>CM076578.1:109205260-109698710 GCA_034641835.2 Pinus albicaulis | reverse complement strand
ATGTGAGACCTTCCTGCATGGGTGCTAAATTAGTCAACCTCATAGGAGGTCCTATTCAAAAAAACCAAAAAACTGTAAAAAGGGCTGCTGATAACCTGGAAACCAGCCCAAGAGTTGTTGCCCATTATCGGGAAACCAGAAGTCATCAAGTTCTTAGTAGCATAATAGAAAAAAAAAATGCATTTTAAGCTTAGAAGGAGGTGACCATCAATGTGTTTGAACCTGAAACTTAACATGACAGAAGGCCAAAGAAAAGGAAAGCAAGACCTAACAAGAAGCTAGTTGTCTGTAGGTGGAGGAGGATTCTCCTCCACTATGGGACAACTGTAATCTTCGAGATCTTTAGCGGCGCTTTTAGAGTACTGGGAGGAACTCTCTGATGCAGAAGAGGAACCTGAATCCGAGTTGGTATTTTGCTTCCCACAAGCCGAGTCGCTGCTGCTATCACCCTCACTACTGGAGCTAGTCGTGCCTAGCTTAACTGGGAGCGCCATCGATTTCCTTGTGTCTTGAGGTTGTTGGACCGGAATGGTAGATTTATGGAATTTTCTAGAACCTGAGGCTCTTCATGGAAACAGACTAAGATGGTAGCAGTAATGTGCGGCTTGGCCAGGTCACTGAAAAAATGAAATTGGCCCATGTTGTTGTCTGAAGGAGGTCGGTTGCCGAAATCTTGGATGGCAAGTGGCAGGCGTGAACCCCTATCGCCCTCCCCTCTGCCGCCACCACCTCTTCTGGAACGAAGTCTATGCCTGTGCGGCATTGTTGTGCGAGAACCAATGCTAGTGAATAGGGAGTGAGAACCTGGGAAGATGGCGGGGGATGGGGAAGAGCGAAATGAATTTAGAGAGAAAGGTGCACACAAAAGCGAAGGAGGAACGTGAGAACCAGTTGATGGAGGAGATGACTGCTGTAGAGGGTGAGACGAGTGCGGAGAGGACGGAGGGGCCGGTGGAGGCATGGAATACGCAACAAAGGCCGAAAGACAATCAGTTGGAGGCCGAGGAGCTCGTGCAACCTAAAAAGAAAGCCAAAAACCTAAATGGAGAGGCCAAATGCTCATAAGGTGAGTAGACGGAGCGGGAGAGGGATGCACAGAAGGGTGCGTCGCCATGGCAGAGCGCGTGAAGACAGAGAAATAACGCCAAGGCAAATGAGACATGAATGGTGAGTCCAACTTCCTCTGGGAATTTATGGCACCTTCACTGAGAACGATGGGCAGTGTGTGGCCTGGCCAGGTGTTGGTCGCCAGGCTGGCCACCGCCCCATTCCATTTACCCACCCGCATCAGAGAGTATATTAATAAGTTATTAATATTAATGTCAATCAATATTAATTTTAGTAATTAATATTAGTCATTAAAATATTTATAATAGTAATAATATTTATATTAATATTAATACTTTATATGTTAATTTTAAACATTATGTTTATCAATGTTTATTAATATTAATAAAAAGTTGAAAGATTGAAAAAATTGAAGTTAATAATAAGAAAACTTAGCAATATCCAGTAATATCCATTATGTATATTACATGAATGGCCCTTTTTATATATGGATGAATCTTACTCATACATCAATATCAATTCTATAATTTTTTATAATGTATTATTTAACAACTAAAAATTAATTCTATAATTTTTTATATAATTTATTATTTAACAATTAAAAAAATAATTTCATAATTATAATAAATATATATTAATCTAATCTAATTTACTTAAATTATAAAAAAAATATAAATATAAAAATATGAAACAATAAACATTTGAAATTTTATTGGTATAGGTTTCAATAATAATATAAATTGTATTATATTAATATATGAATATATTGATAGTATTATGTATTAATAATTATTATATTAATTGAATTAATTATGTTATATTAATAGTATCAATATTAACAAAAATATTAAATAACAAATATTTATAAATAAATAATAATAAAATTTCTTTAGTGAAGAGTAATGAAAAAAAATTCTTTAATATCTAATAATATATATTATTTGTATTACATGATTGGCCTATGAATGTTAGTCATGCATCAATCTTAATTCTCTAATTTTTTATATAATTTATTATTTAATAACTTAAATGATAATTTCATAATAATATTAAATATATATTTACAAATATAATTCCATCTTGATAATATGTATTTTGAGGAAGATTTTTAGGTGTTATAAAAGTCCATAGAAACAATAATGATTAGGTGGTCACAAATACCAGAGAAGTACGTTCAATCTAAAGCCAACAAATAACAAAAATATTTCTGTGATTGGAGGATTTTGACTTCTATGTAATGAATACATTAGGGTCAAAAAGTTCATTAGGGATCTTCATAGATCCAAGGTTAAGATCTATCTTGATTGGTTAACATGGATATTCTACTAAACTTAAACAAAAACTAAAAATATAAAATACAACTCTCCAAATTTGCATATACAATTAAACACATTTTCTATATAAAATTGTATACGAAAAATATAAAATAAAACTACAAAGGATCAACTACACAATAATAACAATCAATTAATTATACATATTAATTATCAAAATTATAATTACATTTACTTTTTTTTTATATTTATAAACACAAAAACAAAAAATGATTACTTCACTAGATAGTATTTTCATATGCAATGCAATGTTGTTGTGAAATATCAAGAGACTAATTCATTTCATTATGATTATGAAATAGTTTTATTACCACCATTTACTGTTAATACCCATTTCCTCTTATCATTTCAAGTCACCTAATTTCCAAAACACTCCAAGAGTTTTGTATACCTTCAATCATTTTTCATTTGAAACCATGGTTATTTCAGAAAAGTTCTTAGTATGTCTTTATGTTGATGTTTTTTTACCAAATTCTAGTGAATTTGTTTTTCTAGATCGTTGAAACCCTAGATCAAGTCTCTACTATATCCCTACAAATAATTCATACACTTTTTCTATGCCTCTAGTTGTGCAATCCACCCAAACCTATTAGAAGTGAAACCATTGAGGCATATGAAGAAAGTCTAGCCCTATTCAAGAAATTGGGTTGAAGGGAGTTTCTAAATTCTCTCAGAGCACCCAATGTTGACGTAGGGAAAAACAATTGAACAAAATTAAAATGGTAAAGTCGCAGAATTGTTGATATGGAGACTCTTGTGAATCAGGCTTTCATGATAGATTCTACGAGACAACAATTGAACAAAATTAAAATGGTATACGAGAGTGTTGTAGAAAGTTAGTAGTGTAAAAATAATTTCTGAGATAAAGTTGTTTAAAAAGATTGACAATCACCTTATATACCACACAACTTTACATAACTAAAGACAGAAATAAAGAAACTACAAGATTAAATATGATTAGCCTTTTGTATTTTATTTCTTTCACGTGAAAGCAATGTCTTCTTTTTAAGTTACAGTCTATATTTCTGAGATACTTAGCGATTAATGGGTAACTATGTTTCATGGAATTTATATCATTAGCGTACAATTTTTTTCCATTGATCAAGAGTTATAGAGTTGTAATAGCAAATTCAATATATTATGTTGCTAGAATATATAAATATAATTTTTTAAATTGGAGTGAAAAAAGACTTATTTCTTTAGATCGATCTACAGAACCATATCCAAAATAAAAAATTCCAAAAAGTAGATTATATTCACAGAGATGATCTCATTTCCTCGTACACTTCACAATCTATTGTAGTCATGTTCTTGTTGTGAATTGAGAATTAGAAAATCGTATTTTAAATGATGTTGCTACAGTTTTTGTTTTACCTTCCATTCTATCATCTCCATAATATTCAACATTTAAGAGGAAGTATTATTCATAGGATAATTTTTTTGTGTAAAAATATTTTTTTCCAAACCCTTAGAAAATGGTCGCGAGAAAATCTTATGGAAAACTATGAAAATTGAACAAGGATTTCAGGAAAATGTTTTAGAAAATCTTGCCTCTTCATCTCAGCCCAAAAAAAACCATATTTTTCCACACAGTATGGTTTTAGAAAATAATTTTTCATTTTTATTAATCCCAAATCACTACAGCATGCCTATAAGAATTAGAATTGGGTTTATAAAGTAAAACTATGATACTATTGATACTGAGTGGAATGAGTTTATGCATATTTAACATTCAAAACTTACAAATGAAATAGAGGAATATGATAAAAGTATGAAATAGTAAACATTTGATTTATCAAAGCAAATCAAATTGAGCATTCTTCATTGGCCATGATTATCAAAACAAAGAGGGTCTTAGTTTTACATACCTCCCACTTTGTATTGACACTGTTAACAATTTAATAAAGCTTTAAGGCCGAATATATGGCACCAAACCTATTTATATGCTAGAAGCTCCACGTACTTCAGTCAATCTATTATATACCATTCAATCTATGAAACTTAAGAAATTTCGCTGCAATTTTGGAAAAACCAATGAACCAAAAAATTGTACTAACGTGGATGTCAAATTGAAACCTGTGAAAAAACAATAAACCTGCACAACAGATCATGTTTATGAAATATGATATGAAACTTGCAACATGTCTTCTTTTTGTATTGAATTCGTTTTATGTAATTTGAATGAGAGTCCTTTAAATTTAAAGAAGTATATTAATTAAATAATATGGAAGATGAAGCACACACACCTAGTTGAATGAGATCCTTTCAATTTAAAGAAGTGTATTAAGTAAAAAATATGGAAGATGAGACACACACACCAAGAATGGCAGTGCTCCATTGCATGCCATAATTTTAATTGTAACCTACATAATAAATTTTAAGTTACATTATGTAAAATACAATTTAATAATACAATTACATTTCAAATTTAGAGTATTAAATTTATATCAAATTACTTAATATTTTTTTTTATTAATGATTATTTTTAATAAATACAAAAGAGCATTCCCCGATTGAGGTGCTCATTCAACGAGGAGGTCTGTACCTGGTTTGACAAGTGGGCAGCCTCTGTCCTTCAGGAGTTAATGCACCATGATGCGGCCGTCATTAGCGTATTCATGGCAGTATGCGGTGGATCCGCAATCAAGTTTCATTAAGGTAAGACAGCATATGCTGTCAGGCTGGAGAGGGAATGTCCAAGAACTAGTATGTTCCTCGATCTGGCAGGTTCGTTTTGCATTACAGTCTTTGGTTGCAGCAGGTACTCGGTGAAAGTATAGTAGGGGTGCAGCGGATACTCTTTGGAAGTGTAAGGGCACGTCAGTGGCCAGACTCTGTATAACGCATGTTGTTCTGTTGGGGTATGTAACTGTTAATTTTCTGTCTCTGATTGATGATATGGTCTGGGCTATGTTTTGCTCTGCAATTGCATCATTTAGAGGGTTTCAGCTGGTTGATTTCGGGTTTTTTGTTCCACTTCTTCGCCCTGTCAACCCTTGTTTTCGCGATCCCTGTCCTTCTCATGTTTTTCCGAGGCATTTCATTACTCTGTTATTCTGGGTGTTATTTGCGTTGGCCTTCAGTTTTCTCTTTGGCTTGAGCATAATAAGGAAATTACAATCACTATGGCTGCTTCTCTGTATTGTGCGAATGGGTCTTTCCTTCGTATTCGTATTGTCAACTATTTTCTTAATTCACAGGCTGTAACCCATTCTCCATGCAATGTTGTCGGGTGGGTCAATTTCTGTTGGGTTCCTCTGAAGAGAATGTGGGTTTTTCAAGTCTCTGTATATCCGGAGTCTGGGAGTGTTTCTTAAGTCTCTATATATCCGACGTTTGTATGGGTTGGCATTCAGGCTTATATGGCATTTCTGAGGGTTGGAATTCAGACTTATATGTTGTCTATATGCTTTCGACGCTTCTCTATTAACAATTGCCCCCATCAGTCTCTCTAGCAGGACTGTTTCTTTCATATTTTGGGTGTCAGTAGGTGGAAGACCTTGCATGTTTTCCTTTCTGCAGCTTCATTGGTTTTGTTCGATTCTTTCATCAGTATTTTCTTGTCTACTAGTTGCGATATGGCGTCCTCTATTTCTTTCCATGCATGTACTATTCGGAATTGGCTTCTCTAGCTGCCTTTAACTTGTCATCGAGGCAGTCACCTGGATGTTGCACTCATCTACATTCTGCTCCACCTATCTGATAATTTCACTGTTGGAGTTCATAATTTAATGATTTATTATTTACTATTTCTGTCTATTCTTTGGCCTGTTTCTATCATGGTTAAAAGACAAACTTGTAACCATATTGATAAAGGAAAACAACAACAGCTTCAGCCTGAAGCTAGCCACAGGAAAAGAGGTAGAAAAATGAGACAGGAGGTTTTACAAAACCTCTCAACTCATTATGATTTGGGCAATTCATCCAAGGTTCGGCAGGAAATTCAAGGATGGGAGAGAGAAATTCAAACAGATGAAGAAGACAGTGATGTTGCAGTAGATATCCTGGATTTCATCACAGATCCCGGTAATACCAATGGTCGTTTGTCTCTGTTTCATCAAACAGTGCATACTTACTGGATTGTAAAATTTTTGTTTGCCAAAGCAATGTAGATTTCCCCCCCTCATCAATAGCAGCTTGAACCACGCGTCATGAATTTACTAGAGGATATTAAGGATTAGTTGAATCATATTAAAATCACTCAGTATCAGGCTACTGATCGTATCAGTAGAATTGATGACCGTGTTGGCAGAATTGAGAATACTTCTTGTTTCCTCATGTTTATTAGATGCCTTTTTTCTTTTTGAAAGGACATATCTTGTTTAATAGACTTGTAGATAATCGAGTTAATACTCAGCTAGTAGATGAAGCTCATGGATGTATGAAAATGTTTCAATTTTGGTTGACATTTAACGCTTTAAGGTGGCCAACAGACGTGGTTTCCTGCGGGCAGGTTGAGGCCACAGACTGCATTTTATATTTTGTAACCTTCTTTCAATATATAAATAGAAAATAGAGATGTACTACCATATTGACAAAATATATATATATATATATATATATATATATATATATATATACACACACACAAAAGAGCATTATTAATAAAAATGCAAAAGAAAATTGTTGGCCTTCACGTAGACTATTTCTACAATGTGAATCATTTAGATATAAATTTTGCATTCTATTTTAAGTAGATTCAAATAATTAAATATAATTATGGTAATAATAATGTAATAATAAAAATAATTATTAAATATAATAATTATTATTAATCATAGTTTACATAATTATAATAATGTACACTTTCAAATAATTAATATATATTATTTTATGTCTAAAAAAATAAAAATGTAATTATGTATTACTATATTTTCATCTTTATATAAACTCAATTATTTATACTAATATGTAACAAGTTGAATAGCTATTGCATTATAAGTATGGTCATTACAATGATGGATGCCAATCCATTTGGCATGAGCAAAGCTAAAATGTTATATTATAAATTAAATAAAAAACAAATTAAAATTTAATATTATCACTACTATTATCATTGTCTTTATGTTTATATAAATATAAATGTTTATGTCTTAATTTATATAATTATGAAAATAAATCTATTTATGTCATTATGATAATAACACTTCATGTTAAACCTAAAACTTTATAAAAACAAATTAAAAATTAAAATTAAACTCTATAACCCATAGAGAGCCATACAAGTAATCATTATACACTTGGAAAATGGATGACCACCGACACCTTTGATAATGTGAAATGGTATAAGATGGAATTAATAATCCACCCTAGTTACCTTAAAACACTTGGCAAATAGTTGATTACAGATACAACACTTGGCAAATAGTTGATTACCCATAAGTTTCACAATGAGATAACTGTCAACACTTGACAAATAGTTGATTACCCATACGTTTCACAATGAGATAAATGTTACATTAAAACACTTGGCAAATAGTTGACACTTGGAAAATAGTTTATTAGGCATATGTTTCACAATGAGATAAATGTTACATTAAATACTTGTAAAATTAAACATACGAGAAGTTATAACTTTTAATTTCACATGCATTGATCTAGTGGCGACTACAAGAATATACTAGCATCTTTAAGTTTAGACTATTTGATCAAAAAAATTAATTAGAAAAAAGGATTAAAGTTCAATGAGGGGGTACCTATCGACGTAATAAACAATAATCTTATTTAAACGAAAATGTAACATTATTTCCCCTCAAATAAAAATTAAAATAAAATCCAAAATAAAATTTATTTATGATTTTTTCAATTGAAGAGTAATCAAATTTAAAAAAATAATATGGCAACAATTTAAAAAAATAATGTACAATTGTTGTTCACAACACTATATTCCAAAAAGGAAATGTTATCATTTTTATATAATATTATCTTATTGTCATGGAATTCATATATGTGTGTATCATCTATTTATTGAAATTGCATCTTAATAGTAGGAATTAAAGATCAATTTTTTTTGGTCATGATGAATCCTTTTTCTATTCATAAAAGAGAAACAAGTATAATTTGAATCATATAGTCATCATGTTGTGGCTAACATTTACAAATGGTATCATCCAATCTTCCATGGATGAACTGCAAATCTTCTTCATACCTTCACAAATTGTTTGCATTTATGACCTACTTTTTTTGGTTCTATTTACTAGTTGCTTCACTTATTTGGATTTATGAATATTACCTACATTTCTTATTTATATCCACCTAATTTGAATATACAATAATAATCACTACACATAAAAGTTGATTCAACATAAATTTAATTTTTTATTATAAAAAAATCAATGTTATATTTATTTTAAATGTTTATTTTTTATCTGTTATAAATTTACTTAGTTTAACCTTAGCCAAGATGCTTTATATAGTGTACAGTATCACAGTTTCATTAATGCAACTTGATAATAAAGTTCTATTTCAACGAAACAAAAACAATCACAAGAAGACAATTTGCATACTCATCTTGGTAACAAAGTTCTCTAGACCCGTGGGCTTTTTCTCTATATTCGCTTAATGCAGATACGACCTTCTTATCTCTCCTTCAAATAGGCACACTCCTTCTTACATCAAAGGATGAAATATTCTCACCATCTGTGGGTCGTGATCCAAAAAGGGGCTACCTTCATCTTCTGACAATATGTGTCTCGTGATCCCAAAAGGGACTGCCTTCTCTTTTAAAAAAAACATTTTTATTTGTGTGTTGTTTTAGCACATGTCCACCAATAATCATGTCACACTTCTTATATCAAATGATTAGTTAACGGAAATTTGTGTTTTTTGAGATTTTAAATATTTGTATTAATATTATGTTTTGATTTATTTTTAAAAAGTTAATGAAATTGTTTGAATAATTGGCTAAATTATTGTGTAAGAAATAATAGCACTTTTATTCTACAACAAGCATGTGTAATATGTGTAAGTTTGTTTATGAGTTCGTGCCTCTTTAAAATAAAATCAAAAAATCAAAACTATTTTTTAAATAGAAAAATATTAAATCTTATTTTTTTCAAAAATATTTCAAGAAAATATTTAAATAAAATATTTGAAGATCTATGTTAACTAATTTATATCTATATCAACTTCATATATATTTATATATAGAAATAAAAATTAAGATTTTATGGTTACAATTTTTAATTGATCCCATATATTAACTCTATTTAACATTAAAAATGCAATTTAAACCATAAAAAGTAACCCATTATATTTAGAGATGAAAATATAAGTAATCCTATTGAATTCTATCCATTTGATTCTATTTAAACTAAAGTAAATTATGTGATTGAATTTTCTCCCAATAATTCTTATCTAGAGAAGAAGTAAATGGTAGTATAGAATTCTCCTAATATAGTCTTATATAGATTGTAACAGTGTGACAATGCCACCTATATATGCTAGTTCAAGTATATGAAATTTAAAATTATAAAATATTTTATTTTAACTTATAAATATTGAAAATTCAAAATAAAATACACATTTCAAATTGAAATATAATCTTTGTCTTCAAATTTAATGCTAGTTCACAATTAAAAAAAATTACTAATTTTTCAACTGATGACAATAATCCCTGATAGTCTACCGGTATTTTATGATCATCGCACTTCATCATAGATGGTACTTTGGCCTCTTTCCTTTTAAATATTAAATTTTGTATGACACTCATAATATTAATCTGCCTTCACGCCAAATCATTACAAGAAAATGGAAACGGTTCTAAATTCTCAATCATGGATTCGTACGAGAGCGTAGGAAAATGCAACCTGTCTTATGTTCTGCCATACAAAATTCATTTTAGTGGAGGAATAGTTTCCACTCGATTGAGATATTGAATTTTTCTTCAACGCCAATGGCAAGGAAATCCATGAAAAGTCACGAATCTAATTGATACGTGTCTTATTGTCTCATGATTTTTATCTTTAAATGTTTCATGTCATAGTCAGTTTATATCTTAGATACAAAATAATAAGTTCAATTTCATAATGTGCAAAATGCCATTTATATTGGTTTAATTTAATAATTTTCAAAATGTCATTTAATAAGATAATATTGAACCTAGACTAAATATTGAATCTAGACTATTTGTATTGCTTAAGTAAGGGTCTCACACTATCATTAATCATATATGTATTTGGTCAAAGGTTATTTTTTTTATAAATATTTTCAATTCAGTTAGAAATCAAGTCAAGACGCATTCATGTTGTCCTCTCTAAACAAACAAGTTGCTTAGATTCCACTTACAATCATCTCTTTACTCGTTTACAATGGGTTAATACCCCTCTGCTCCTTACTAAAACAAAGATTTTCTTCAGTTCAAATGATTAATAATTAAAAATGTTTAAAAAATTACTATCTTCAAAAGTTGCACGAAATCTTTTTGGTGGTTGAACTTACATTTAATAATTTAAAATTTTATAATAAAATCACCTAAAATAATTTTTATGTTTAATCGTATTAGTAAATTTCATTGACAATAGTTGATCATGGTTGACTATGGATGACTAATATAGTTGACATTAGTCAATTTGGTTGATCATGGTTGACCATTAAGGTTGATCATAGTTGGCCATGGTTGACCATAGATGAACATGGTATACCATGGTTGACCATCACATTCCTACATTCGATAGATTTATATACTATTCCAACATAACATCATTATTATTATTATTATTATTATTATTAGTTAAGTTTATTAACATTAATATTTTTCTTTTTAAGCTCCTGTGGTTGTCATTTATTGAAGATCTTCCCAGATTATCCACAGTATTTAGCTATGTTGCACGAGTTTCTAGAACAGGGGAACGTTGGGAACTTGGGTACGAGTGTCTAGAATGGTTAAAATTCTCCCCAAAATTTACAGGAAACAATTGATTGGGAGCGCCAATATAATATAACAAAAAAATAAATAAATAAATAGATAATTTAAAATTCTTATATACTAATCCTCGGGGTCTTGGATATATTGCGATGAAGGACTCTCTTAAGAAACTCCTTCATGTGAGGTCACTTGTCAATTCTCCGGTCCAATCGAAAATATATTGGACATTTTGAAGATATAGTCCTCCCAAGCTTTAAAAAGGATCTTATGTATTTTTTAGAAATTTTTAAATAGCAAAAATATCAAAATATCATCATGAAATTAGTTTAGAAAAACATTATATTTTTTATATCAATAATCAAAATTAATTTAGAAAAAACATTATGTTTTTACCTTTTTACATTTGATATCTAAAAGAAAAAATATCAAAAATATCACTTACTATGTAGGATTTTCATTAAATGTGACAAACTATAACGAAAATAAATTATGAAATAATGAAATTTCTCCATGATTTTTCTCAAAAGAAAAATACCATAGTTTCCAATATCTTAATCGAAATCCCCCGTGGAAAAAATTCTCAAATTAAAAATAGAATGTATTTCCAATGGGATTTAAGACTAGATTTTAATTTAAATGCTACTCTAATGTATCTATTACCATAATTGATTTATTGGCACACTGAATGAATTAAATTTCGTTGCACATTCACAATGGCGTACACAACTAATGGATCTATGAGGTGGCATGGCCTCGCTTTGATGCACAACACTTCTCGGTGCAAGCATGTATCACATTTTCACGCTACCTTGTCTCTTGAAAGAGCTTTACCAGATAACATACTCTCATCTTACATTCACTCAAAACTTTATGCAACATGTTGTATTTTTCTTTATCGACTCCCACAGCTGGAAATGCTAAAAAAACCGCTCCCACGTTCCCCAATCAATGTCTTTCACGTGCCAGAAACTTTCCCTCGCTCCCCTCACCATTTTGTGGGAATGTGAAACATTTCACTCCCATTCCGAAGCTCCTGGGAAGGCAGGAACTGCCAGAACAGGTTCCTTATATGCTGGGAGTAGTTCCCATGTAACAGAGGTATTTAGGAACATTTTTCAATGTTTTGAATCCTTCATTCAATTGTCCTGAAGAGGGATCCCATTTGGGATTTGAAACATCGACAAATGTTCCTAAATACTGTGGATAATCCAGGAAGCTCTTCAATAACGTTAATATTGTTATTATTAAACAATTTTAAATCTTGATTTTGACCAACCAAGGGTTACCATAGTTTCCTATGGTTGGAAATGAAAAAATTTGGTTAACCATGGTTAAATATAACTGAATATGGTTGAGTTACATTGATTGGGAAATACTTTGAGTGAATAAGGTTGAATATTGTCAAATATGGTAAACATAAGGTTGACCAAGTCTGATCAGAGTCAACTATTTAAACATTGGATACAAAATATGACATTGTTAAACCTAATATTGGTCAGCCATGATATATATCAAACACAATAGTAAATGTAGCTATGCTAGTTACAACCAACATGTGTGGGGTTGATTCATTAACCATGTTTGAGCATGGTTTATGAGGTTGATTGATATATATATAAATAACATTAGTAAATTTCATTAACCCCGATTGACCATGGTTGGTTATGGATGATCATTATGGTTGACATTAGTCAATGTGGTTGATCTTCGTTAACCATTATGGTTGATGATGGTTGACCATATTTTACCTTAGTTGACCATATTCGACCATTCTAACCATAAGTATCTAGATGGATGACCATGGTTGTTCATGAATAATCATTATATATTTTTAATGTTATTTACATAAATACTATTATTAGTAATATGTTTATTAATGATAAAAATACTATTAATGTTGATATTTTTAATGTTAATGGTAGCATTATTATATTTTATTACATATTATATTATCTTTTTAATAGTACAGTATATTACCCCGGATGCGGGTGATTGACGACAAAGAAAGAGGCCATGGGGAAACCATGTGGGAAGACACATGGCGGCTCCACGTGACCAGTCTTGGGAAGAAGACCTGTGTTAAATTCTGGCGTGAGGGTTGGAACGAGCCTGATAGCTCCCCCCCTATCAACCTAAATGCTCAGATTTCTCTGTAGCTTCCTGCCCCTGATTCACTCCCATCCCTCTCTCGCAGCAAGAAAATTCCACGCAAATCCACCATTCCTCCTATGCTAGCTTTCATCCCCTGCAAGATGAAATCCCTTCCTGTGCAGAGCGCCTCCAGTCGAAGAAAAGACTCCACTGATTCAGACGGAAACAACGATAGTAGCAGCTCGGGCCAGGGTGCTAAAGGCAATTCGGACCAGCCCAAGCTTAATGCCTCTGCGGCTAATCCCGACACTCCAGCTTCGCCACGTCCTCAGCCCACTAACCACGCGTTGAACAAGGAGATGGAGGACGGGGGTTACGTGTGTAGAATCATGGAAGAGATACCAACTTCCAGCAACAAGAATGCAGGCCCTCTTTAGGCTTTATTTTTTCTTTCCTATCAGCATGATTTTGTTTAGGAATTTTCTTTCATGGGATACATGTTTAATTTTGAAAATTAAAACTGATGGTTTCCCACTATGGGCAGCAGTCACTATCTGGTTTCTAAGGATTGGTTTCCCCATCAGGGGTAGTCCAACTCTTGCTTAAAGACTCTTGAAACTTCCCTCTAGATTGGACCTGTCAAATCCATAGGAAGAGACCTGTAACTTTTTGTTCAATATGATATAATAGAAATAGCTTAACTTAGAAAAAAATAGTACAACATACTAAATTTTATTAATATAATTAATATTAATATAGAGTAATAATGTATATCAATATTACATTATTATTGCAAAATTGTTAATGTTATAAGTAATGTAATATATCTAATGTAATAAATTATTAATACAATAATTTTATAGTTACTAATATTAATATTAATATTAATGTTAATAATAGTATGATATAATTGTTATTAATGTTATATAAGTATTAATTACGCCGAGAGTCGCATTATACAACCCAGTATGACCCTAATGTGTAAGTATGTCGGAAGCCAAAATAAAAAAAAAAACCTAAAGAAAATTTTAAAAATAAAATCTAAATATTGTTGACTTAAACAATAACTTACAAAACCATATAAATAAACAATTAAAAATTCATTAAAAAATAAATTTATTAAAATATTAAGAGGTTTATGAAGACTAAAAAAAGGATATGGTCAATAAATAAAAATATAAATAAACTAGAGGTATGGTAATTAAATAAAACCTTTTTTTTTATATTTACTCCATAAACCTCTATATTCACAAAAACTCAAAAAAAGGGTTTTATTTAGGTGAAGCCTATGGGCCAAATACCATAAGACAAATTATTATTAATACCATGGGACAAATACCATGAGCCAAATACTATATTTATAAAAGAGATATGGTAAATAAATAAATATAAAAGAGGTATAAAGACTTAAGGTAAATGAATAAAAATATATCAGATATGATTAAAAATCAACATCTAATTATATATGAAGTCTATGGCCCAAATTCCTTTGACTAAATTATTATTAATGCCATGCAAAAAAAAATATTATTAACCCTAACATTAATATTAAATTATTAATATCAATAATAATAATATTATTATTGTTAAATATAATATTCATATTAATATATTATAATATTAGTATTATTAAATTTAATAACTTTAGTTTAGGGTTACAATAAGAATAGTACAAGAAAATTGTTTGATATTGATGACAATGAAGACTATTTGTAATTGAATACATTCTTATTATTCACATTTTCTATCATTCAATATTATTACATTGTCACTTTGTATTCAAAATTTGTATCTCATCATTTTTCATTAGTAAATTTATTTTACAATATTTATCATCTCAACAAACTGAGGTAACTAAGAAAATTTAAAAATAAATCTCAGATATATTTAGCATATTTAAAATGGTTATATTAATATTAGATGTATTTACATATTATTAATCAAATTAATCATATGTTTCTCATATTATCGATAGATTTTCATTAGTTTCACACAACTAAAACCAGCCTAGATCCACCTTAATTCCAGATTTATAAAGCATTGAGAGGGATCAAATCTCTCGAGGTGCAAATCTTTCCTCAAGTTTTGCACTCAAAAAGTAGTTTTCAGTTGAGAGATTTGATCCCTCTCGACGCTTGATAGATTCGAAGTTAAGATAAATCTATATTGATATTAGTATAAGTAATATTGAATATTAAAATGTTATTAATAATAATCAATAATAATTCCATTAACCATTTTATTAGAATCTAAAATTATTATTAAGTTTATCATTAAAATTAATATTATTAATATTTAATATTTTTAAATTATTATATTATGGTTAATATAAATAATAATATAAAAAAGTATTTTAATATAGAAAAAAACAATTATAAAACTAACTTAGTGAAGTAATAAAACTTATTATTATTACTAAAATGTAATTATAAATCTCTCATATTATTATATACCTAATAAAACCTAATATGACTTTTATAAAACCAACCTAATATCCCTTTTTTAAATCCAATTTTGAATGATAAAAAATTATTCTATTAAGTTAAAACCTAATAATAAAAAATTCTCAAAACTTTATAAAACCTACAAACATATAAAAACCTAAAAAATATCATGAAACTTAAACGGTGTCATATAATACACCTTTTACTAAGTAATAAACGAATACTCTTTACCAAGGTTTATATTACTATGCATTTTCATATTACATAAAAACTCTCCATTGTCATGATATTATAGAACCATTAAATAGGTACATTATATAATGATTATTATAAAATTATTGTTTATGTAAAATATATATAGTGTAATACATTTAGGTTCATGTGAATTTTATTTTTAGTAGTTCAATTATTTTTAATAATGGTAAAAAAGTCATAATTGACTTTGTGGAATAATGTAATTAATATATTTTTAAATAATATTACTGGAAGTATTTTGGAGGATTAATTTGGAAAATAATATATAATTAGTGAGATTATTATTCTAATATGAAATCCAATGTCATGGATAGGATGGAAATAAAAACTTTATGTGATTAATTAGATTAGGATATATTATTATTTTTTAAAAATTTCTATGAGAGAAAAATCTAATAAATTACTCAGTTCGGAGAAACAACAATGAAGAATGGGTGAATAAAGAACCGCATGGAAAAAGACAGGTTTTAAAGGAAGCAATATCCTTTTTGTTATAAAAACAGAAAAATCCTAGGCACATCATTATGAAATTTCCAGTAGGGATAGTGAGGAATAAGAATACCTTTACCAGATCAACAAGAGGTTGTTGATTCCGGGAAAAAGATCTTAGCACTGGAGAGAAGGTTCACAATTGGGAGGAAAATTCTTCTTTCTAAGTTAATTCGGTTGGATTGATCGGAGAAAATTTAACTTGTGATAAAACCTGTTCTTATAGCATCTAAAATATTACTATGCATTATGATCATATTTCATTAGCAATATTGTTAAGAATTAATACTGGAGTGATTTTTATGTGGGAGGAGTCTTTTTTTATGGTATGATAACTGCTTATGTGAGTAAGTTGAAGTCGGTATATTCTTGAACAAAAACTGTAGACAAACTACTATTAATGATTGTGTTATTGTTGTGGGGCTGGGGTACTGGTTAGACGATTTCTGAGTTGTCTAATGAATATTTAATTTACAGTGAGAAAATTCGTAGCAGTAGCTACTCTAGTAAAACTAATAAGTATTATGGGTTATTCTCTTTTAGAAAGATAATTATTTTTATCTTTGTAGTACTAAGGACTGATTCTGTATCATAAAAGAAAAATAGATGATTTCCTGGAAATTGGAAATGATGCTCAATTATAATTATGTAAGAAAGTGGGTAGAAAATTGTTAACACTCCTTGAATAATCTCCCTATGCCCATAAAGATGATTATTACTGTATTTCTATTATAATTATCGATGTATACATTATAAATTATATAAGTACACATTTTATGTCTAGTGCGTTGATTATAGTTATTGTGTTACTCTAGAACTCAAAAAACTTAATATATAACTTAAGGGGATAGTTGAAAAGTATAAGAAATGGAATTGAAAATTTAATTCCATACTCAGTTTAGAAAACCCTTTGACATTAATATGGTTGTGAAGTAAGAGGGATCTATCAAGCAGGCAACTCGTGGCAGTGGTGCACCAATGCGCTAACAAAGCGCTATAGTAAAACCCCACAGTAAATGAAAATGATATATATGCCATCAAATTTCAAAGAATAGGATAGAGAGTAATTATCATAAATTGTTCAAAAGTAAATATACACAGACGTATGGGAATAGGTAGCACAAAGATGTCCTAGATATGAATTAAAAACCCTTATTTGAGGAAATTAGCAAACAATGGACTTCGTAAGACGAGTATGGTGGGGTATAGCCTCAATCGTGTCACATTAAATTGGTAGCTCTGAGATGCATTACATGACAAAAAGGAAAATCTTATATTAGTTAAGACCAAATACTTTAACTAGTTCTTAATCTCTATTCTAGGAGGTGAAAATATACAAATATTCATCCAGCTGAATCAATTCTTGATTTCAAAACTTAAAATTGGAATAGAGTACATATATTGAAATCAGAAATAAACATGTAATGATAGTATTTTAAGCAAAAGTGTTTAACATGTAAATAGAACGACAAAAACATGAAACTCGAAGCAATATAAACCCAGGGCGACTGAGATAGAATAACGCCAAGGGCTTTGAAGCAAAAACATAGAAATTTAAAGTAACTAAGTAAGAGAAAACAGAGTATGGATAATTATAACAAAGCTATTCATGTTACCAATTAAGAATGTGAGCAACAAGGACAATATATCATTATATGTTGACGATTGTGCATAGATAATTGGAAAAGAAGTAGAATACAACCAAAATGGCGTGAGACAACGTTAATTCAGATTATTTACACCAATGCATAAACTATAACCAAGATAATTAATCTAAAGCGTCAGTACCGAGGCTATAGCAACCCTAAGAGACATTTAACATTATATTGACAAATATAATAAGCTATAAACGAATATATCAGTACTACATGTTTGGTTCCCTTGGGACAAACTGCGACAATACTAAGGATAAACAATAATCCTGTTTTTGTGTGAAAGTTATTTTGAAGCAATAAAAATTTTAATTAACTAAAACAAATTTAAAATTATATTTTATTTTACAAATGATAGATATATGCATATTTTAAAAAAGCTATTAGGTATGATAACAGTTTTTTCAAAAAAAATTTCCAAATAAATAAAATTAAAATTTTATATTATTTATCTATTAAAAAATAAATACATTAAATTAATTTAAAATAAATTAAAATAAACTAAATTTAATCAGAACTTTAAAATAAAATGGCAAACAATAAAGTGGAATTCTAACCTCTTATAGAATTTGTGCAAATTTTGAAAACAATATGGACATACTATCATTGTCTTTTAAGAGTTGTTTAACTAGTTATAGAAAGGCGTGACATTATTTCCTCTCAAATAAAAATTAAAATAACATTTATTTTTCAAATTCAAAATAAAATTTATTTATGATTTTTTCAATTGAAGAGTAATCAAATTTAAAAAAATAATATCACCACAACTTAAAAAAATGATGTACAGTTGTTGTCCACATCATTATATTTTAGAAAGGAAATATTATCATTTTTATACAATGTTATCTTATTGTCATGGAATTCCTATGTGTATTTATCACCTATTTATTGAAATTGAATCTTAATGGTAGGAATTAAAGATCAATTTTTTTTGTCATGATGAATCCTTTTGCTATTCATAAAAGAGAAACAAGTATAATTTGAATCATATACATTTACAAATGGTACCATCCAATCTTTCATGGATGAACTTCCAAATCTTTTTCATGCCTTCTCAAATTGTTTTCATTTATGACTTACTTTTCTTGGTTCTTTTTACTAGTTGCTTCACTTATTTGGATTTATGAATATTACCTATATGTCTTATTTATACCCACCTAATGTGAATATACAATAATAATCACTACACATAAAGATTGACTCAACATAAGTTTGATTTTTTATTATAAAAAAACCAATGTTAAATAAATAGTATTTAATTTAAATATTTATTTTTTATCCCAAAATTTTATTGTTATAAATATGCTTAGTTTAACCTTACTCAAAATGGTTTATATAGTCTACACTATCACACTTTCGTTAATGGAACTTGATAATAAAGTTCTACTTCAACGAAACAAAAACATTCATAAGAAGAGAATTTGCAAACTCATCTTCGTAACAAAGTTCTCTATACCCATGGGCTACTTCTCTATATTCACTTAATGCACATACGACCTTATTATCTCTCCTTCAAATAGGCACACTCCTTCTTATATAAAGGGATGAAATATTCTCACAATCTGTGGCTCGTGATCCAAAAAGTGGCTACCTTCATCTTCTGACCATATGTGGCTCGTGATCCCAAAAGGGACTGCCTTCTCCTTCATAAAAAAACATTTCTATTTCTTTGTTGTTTTAACACATGTCCACTAATCATCATGTCACACTTTTTAAGTTAAATGGTTTTTGTAAGTTATATTTAGTTTATGGAAATTTGTGTTTTTTGAGATTTTAATTATTTATATTAATATTATGTTTTGATTTCTTTTTAAAAAGTCATTGAAAAGTGTTTGAATAATTGGTTAAATTATTGTGTAAGAAATAATAGCATTTTCATTGAGCCCAGAGGTTTATTCTACAATAAGGATGTGTAAGTTTGTCCATGAGTTCACGCCCTTTTAAAAAAATAAAAAAATTAAAATTATGCTCTAAATAGAAAAATTATGTCGCCTATAATTAAAAAAAAAAAAAATGAATAAGGTGTAAAGTAATTAGAAGTAAAATTAAGTGTAAATCATACATTTAAATCTTATAATTTTCAAAAATATTTCAATAAAATATTTAAATAAACTATTTGAAGATATATGTTAACAAATTTATGTCATATCAACTTCATATATATCTATATATAGAAATAAAAATTAATTTTTTATAGTTACAATTTTTAATTGGTCCTATATGTTAACTCTATTTAACATTAAAAATGCAATTTAAACCATAAAAAGTAACCCATTGTATTTTAAGATGAAAGTGTAAGTAGTTGTATTGAACTCCATCCATTTGATTCCTATTTAAACTAAAGTAAATTATATAATTGAATTTTCTCCCTATGGTTCTTATCCAGATAAGAGGTAAATGGTCGTCTAGAATTCTCTTGATAAGTCTTATATATATTGTAACAGTGTGACAGTGCCACCTATGTGTGCTAGTTCAAGTGTATCTAGTATTTGATCTTTAAATAAGGCTTAACAAAATGAAAAATGAAAAATGTAATATGTGAAGTTTGCATGAAATTTGAACCTACAAAATAATTTATTTTAACTTATAAATATTGAAAATTCAAAATAAAATAGACATTTCAAATTGAAATATAATCTTTGTCTTCAAATTTAATGCTAGCTCACAATTAAAAAAACGAGTAAGTTATAATGCGACTTTTTGGAAAGCCAACAAACAGATTTTTCTCTTTTTTCCTATTGATGTGACATTCCCTGCAGTTCTCTCACCTCACGCAAGAGTTCTGTCTCTCATCTCCATTAGTTCAACGCGCTATGCCCTCCTCATTTTCCAGTACCCGTAGCATGTTACTCATCATGTATGGATACATGGACCATCATGGATGAAATTTGAATTTTAAAATTTCCGCCTTTTACCATAAATCTATTTTGAATTTGAATGGAACAACGGGTAGAGGCTCCATTCGACTTCCATAAACAACCAGAGACTACATCATAACAACATTTGCACTGGATCATTCGAAAATATTGTGATTAACTTGAGGAGAATTAATAAATACAGAGGCGTTCGCTCCACTGCCAGTATGTCAGTAAGCTAGGGTTTTGACATTTCTCACCAAAATAAATATCCAGGCATGTTAATTAGCTTATTTGATTCCATTTTAATTTTCTTAACAGAATGGAGGGGGTACATGGACCCCTGCAAGTAGAAATGTATACAATCTCTTCGATGCAGTTTCTCACTGCACAACGCAGGGTGTGCACTTCTTTTTATGTACAATTTCATAGCTTCTCAGATTATAGCGTGAAAGATAAGTTTAGAATGTTATGAACGTAATTCTCTTAATTTTGTAAGTGGCTAATAAAATGACTGTCCTGTTGTTTTTGTTTGAATGCAGGTGTATCGATAGTCATGGACTGCTACTATTTTAACTTTTGATAATGTAGGAATCTGGAACCTAAGGTCAGAAACATGGCCACGCTAATTCCTAGGTCGGAAAACATATGCGAGAGTGAGGTCTCCTTTGCGATCACTGAGAGAATAATTTAATATTCCACACAATGCTCTCCTCACGCCTCCCTCAGTAAATATTTCAAGAATCTCATACTCAGTGTGCAAGCTCCTCTGGCTTATTTCAGGAAAATCAATTCCGTGCCCTCTCTTTTTTATGTACATTTTCGTAGCTGCTGAGATTGTACCATGCAATATAAGTTTAGAATGTTAAAGAATGACATTCTCTTAATCTTTTATCGGCACAGCCAATGCGGCTAATAAAATGACTGTCGTGTTGTTTTTGTTTGAACGTAGGTGTATCCACAGTCATGGACTACTATTATTTTAACTTTTGATCATGCAGGAATGTGGAACCTAAGGTCAGAAACATGGCCACGCCAATTCCTAGGTTAGAAAACATATGTGAGAGTGAGGTCTCATGTGCAATCACTGAGATGAATTTAATATTCCATGCAATGCTCTCCTCTGCGGGAAGGCTATAGGCCTCCCACACCTCCCTCAGTAGATATTTCAGGAATCTCGTACTCAGTGTGCAAGCTACTTTTAAACCAAGTGCACTCTTTCTTGTTTTTATAATTGAAATCAAATGCAAGGCATCAATTTAATAAAGAGCCTAGCTCATATTTATGTTGGACGAATTATTTTCTTTTGGAAGTTGTGAGGGGATACTGGACTATAAATTTTATTTAATTCATTAAGCAATCAAGATGTAATTTTGAACAAGCTCAATCTTCAATCTTGATGAGGTAGTAATTAACTGAAATGCATGTTTAATCTTAAAAACACATTAGTGTACCATTGGTTAGTATCAATCTAAGTTTAAATATATTCAAAATTTTGAAAAAACGCCATGCACATGAAGATTCTTCCACTCTCATTGTATTGTTCAGTCCAGATAAGCCAGTTATGCCAAAAAAACTTTATATGTGACGAATATACATAATACACGAACGAAAAAAATGTTGATAATTTAGAAAAATGAAATGTTGAAAATTGTTTCTATTATTTAAATAGAAATTTTAACTATTAAAGTTATTAATATAGAATAGTTGACAAATGACTGTTTTAAATCACCTTTATATTTCTATATTTCTATATCTCCAGTGATAAAAAGGTAGTCTCACTGCTTGCTTTCGAGAAAAAAATGATTATTGATAATCGCCGATCAATATCATTACAAAATTAAAACATTTTCTTATAACATCCTTAGTTTTCATGACATCTCTATTCACTTTAAAAAGTAATTTTAAATGGAGTAAGCTATAATGCTACTTTTTGGAAAGCCAGAAAATGGATTTTTCACATTATAGTTTACTCCTTTCCTTGCCTTGGCATCCAAAGCACAATCCTCTTCATCATCATGCTTTGATGAAGATCCATATTTGGTGTTCTGCCTGAACTCCTCCTACACTAGATCCGACCACAGTCGTTCCCAGTCCGGTAGTTTTTCCCGTCCGTTGACAGATTCTTCATAACTGTGACAACTCTTTGGAAGTCCCAAGAGAGCCAAGCTCACTAAATCATCATCAGCACTTGTGATTCCCACACTCCCCAATTCATCCCAAGATTGGAAAAACTTTGTGAGATACTTAGGAATATTGTCACCCTTTTCCATCTTGATATTTCTGAGTTTATCCTTCAGTGCCAATTTCCTATGTTCGTTGTTGCTTTGGAAAAGATCCATCAAAGCCTTCTACGTCGCATATGGAGTGGCTTTCCCATGAAGGCTTGAGACAATGTGGTCTCGTACACCTTCCAATAGAATCCTTCTCGCCTTCGCTACTTTATTTTTTCATGCGTCAAGTAATGCAGCATCCATTGAAGTGGGCTTAGGAACATCACTACCGACGAATTCCTTCAAGCCATTATATTCAAGCACTGCCTCCATCTTTTCCTTCCAAGAAATATATTTCGAGCTGCCCTCAAGTGCATACTCTAGCTGCTAGCCATTGAAATCCATTTCGATGTTTACTCAACGGTCGCACTAAGAAATTCTTGTAGCAAATTTGAATTGTTTCCACCAAAAAACTCAGCTACTGCTTCAAAATTGCAATCTTCTGTGCTTCGATACCATGTAGAATTTTTAATACAAATTATGTATTGACTGGATTCTCCTGATATAACAATTATATTCCAGTGTTAAATATAGAATCGCTTCTACAAAAATATTTGCGGAAATTTAAAACACGATCTCCAATTGCAAGCACATGAAGAAATATCAATCACACATAACACAGATGTTTTTACTAGGAAAGCATAAATCTAAAAACTCCACTATCATATATTATGTATATATCATGGACCATGAAAAAATCTCATACAAAACTCTAATCCAAGAGCTCTCAGTACCATATAAAATCGTCTCACACTATCCTACAAAAATTGGCAAATACATGCACCAATTTACTGCCTCCACTGCGCAATCCCTACTAATCACAATCCCTGATGAATGAGATCCTTCTTTCCTTGACTGCACCATCCTCATTGGCATCTCCAATGTGTGTGTGGTTGCATGAGTGCACCCACTAATGTCACAACTAATAGTCAAACTTTCCCTTTCACCTATCTCTCAACTGCCACTAGATCTCACATGAATGTAGTTAACAGTAGTAAATATTTAGTTGCATGTGAAACCATTGCTTGTGAATTAATTAAATAATTAATTCACTAATCTCTCACTAGTGTATGTTCAGTTACAACTAGCACAACTGAGTTTAACTCACTTAACTGAGTTAAACTACTTTACAACTCACATAACTACACATCCAACTTTGTTACAACTTCGAATCAATCAGTTACAACTAAGTCCACTTGCATGTCCTACCAACCAACCTTTGAACTCGAAATTCCTTCAGCTAACTGGTTTTTCACTTCAGTTAAGTGATTTCAAGTGCTCCATGAGAATAGATTAATATTTATTGCCCAACTATTATTAAGGGATAATAATAGTCAAAATGCATCTATAAATAGACATGCGATCTATAAATAGACTTTGCACATACATATAAAAATAGAACATGATCTATAAATAGAATTTTCTCACCATCTATAAATAGACTTCCACTATAAATAGAATTTTCTCATCTGTTCTAAAAATAGAATTACACCTAAAACTAGCCCGAGGCTCCATCCTAGTGTAGGTGCTTAATTTTCACTAGGATCATCATCTTGTTGAATCTCAACAGATATCACCATGGGGTTTTCGTCCCAGGGTCAAAGATAGAACTCACCAAGCCAATACAAAATATCAACATGAAAAAATGAAACCAAGATGATCCAAATGCCTTACTCCTTTCCCCTTTTTAAGGTTTGATGAACTCTCTCTCCAATCTTCTAGAATCATTTATTTTATTATTTTTCTATAAAAAGCAAGAAAAATACCATGGGAAAACACCATGAGAAATTACCACTAAAAAATACCATCCATCAAGAAAAAAAAATAATTACAAAAACACATCATACATCATATTTCTCACAAATTTTATCATCTACTACTAATTCATAGTCATGATTACAAATGATATACCTTCTTTGCATAGATCAATTAGATTTTTATTATCATTGTATTTAAATTATTTATAATTTTTAGTAGTTCTTTTAGCTATGGAATTTTGTAACTCAATTTTCATAGTTAAATTATTTTGCACATCTATTAATTTTTTTAGTTAAATCATGTACATGCATATTGTTGATGAATACAAATCCAAGGTATGAAATATGGTTCTAGCTTTAAATAACAATATTATAATGTTTTGAATTATTTCATTATTTATTAAATAAAGGCTATTAAGTGGCTTGTGAAGTTTTTTTGTTGGGTAGCAACCATGAAATCACTAATATGTGGCAATATGTGTAATTTGTTTTGCAAGTTGTGTAATCAAAATGACTTTTTCTTCATATTTTTATTTTTGTGGGTGATTTTTTTATTTCAATTTCATTTCATAAGTTGAACTCATTATAACTTACTTTCCATTTATTATATTGCATGTTTTATTGCTCAACGTTTTTTCCTTTAGGTATGTCCACATAAAACATGTAATATATTCAAGTGCCTCCTAAAAGCAATATTAACTTAAAATTTGTTTTGGTTGATCACCACACATTGTGAGATTTTTTTGTGGATTTATAGATTTTTGGTATAGTTTTTCTTGGGAATAATACTGGTTGGTTTGGTAGATAAATTCAGATCAAAGGACATACTGAATTTAAATAAACTATTATTATTATTTATAGATATTTAAAATTACTTTTTAAAGCGAATAGGGATGTCCTGAAAACTAAGGATGTTATAAGCAAATGTTTTAATTTTGTAATGATATTGATCGGGGATTATCAATAATCATTTTTTTCTCGAAAGCAAGCAGTGAGACTACCTTTTTATCACCAGAGATATAGAAATATAGAAAGAAAAAGGTGATTTAAAACTAGTCATTTGTCAACTATTATATATTAATAACTTTAATAGTTAAAATTTCCATTTAAATAATAGAAAAAAATTTCAACATTTCATTTTTTTAAATTATCAACATTTTTTTCGTTCGTGTATTATGTATATTCGTCACATATAAAGGTTTTTTGTCATAGCTGGCTTATCTGGACTGAACAATACAGTGAGAGTGGAAGAACCTTCATGTGCATGGCATTTTTTCATCATTTTGAATATATTTAAACTTCGATTGATTCTAACCAATTGTACACTAATGTGTTTTTAAGATTAAACATGCATTTCAGTTAATTACTACCTCATCAAGATTTAAGATTGAGCTTGTTCAAAATTACATCTTGATTGCTTAATGAATGAAATGAAATTTATTGTCCAGTATCCCTTGACAACTTCCAAAAGAAAATAATTGGTCCAACATAAATCTGAGTTGGGCTCTTTATTAAATCGATGCCTTACATTTGATTTCAATTATAAAAACAAGAAAGAGCACACTCAGTTTAAAAGTAGCTTGTACACTGAGTACGAGATTCTTGAAATATCTACTAAGGGAGGCATGGGAGGCCTCTAGCCTTCCCGCAGAGGAGAGCATTGTGTGGAACATTAAATTCATCTCAGTGATCGCACATGAAACCTCACTCTCACATATGTTTGCTGACCCAGGAATTGGCGTGGCCATGTTTTTGACCTTGGGTTCCACATTCCTGCATTATCAAAAGTTAAAAGAAGAGCAGTCCGTGACTGTGGATACACCTGCGTTCAAACAAAAATAACACGATAGTCATTTTATTAGCCGCATTGGATGTGCCGATAAAATATTAAGCGAATGTCATTCTTTAACATTCTAAACTTATATTGCATGGTACAATCTCAACAGCTACGAAAATGTCCATAAAAAAGAGAGGGCATGCAATCGATTTTCCTGAAATAAGCTGGAGAAGCTTGCACACTAAGTACGAGATTCTTGAAATATCTACTGAGGGAGATGTGAGGAGACAATTGTGTGGAATATTAAATTCTTCTCTCAGTAATCACATAGGAGACCTCACTCTCACATATGTTTACCGACCCAGGAATTGGCGTGGCCATGTTTCTAAACTCAGGTTCCACATTCCTGCATTATCAAAAGTTAAAAGAATACCGGTCCATGACTCTGGATACACCTGCATTCAAACAAAAACAACCCGACAGTAATTTTATTAGCCACATACAAAATTAAGAGAATGACATTCATAACATTCTAAACTTATCTTTCATGCTAGAATCTGAGCAGCTACGAAATTGCACATAAAAAATAGTTCACGCCCTGTGTTGTGCAGCGAGAAACTGCATCGAAGATATTTTATACATTTCTACTTGCAGGGGTCCATGTACCGCCCTCCATTCTATTAAGAAAATTAAAATGGAATCAATTAAGCTAATTAACATGCTTGGATATTTATTCTGGTGATCAATGTCAAAACCCTCACTTACTGATATACTGGCAGTGAATCGAACGCCTCTGTATTTGTTAATTATCCTCCAGTTAATCGCAGTATTTGTGAATGATCTAGCGCAAATGTTGGCATGACATAGTCTCTGGTTGTTTATGGAAGCCAAATGGAGCCTCTACCCGCTGTTCCATTCAAATTCCAAACAGATTTATGGTAAAAGCGGCAATTTTAAAATTCAAATTTCATCCGTGATGGTCCATGTATCCATACATGATGAATGACACGCTACTGGTACCAGAAAATGAGGAGGGCATAGCGCGGTGAACTAACTGCGACAGGAAACAAAACTCCAGCGTGGGGTGAGAGAACGGCATGGAATGTCACATCAACCAGAAAAAAGAGAAAAATCTATTTGCTGGCTTTCCAAAAAGTCGCATTATAGCTTACTAAAAAAAGATACTATTTTTCCAATTGATGACAATAATCCCTAATAGTCTACCAGTATTTTATGATCATCGCACTTCATCATAGATGGTACTTTGGCCTCTTTCCTTCCATCCCAAATATTAAATTTTGTATGACATTGATAATATTAATCTGCCTTCACACCAAATCATTACAAGAAAATGGAAACGGTTCTAAATTCTCAATCATGATTCATACGAGAGCGTAGTAAAATGCAACCTGTCTTATGTTCTGCCATACAAAATTCATTTTAGTGGAGGAATAGTTTCTACTCGATTGAGATATTGAATTTTTCTATGAAGCGCTGCTTCAACGCCAATGGCTAGGAAATCCATGAAAAGTCACGAATCTGATTGATACGTGTCTTATTGTCTCATGATTTTTAACTTTAAATGTTTCCTGTCATACTCAGTTTATATCTTAGATACAAACTAATAAGTTCAATTTGATGATGTGCAAAATGCCATTTATATTGGTTAAATTTAATCATTTTCAAAATGTTATTTAATAAGATAATATGAATCTAGACTACTTGTATTGCTTAAGTAAGGGTCTCACACTATCATTAATCATATATGTATTTGGTCAAATGTTATTTTTTTATAAATATTTTCAATTCAGTTAGAAATCAATTCAAGACGCATTCATGTTGTCCTCTCTAAACAGACAACCTGCTTAGCTTCCACTTACAATCATCTTTTTACTCGTGTTGGAATTTTGAGAATTCCAAACAACAGAAGTAGAGAGAATGATCTCTCCTCTACAACACAGAGAAATTTAAAACAAATTTGGCAGGAGACAGAGTTTTCAGATTTTTAAAACAACTTCAATTTCAAAAAAAAATGATACAAGTCTTCCTCTTAATAGAGGGATAACAACAATGGTGACTGCTACAGACGCAGTGCACAAAATGACTCTCTGTCTCTCAAGAACAACACTGTTGTGTATTTCTATTCTTCTCTTCTCTTCCGCGCTGCTATGCGAGGCAAAAAAAAATGTTTCATTATGCAGGCTCGCTGGCCTTTTTGGCTTTTATATGCCACATAAAAAAAAAATTACAACAAAACTATATTTAAACTTAAAACAAAAAATTATTAAAACAGATATGATGTGGGACCCACAATACTAACAATAAACCAAAAAACTCTGATTGCGATTGACAATCGGACGTGATGACAGAATATAAAATTTGGCTTACAAACCAATCGGTTCCGAACTTCAAGTGGTGCGATCGAGACATGCATTGAAGAAGTTCCGATTGCGATTCAAAGACGGATGCGATTCAAATAATAAACTGCGCCATAATATGTCCATCGAGTCCACCACTTCAAAAAGTGCAATCGGGCCCGACACATAAAACCTTCCGATTGCGATTGAATCAACCAGATGCGATTTCTCATTAAACTCCTCTTCATAAACTTCATCGGGTCCGCGCTTAATCATTGTGCGATCGGGCCTCGTTTCAAAAAGGTTCCGATTGCCGATTGAGAATCTGGATGCGATTGGCAATAAACTATGGCATATAGCCGGATCGGGTTCGGTCTTTGATCGGAGTATATTACAAAGCCGCTCTGATTGAACCCTTGCGATTGAACTCTTGCGATTCCATTAAGTGATCGCCACGTGGTCAAGTGGACCCACGGGCCTCGGCTGTTGGTGGGGGCGATTATAATATATGTTTCGGTTGTATTGTGTACAACCATTCCTCTACGAAACTCTGCCACATCTACAAGACATTTGATTATTGCGACTGTGATTTGCGATTGCGATCGCATCGCATCGCAGAACTCCTCATCAACAAGACACTGTTCCAAAATAACTTTGGTTGTTGAGGACTTTAAAGCCCGAAACGACTGTTTTTAATTACTCTGCTCCTCTGTAGAACTGATCTACAAGAATCTTCATGCTTCCACTGTGAAGAACGGCTCCACCCATCACCTGTTATTAACTTCCCCTGCAATTTGTGGCTGCGGCCCATCAAAATTTAATTTCATTCATACGGATTTCTCCATGCTTCTTCAATACAGAGTGTTGTGCACTCAAATATTTGTTTCTGCTGCTATGTACTCATTTTCTTCCTGCCCAAAGGCACGGCAGGTGACTTTAATATTTCAACACTCCCCCTTAAAGTCAGCTGCTGGGTTATCCATCATACCCAAGCATTTTCTTAAAAATTCAAATGTCTTCTGTCCCAATGGTTTAGTTAGAATGTCTGCATACTGCTCCTCTGTTTTACAATGTTGTAAAACAATTTCTCCATTATTCACCAATTCTCTGATATAATGAAATTTTGTGTCTATGTGCTTTGTCCTTTTATGAAACACATAATTCTTTGACAATGCAATAGCTGAGCTATTGTCACAATAAATCACTGTCCCTTTTACCTATTCTTGACATAGACTTCTCAACATTCTTCTCATCCAAATTGCTTGACATCTTTCTTGCTATATTCCTTACATATTCACTCTCGTAGGCAAGTACTATAATCATTGTTTCTTAGAAGTATGAAATGAGCTATGGCTCTGAACCCATATGAAAAAAATAACCAGAAGTACTTTTCCAATCATCAATACTTCCAGCCCAATCATTGTCAGTATATCTAATCAATTCAGAATTTTCTGAAGTAGTATGCAAAATACCATATCTTTTTGTTCCTTTCACATACCTCAGAATTCTCTTTGCTGCTTGCCAATGTGCTTCTTTTGGCTTCTCCATAAATATGGAAATTAAACTAACAGCATGCATAATATCTGGCCTAGTTGCAGTCAAATACATGAGGCTGCCAACTATGCTTTTATACAAACTTGAACAGGAAATCCTTGCTACTGTCCTCTCTACTAAGTTTTAATCCCATCACTGTGGGAGTGATTGCTGCTTTGCATTCATGCATGTTAAATTTTTCTAAAACTTGATTCACATACTTTTCTTGGGATATAAAAATCCCTTTCTCACCTTGCTCTACTTCTGTTCCCAAGAAGTATCTCAACAAGCCCATGTCAGTGATTTCAAATTCATTTTTCATGACTGTTTTAAAATTCTCAATAAGGTAATCATCATTACCTATAAATATTAGATCATCAACATATAAAACAACAATGAGTATCTTACCATCCTTTTCTTTGATGTAGAGAGTGGGTTCTCCCTCACATTTTTCAAATCTATTTTCCAGTAGATAGGAGTCTATTCTGCTGTACCATGCTCTTGGAGCTTGCTTCAGCCCATAAAGAGATTTCTTCAATTTGGAGACCTTATGCTCTTGGCCTTTCTTCTCATATCCAAGAGGTTGTTCCACATATACCTATTCCATTAAAACTCCATTTAAAAATGCGGATTTTACATCCATCTGATATACTTTCCATTTGTTTTGTGCTGCTATTGACAGCACTGCTCTGACTGTCTCCATTCTTGCAACTAGTGCAAAATTTTCCTCATAGTCTCTTCCATGCTGCTGCTTATATCCCTTGACAACAAGTTTGGCCTTGTGTCTTTCTATCTTTCCTTCAACATTACTCTTGGTCTTGTAGACCCATTTAACTCCAATGACTTCTTTACCTTCTGGGAGATCAACCAACTCCCATGTTTTTTTCTTCTCTATGGCATTAATTTCATCATCCATAACTTCTATCCATTTTCTATCTTTAAAGCATCTTCAAAATGAATAGGATCATCAACTTGACAATACAAAGAAAATAAGGAATTCATACCTTCATCTACTTGCTCCTTGCTCATAGATTTCTCTAGTTTCTGCGTTTTGTTCCTCTTTCACTTAGCGTAGCTGTGCTTGATGAGCACTCAGTGCACTCCCTTTGTGGTGTACTCGGTGAACCACTGCCGCTTCTTCTCAAGGGTGTTCTAGCTACTGCTTGAGGCATCCCTTGCTGGCCTTGCGCTGCTGGAGGTTGTGAAACGGATGGGTTGTTGATTTCAACCACATCTCCCTCATCTTCATCATGAGACAAACAGTTTTTGACATTGACTGTCTTCTCAATACTTCCATCCCATGCTTCTTCTTCGATAAATTGCACATCTCTGCTAATTAAAAACTTCTTTGTGGATGGGTTATACAATCTGTATCCTTTGGAATCTTCACAATATCCAAGGAAAATGCACTTCTCCCCCTTACTGTCCAATTTCTTTCTCAATTTGTCTAGAATGTGTGCATATGCTACACACCCAAAAACTCTCATGTGGGTGACTCCCTGTTTTCTGCCACTCCACGCTTCTTTTGGAACTTTGTTCATTATAGCTTTTGTGGGGCATCTATTCAAAATATATACAGCACAGTTTGTTGCTTCTGCCCAATACTCATTCGGCAAATGCTTTGCCTTCAGCATGCTTCTCACCATCTCCATTATGGTTCGATTCTTCCGTTCAGCGACTCCATTCTGTTGCGGCGTGTACCGGGTGGTAAATTGCTTGTGTATGTCGTTCTCTCTGCAAAAACGCAGAAACTCCTTTGATATGTATTCTCCTCCTCTGTCGGTTCTGAGGACTTTAATGTGCAGTCCGCTCTGTTTTTCTACGAGAGCTTTAAAATGGTGAAATTTTTGAAAAACTTCACTCTTATATTTTAAGAAATAAACCCACACTTTTCTTGTGAAATCATCTATGAAGGTTAGTATGTAATTGCTGCCTGAAATAGATGTTGTTTGCATCGTCCCACATAAATATGAGTGGATTATCTCCAAAGGTGCTTTCGCCCTTATGCTTTTCCCTGAAGGAAAATTTTCTATGTGTTTCTTTCCCAAGATGCAGCCTTCACATAGGCTGTCAGGCTTCTCAATCAATGGAAAACCTCTTACCATTCCTTTTCTTTGCAACAAATTTAATCCTCCGAAATTGAGATGTCCAAATCTCAGATGCCATAACCAATTTTCATCCTTTGCTTCCTTATGAAAAGCTTTTTGTGTTACAGCTGCAATGCTTTTTCCTTTTCCCTTCAAGTGAGTGTTGAGCTTGAGAGGAAACATTCTATTGCTGGTCATTTGCATTTCAGCAATGATTTTCTTGCTTGGAGGTATATCTTTAATTGTGCACACATCATCTTTGAATACTACATTGTAACCTTTGTTTATGAGCTGCCCAATGCTCAAAAGATTACACTTCAATCCTGGAACATAATACACATCGGGGAAAAATTTACAACACATTTACGACTCGACTAACTCTACCTTTTCCTTTGTGAGAGATCTTAGTATCGATCACGTAATTCATGAATTTACTTCTTCATCTAGATTGGCAAACCTTTGCTTTGTTGCCAGTCATATGGTCTATATGTGATCTAAGAACCAAGCAAGATCTTATCTATCTTGTGCTACATTACATTACAATGGCTTTACATTACTTGGGTTCTTTTCTTCTTCTTTTGCTACATTAGCATTACGCTTATTTTTTATGTCATTTGCTTCTTTCTACATTCATTGGCATAGTGCCCATATTTCTTGCAATAATGACATTGGACATTGGATTTTTCATACCTTTGTCCATGAGCATGTTGGTGTTGATGTTCACCTTGTTGGCTGTTGCATTGGCCGTGGATCTGATTTTGACTATTGCTCCTTCCATGTGAACGTGAAGGAGAGGCCCATTCACTCTCCACCTCTATTCTGACTTCTGCCTCTTCCTCTTCCTTTCCTTTGACCTCTTCCTCTTCCTGAAGGCATCTGGGTCTTGAAGGCATGCTCAAGAGATGAATGTTCATCTCTGCTCAATCTCTGTTCATGAGTTATCAGTGAGGCATGAAGTTCATCCACTGTGAACTGTGAGAGATCTTTGGTCTCTTCTATGGTGGTTACAATAACATCAAACTTTGAGGGTAAACATCTCAAAAGTTTCTCCACAATCCTTCTTTCTTCAAGAGTTTCTCCATGGGATCTTATCTGATTTACAATCCCAATCATATGTGTAAAAAATGTGTCAACATTGTCTGACTCTTTCATGCAAAGAGTTTCAAAATCCCTTCTCAGCAATTGAAGTTTTGTTGTCTTAACTTTCTCCATACCCTGATAAGCTACTTTCAGAGTTTCCCATGCCTCCTTGGATTTCTTAGCTGCTGCTATCCTTGGAAACACACTCTCATTTACAGCTTGATACAAATAGAAGAGGGCCTTAGCGTCCTTCTTTCTATTGTTCTTCAACAGATCCTTCTCTGCTGGAGTCAAGGCATTAAAAGCCTGTTCATCAACTGGTTCAACAAAACCATCTTCTACAAATTCCCATAAGTCTTGTGAAACAAACAGGGCTTTCATGGTAATGGCCCAATAATCATAGTTCTTTCCATTAAATTGTGGAAGTTGAACATTTCCAATGTTCATACCAGTGCTTGGTCCAGCCATTGCTCTTAAAATGAACACTAAACTTATACAAACTGTCTTTCCTTCTCTAAAATAACAAACTCTTTTAAACCAAAACAACAGTTCTGTTATCTTTGAGAAATACCTGAACTTTTGACCTCTGTTGGGCTTTCACTCTGCTGGAGAAAACGCTGCAACAAGTCTTCTTCTTCTTCAGCTTCTTTGAAACATTCAAAGAGCCTGAACTAGCTTTGATACCATGTTGGAATTTTGAGAATTCCAAACAACAGAAGTAGAGAGAATGATCTCTCCTCTACAACACAGAGAAATTTAAAACAAATTCGGCAGGAGACAGAGTTTTCAGAATTTTAAAACAACTTCAATTTTAAAAAAAACTGATACAAGTCTTCCTCTTAACAGAGGGATAACAACAATGGTGACTGCTACAGACGCAGTGCACAAAATGACTCTCTGTCTCTCAAGAACAACACTGCTGTGTATTTCTGTTCTTCTCTTCTCTTCTGCGCTGCTATGCGAGGCAAAAAAAATTGTTTCATTATGCAGGCTCGCTGGCCTTTTTGGCTTTTATATGCCGCATAAAAAAAACATTACAACAAAACTATATTGAAACTTAAAACAAAAACTTATTAAAACAGATATGATGCGGGACCTACAATACTAACAATAAACCAAAAAACTCCGATTGCAATTGACAATCGTACGCGATGACCGAATATAAAATTTGGCTTACAAACCAATCGGGTCCGAACTTCAGGTGGTGCGATCAGGACATGCAATGAAGAAGTTCTGATTGCGATTCAAAGACGGATGTGATTCAAATAATAAACTGCACCATAATAGGTCCATCGGGTCCGCCACTTCAAAAAGTGCAATCGGGCCCGACACATAAAACCTTTCGATTGTGATTGAATCAACCGGATGCGATTGCCCATTAAACTCCTCTTCATAAACTTCATCGGGTCTGCGCTTAATCATTGTGCGATCGGGCCTCGTTTCCAAAATGTTTCGATTGCCGATTGAGAATCCGGATGCGATTGTCAATAAACTGTGGCATATAGCCAGATCGGGTCCGGTCTTTGATCAGAGTATATTACAAAGCCGCTCCAATTGAACCCTTGCGATTGAACTCTTACGATTCCATTAAGTGATCGCCACGTGGTCAAGTGGACCCACGGGCCTCGGCTGTTGGTGGGGGCGATTATAATATATTTTTTGGTTGTATTGTGTACAACCGTTCCTCTGCGGAACTCTGCCACATCTACAAGACATTTGATTATTGTGATTACAATTTTCGATTGCGATCGCATCACATCGCAGAACTCCTCATCAACAAGACACTGTTCCAAAATAAATTTGGTTGTTGAGGACTTTAAAGCCCGAAACGACTGTTTTTAATTACTCTGCTCCTCCGTAGAACTGATCTACAAGAATCTTCATCCTTCCACTGTGAAGAACGGCTCCGCCCATCACCTGTTATTAAATTCCCTTGCAATCTATGGCTGCGGCCCATCAAAATTTAATTTCATTCATATGGATTTCTCCATGCTTCTTCAATACAGAGTGGTGTGCACTCAAATCTTTGTTGTTGCTGCTGTGTACTCGTTTTCTTCCTGCCCAAAGGCACGGCAGGTGACTTTAATATTTCAACAACTCGTTTAAAATGGGTTAATATATACCCCTATGCTCCTTACTAAAATAAAGATTTGCTTCAGTTCAAATGATTAATAATTAAAAATGTTTAAAAATTTACTATCTTCTAAAGTTGCACGAAATCTTTTTTGTTGTTGAACTTACATTTAATAATTTAAAATTTTATAATAAAATCACATAAAATAATTTCTATGTTTAATTAAAAATAAATATCAAGTTATCCATTATAATAGATTGCAATTATTTCCTTTCTCATGGTTGAAAAGCTGACTTCGCAATGATTAAATTTTATCTTTGAAATGAGTGAGGTGATAATATCAAGTTGTTTATTTTTTTATATCAATTCAACCTTTTTCTCATTTTCAGTTATACCTAATATTATGTATCCTTTCTATTTATCATGATTTTTATTTAAATAATTTAAATGGATATTTTCTTTTTAAATAAAAATAGTATAATGACATTTTAATTTTAGATAAATAAATAGAAAAAATTTTATATAATAGATAAAGATAATATTTAAAATATTAGTATGTTTAAATTTGAAATAAAATTAGAAAGGAAAAAAAGATAAAATAATATAAAGAGATGAATACCATTATTATTTATTATTTTATTTAGTATAGAGAATAAAATTAAAATGAATAAAATCAAAATAAATTCTCAAGAATTTTATAGTAAAAAAATAAAAGATGAAAAATACATCTTTAAATATAAAAGCTTTATCTATATTTTATATTTATTTCAAAATATGTGTCTCATGATACCTTTCCTAACTTTTTATCCTTTTAGATTAGTAAATTATGTTTAATTTGGAATACTTCTTTTATTATATTCTAGGCACAAAGATTTTAAAGAATGGAAATAATCCCGTAACGTTTGTAAGTCATATATAATTTTAATAAAAAATAATCACCCTTATAATATTAATATTTAATTATTTATATATTAAAAACAAATGTGGAGGTTTATTTTATTATTTCCTTACTTATATCATCCTTTTTTTCCTTAAACCTATCATACGAAACTCTATTTCCTATTAATAACATGATCACAGGTACTCTATGCTTCATTCTCTAAAGATTATGTTTTAATTAGATAATTAAGTGTTTTTACATGTTGTTTTACTAATGAGAGACCTTATTTCAGTGTTGTACTATTTGAATACTTTTGGTTCTAGGGGAACCTCAGACCCATGAAAGCGTGTTCATGGCTAACCATGAATTGAATAACTCTCTAAGTGGACCAAGCACCTGAGCATTAGGCAATCATCTTCAAGCACATATGCATGTATTCTCTTTAATGGTCTCAAGGTCAAACAAGTAAGGCTATATGGTATAGAAAGTTCAACCAAACCCTATTTTTTTTACAGTTGCAAAGTATGGTGGATCTAGCTAGCTACACCGGAGTTGCAAAGGATCGATGTAGTTCACAATGTTGTGAGACATATTTTGGTTGCACTCATGGCTCATATAAGAGGCTTTATCCCTCAAATCTAGGAATTGAGCATCTCCCTAGACCATAACATTTTTGAAGAATATATTCACTCTAATTTGAGGATGTACTCTATAAATTTTCTCAGGCATGTTCGGCAAGTTAGTTAGTTGAACTATTTGGGTATTTTGTGTAAATTGTGTTGGCAATTCTCTTAGAGAATTTGTACTTTCATGCCTTGGTTTTATGGAATCAACCTTGATGTAACTTTGGTTTTGATTAATATAAAAAATCGTGATTGATCGATTATCATTTTAAATTTTAATCTATGATCATGTAATGTAGCTATGTGTCACTGTGGAAATTCCCTTCATAAGAGCATGTTTAATGTAAATTATTTCTTCTTTCCATTTGTGTGTTTGCATTTTTCATATTCATAGCTGGCTTAAGCTTCTTAGAAGGCTTAACATTTATATGACTCATACTGTTTTATTTATCAATGTTTCTATTATTTGTATATCATATGTAGAGTAGCCCTGTATGAAGGATCATTGTTATACAAGAACAAGGATCATTCATTTGTCATACTTCTTCTGAGATTGTATTAGATTTCTGATTGTTTACAATTATATTGTGAACATAGATTTCAATGATAGATTTTTTTTTATACAAGGATATGTTTGTATTTATATGTCGTAAACTTGAGATTTATATTACAATTTTAAGTCTAATTCAATTAAGTTGTTTTATTATAACCCCATTTCTATTTGAGATATCGGTTTCTGATTTGTGAGAATTTGAAATACATTAAATTTAGGTTTAATACAGGTTAGGCTTTGGGACACGATATCTTGTTATCCTCTACCATTCCATATTATTTATACCTTACGTTTGATATGATTTTCTGAGGATCCATATGAGAATAGTGTTTCCTTTTGTTGATAGTGTATCAAGACCTATGTCAAACCCTTCATTAAAACTTTGACAACACATACTTGTGTCAATAGATCTTATTTTGCAACAAATATTATAGATATACATACCGTGCTTAAGTCTTATTCATAAGAAGTATTTTTCTTTATACAAGGAATTGGTCTCTTTTATATGGTTCATGGAATGATAATATAATGCATGCATTAGTCTATGATCTACGATATTTGATATGAATGAACAGTGACTTGTTGAATGAATTTATATTGATCTATTGTAACAAACTGGTATGAATGTACAATAAGCTATTGTAGTAAGTATGAGTGTTGATATGAATATAAAATTGTATTGGGTATGCAACTATTTGTTTGAAGCATTGTTATTTAATTGACTGGTGTAAATCATATTTTGTTACATATATGTAAAATTTATATAAGCCTTGGATTGAAAGAAATGTTTATACTTACCCTAGTTTCTTGCTCGAACATCTAACAATCTAGTAGCAAGAAAATTAGTACTTAATCACGAGTGAATTAGTAATTTGGTTATCACAGATTTGTTTACATGAGGTTTTCCTTTCAACATTTCATTCATATGCTTTTCATTTTAATTTCACATTTTGTTTTCTAAGGATTTTAGGACTAGAACGAAAACACTTTACCATTTGTATCTAACCTGCATTGAGTACTTGAACGTTTTCTTGAGGTAGTGAAAGATAATACACTTAACCCAAGCCAAGAGGTACGAATATAAATGCTATATATACAACCCTAAATTTCATGCATATTTATTTTTAGTTAAAGTTTTTCTTTGATTTTTTGAAGCGATTCTATTTATTTATTTATTTATTTTGGGGTAGAATAGAAGTTCATTAATTAGTAATTTTTGCGAAAGTAGTAGCACTCATGTTATTTGCACATATATTGTTTACAACTCATCCTTTTGCATCCCAGATTGATTTTGTAAAGGGTTTTATTGTGATAATAAATGTTCCCAACATACACCTAACCTAACTTCTCCCCTCTCACTTAGCCTTTTGGTATCACATGTTCACCTCTTTTGGAACCTCTCAAGCTTCCAATGCTCCTTTGATTGTTGCATTTTTCTCACATTTCTTGATAAATTTATTTGTTCCATTCACTTCCCTCGAGGATTTTTTTTGTCCTCTCAACTAGAATAACTTATCTATTTCTACATCCTCTCTACTACAAGGGTCCTTTGTAACGATAATTATGAACATCAATTGTTATATACTACAACTACCCTAGCTATAATTAATTCTGCCATATATTATTATACTACTCCTACCTCTTCCATGGTTATCTTACTGATAAATATAAAACAAAATTTAAAGACCAGTTACTTGTCAAGTTTGTTCATCATGGATATCTCAAAATATCAATCCTTCGTGCTCTGCTTCTTGGACGAAATTTGTTCCGTCTGCTTCATTGATATTCTTTGTTCTGAGCCTCTATATTTTCTCTTTTGATTTGTCTCTAGTTCATTTCCTAAACTTCATTTTTTGTGTGTGCTTCGCTCTTCATTCTTCTTCTTTTTGTGTCTCTTCCTCTTCACAAGTACCCTTTAACCTTCTTGTTGAATGAAATTATTTTACCCCCCCCCCCTCTTTTTTCTTTCTTTTTTCTCAAGGATAATATTGTCTCTTTAATACCACTTGATGCATGCCTTTAAGCCACTCTGATTCATCCACCTAGGTTCGTCCTACTTAACATTCGTATTCTGCCTCTTGTTACACAACCCACCAAAGTCTAGGCTAAATCGGTACGTTATCTTTGTGTGGAAGAAAATTCTTTTGGAAACCCCATAGTGATGTTGAAAACCTTGGTAAGATGTTAAACCCTAAAATAGACCTGCACACATTCTCCCTTTGTAGCCACTAAAATTCCATGGTCAACTCAATGAAAAAGGGCAAGGTCGACGTGGATCTCAATCTTATGATCACAATTTCTATATTGGAATCTATGGCATTGATTACCTGTGAACGTAAACAATGATCCATGAACTCCGATCAATAATGAAGTTCTCTACCAACCTAGATCCTCTGAATTATGGTTTTCACCAGTGAAGCTAAATCTACGACTGATATGAAGTGTGGGGAGTCTCCCCTTGTGACATGAGTAGAGGGGCAGGGTTCCTCTAACAAGGTTCTAAGACGTGATTCCAATTCGTAAATTAATAGTGAGAAATAAAAATTTTTGGGTGGGGAATACCCCCATGGCATAAGAAGGGGGGGGGGGGGGGGGGTGGGGCGGTTTGGGGTCCACAAAAGTGGTTCCACCCTCTCTATATTTTTATGTTACTGACCATTAATTTTGTTTTGAATTCATGAGAAAATTAGCTTTGACTTCATTCTTGTGTTGTAGTTTCCATTTGGTTGAGCCAAAGCTTCAACACGTGATCATTGACATGGGATTACCTACATGCCTGGGTGGTCGTCACAACTTGATAATCTATCTGCTCCAATGTACTCCACCCCAACATATGACTATAATGTGTCAATGTTTCCATTTTTCTTATGGGGTTTCTTCCCTACATGTCTAAATGCAGGTGCTTTTACTCCCTTTTCAAGACTATTAACCAATAGCACAATACTTCTCTCTCTCTACTCGCTATGTTAGATACTGGGTTTGGGTGTGAAACGAAAACCACACACAAAAACAAATTGGGTTTAACTCATAGACACTTTCCCATTTTCATAAGGCATCAATTCATATTCATAAAGATAATTGAACACAGATAAATAATTGGGAAAGCTTAGATTCTAATAAACTCAAGTAGATATATTTATAGAGGGGTATTACAACCTATTTCCTAGAGGCTCATATCCTCCTTCTTGACCTACCTCTCACCCTCTAAGCTCTTCTTTGAGTTATTTTTTCTTTGATCTCCCAATGGCTCTCTCTCTATATATAAATGTATAAATATGTATATCTTCCTATTGGGCTAGAAAATATCCCAATACAATGAAGCTAAGTTGGATATTTGTCCCAAATTGCTAACATCTGAACCTGACACTTGTTAAATCTGCAAATACCCACTTGGTTATAATACTAGATCACTCAAACAAACTAAGAACCCAATTGTTCCAAATTATTCTAGAGTCTGGACACTTGGAACTATACAAAAATCTTACTATTTATAATTTATACAAACTACATTTGAGAGAAATTTTTTTCCCTTTGGATATTTTCATGAGCCACTTGAGTTCTAGACAAGAATGAATTACCTAGGGATGATGATCCTGCATCGCTTCTCTAGCTTTTCTTGCTATTTTACTTGGCTACATGTTTCCCCTCCCCTTTCTCGACTCTCATCATCTATGGTGATTAATGCTACTATTTCTTATTGTTTCCTTTACTCTATCTCTCAAATATTTTTCTACATATTGAGCTTCTCTCTATAGAGGCAACCACCCTTGGAATTCTTATCCCTACAACCTGGAATTCCTCCCCTCCTCTAGCACCCTGCCCATAGCCTTACTACCTAATTTTTTCTTTGCACAAGCATAAAATTCTCGGTCCTAAAAACACCATGCTAAGGTAATTATCTAGAGCTCATCATGGTATAACATATTACAAGAATATGGAAATCTCATGTGTCAAGAAAAGGGTTTAAGCCTCAACCAACTAATACCAATAAAAAATGGCTTTTTGAGTTAGGGGCAGACAAAAGCTACAACATGGGAGATTGTTGGAGGAACGAGATATCTCTCAAACATTGAAATAACCCAGGAAATTTCTGAATGGGTTCCATACATTTGCCATAATGGAGGGAGGATTAATCAATATATGTACACCATTAACATATATTGACACCTCACAATGTTGTTGGGGCATGTATTGTTGGAAAAAAGTGCATCGATGGGTGAAATTTATGTTGATGATTGATGACCTCTAACTCATTGTGAAGGGGATGATCATCACTTACAACATATTGTGACATACCATGGGCTTCCTCTTTACCTACGATGCTCTCTAGAAAGAAAAAAATAGCAGATAACAATGGAGGAATCAATATCTCTAAAGATTGAATGAGTGAATTAGTGCACTATTTTACTATTTTTTCATGTTCCTTGTTACCTATTTTTTTTCTACAGTTGTAAATAATAACTAAGAAGGCTATGGGCCTCCACCTCATCATATTATGGTTTGTCATATTTGAACAGATTCATTTTTCAAACCATGAAGAAACTCTCATTTTGCAAATGCTCTGGTTATGACTAAAGAAAACTACCATATGTATTTTTGATTGATTTAAATCGAAACATGTTTACTTACCAAAAAAAATATTCCAAAGTAAAATATTATAGTTGTAGCAGGCAAAATATCAGCATCGGATGTGATTGTACCATCTCTAGATCTGACTATGGAGATAGGCACTACATCAATGGTCGGCGTTTCCACTTTATTCACTTCCCTCATCACCTCATTCATCCCCTTTTTGGGCTCTCAACTTTAGTGAGATATTTGGTAGTTTCTCCTTGGTCGCTTTTTTTATCAAAGAGAGGGAGCCATTATTTTCGTTTTTTTTTTATCAGAGAGGATGCCGTTATTTTTCGTTTTTTTTTTTAATTAGAGAGAGGCTGCTATTATTTTTTCCTTCATGTATATCAAAGGTATTGTTGATTTTTTTTGTCAATATTTTTTATTATCAGAGAGAGGCGTCCGATTTTTTTTAAAGTGAAAAAAATGATGATATTTCATTACTAAAACAAAAGATTGTTAAATATGAAAAAATCTGTAAGCTTCAAAGTCTCAAATAAGTGGGAGATAGAGAAATAACCAACGTACAAAATAAATAAAAAAATACATCATGCAATAGTTTATTCTTTCTAGATGAGAAACAAAGTCTTTACTATCGCATTTGATATCTTCAATAATATAGGATTCGAACATAATTGTCTCACCCTTGTGATTTTGGTGTTGGTCTCACCCTTCCTAAGCATTGAACTATGATGAACTCTTTTGAACTATTTTTCGAATGGAAGGAGGTTTTCAACTATTTATAACCGCCAACATGTGATCACATATGCTCATGTTGTACTGATTTTATGACTGATTCAATGTGAATTTTAGTTTTTATTTAGTATCAATTTTCTTTTCTTTAATGCATCAAATCAAAAAATCTAATATTGTCATCTTATTAGTCCCTACCTGGACTATAGCAATCGATATATCGTTGAAATTCAATTAGTTTCTGTGTTTACTAAGCTCTCCCCACGTTAGTTTTGTTTATCTAAACTTTAGGAATATTTATTTCAACATTAAAAATTTTATGCTAAATTTTTTTATCGCAGAAATTGGACCTCTTATAGTTGGCTTAAAATTTTCATCCAAATTTTACAACTTAAACTTCTTATCTGTCATTTCTTCTTTCATCCAGAGTTATGATTATAAGTTTATAAGTACAAAACTATCTTTGGAGGGTTATGATTATAAGTTTATAAGTACATGCATGTGGTGTCATGTTAATGTAATCATTAACACAACATTAACACATTGAAGTTATAATTATGTTTGGTTTTTAATGGGTACTATTTTATCACATCTTTATTACGATTGAGGATTTTAAAATGGGAAAAAAGTTATTACCGGTAAGTTTTGTCTAGATATTCAATATAAAATTTGAGATTTAAAAATATATCTTATAACAATAGGTTTTATTTTTATTTTTAGAAGGGTATATTCGGATGGAGATTCAATAAAAACATCTTGAAAGATAATTTTCAATATCTATATAAATTGGAGGTATTCTTTAATGTCCCACAATTGAATGTTCATCTTCCACCTTAGTTCCCATTTAATTGTCTTAAAAGAGACCTTAATTTATTTACACATCCTTGTACATATTGTACATAGATGTCTCCTCATTCTGTTTTAATTCTAAATAATTGCAACTTTACGAAAGTGCGGAGCCCTCTTGCATGTCCAACCCAATAGCAACAAGAAGAATACCAAATCTACCTGCGACAATAAAAAAATGCCAACTCCCAATCCTCCGCAATTTCAAGATGGGCCACCACTTGACTGTCACCCACATTTGATAATTCACAGAAATAGGATGAGCATTCTTTGCACAGAAATAGGATGAGCATAACGTTGAATAGCATAATAGATGGGAAAATAATAGATGGGAGGACTTATTTCTAATTTAGAAATATTGATTAAAATAATATAACTTATTTCTAATTTGGAAAGATTGATTAAAAAGATTGATTAAGCAGTTTAACTAGACTGCTTTCTCGCCGTGAAAATCATGGAAATTCTGGTAAGATTTTAAGAAAATTTGGCAGAGATATTTGTAAATCCACGTTATATCTATCAAGATTTAATATTTTGGGTGTCCTAGAGGTTTTTGATGGTGTTGAATCCATTTCTACTATCAAAATCATAATTCAAACACTGTTACTCTAAGATTTCTTAAATATTTTTAGCCCAAATTCCGACCAATTTTGAGTGTCCGAGCAATTCCTCCATCTCATTAGACAACTCTGTAAAGTAAAAACTCATAAGCTAACATTAAACAAATATAAAATATAAGGATTAACTCCAAATTGACTAATTCCTCCGTCTCATTAAACAAATCTGTAAAGTAACAACTCATAACCTAATATTATACAAATATAAAATATAAACATTCACTCTAAATTGACTAATTTCATATAATTGGTTGCCCTTTTTCAAAATTCCAAAAAAGAAACCACGTGTGACTAATTTTAAATAATTAGTTGTTCCCTTTCAGAATTCCAAAAACGGGACGTAGTTGTATACTTTCGGTTAGACCAAATATTTACATTTTCTTTCATATACTTTTTTCCTAATAAAATTTAATATTCTTTCAATATATGTTTGTGAAAATAAGTTAAATGTTTCTGCGATATTTGTTTTGATATATTTTTGTTAAAATAAGTTTCTTTTAACTTACTAATTAATGTGATATATCACTTATATTTACCTTTATAATATTAACTAACTTTATTAAATATTTTAATATTTCAAAGACATAATTTTTTTATATTTTTAATTAAATCAATGTTTATGTTAATTTTGAATCTGTTAAATTTGTAGTGATAAAAAGTGCAAATTTCTTTACAATTAAAAAGCTGTTTAAATCGCTTTAAAGTGAAAATAAACTTAATATCTCTCAACACTTAATAAATTCAAAATTAAAATAAATCTAAACTAGTTTACTGCTTAAAGCACCCATAAACTAAAAATACAACAATTAAATACATTCTCAACTCATATTTAATGTTGCTAATATGTCTTGTCAATTCCAGTGCAAATTATCTCAATGATTGAAGACAATAAGCTCATCTAATTTGCATCCCACTTCATCTAATTTGCATCTCAAGTCATAAGATTTTGTGACTGTCACTTATTTTTTTTCCGTGTGCCCCATTTCTTTTGTGATGCTTTAATCCATTACTGCAATCCTAAATAAAACAATACCATATTCCCGTTTGTGTAAATTTCACACTAAGCTAAGCTAGTTGCCTTTACAATATAAATCATTCATTGCATTATTTTCTAATTATATCATTCCAACTCTTACTCGGCTTCAATAATTAAATTATAATTCATTCCCAATATTACAGTTCAGACTCGATAGCGTGGTTGTATATTGCACCAGCCACATTCATAACATGGTAGGACTAGGACTAGCATGGTAGACTAGCTTCGGATTTTTCCGCGTAGGATCTGATATAGCACGAATTTCTTATCTGATATGTGTACAATGCATTCCACCTTTGTCTCTTCATATCGACGGAAAAAGAGGAAAAAATAGGACAGGTCGTCCGGCAATTTAATGATATTGTTTGAAATTGTGAACCAGCAAGATAGCCATCGCTATTTACTTGCACAAATGAACATGATGTCCTATTTAACATAGGAATGCGCATTTGATGGTTTATTTTTTATTAACACATGTTTATGGTAATGCGCATTTCAATATTTTGGTGTGAACCAGCAAGATAGCCATCGCTATTTACTTGCATAAATGAACATGATGTCCTATTTAACATAGGAATGCGCATTTGATGGTTTATTTTTTATTAACACATGTTTATGGTAATGAAATGCTTTGTGATGTATTTATGATTATGACTTGATGACCCCAATTTTATGCTATTAATGAAGGAGATCAGTACATGTGATACATGATGTACATGTTATTCGATTGCATTTTAATAATTAATTTAAAACTATCTTTGGAGGGTTATGATTATAAGTTTATAACTACATGCATGTGGTGTCATGTTAATGTAATCATTAACAAATTGAAGTTATAATTATGTTTTGGTTTAATGGGTACGGGATTTTAAAATGGGGAGAAAAATGATTATTACCAGCAAGTTTTGTGTAGATATTCAATATAAAATTGGAGATTCAAAAATATATCTTATAACAATAGGTTTTTATTTTTATTTTTAGAAGGGTATATTTGGATGGAGATTCAACAAAAACATCTTGAAAGATAATTTTCAATATCTATATAAATTGGAGGTATTCTTTAATGTCCCACAATTGCATGTTCATCTTCCACCTTAGTTGCTCTTTAATTGTCTTAAAATAGACCTTAATTTATTTACATCACTATACATAGATGTCGCCTCATTCATTTTAATTCTAAATAATTGCAACTTTACGAAAGTCTGGAGCCCTCTTGCATGTCCAACCCAACAGCAACAGAAAGAATACCAAATCTACCTCTGACAATAAAAAAATGGCAGAGTCCCAATCCTCCACGCAATTTCAAGATGGGCCACCACTTGACTGTCACCCACATTTGATAATTCACAGAAATAGGATGAGCATTCTTTGCACAGAAATAGGATGAGCATAACGTTGAATAGCATAGTAGATGGGATGACTTCTCCAAGTCCTTCATTAAGACAGTCCACAAAGAATGGATCTCTATGCATACGACCACCTTGTCAGAGAGGAAAAAACTCTGATTTGTAAAAAAAACATAAGACATTATTTTTCATTACCTTGCAGGAACCGATTATTTTAATTAGCAGATGTAGTTCACCCATAGGCAGCGACTGTCCTAATTAGCAGATCAAGACACACGTTACATTCAGCAATTAATCTATAAGAGATCTAACTTATTCCTAATTTTACAAGAGTGTATGAGTCAACACACATTATGTTTAACAATTACTCTATAGTAACAACTTATTTCTAATTTAGAAATATTGATTAAAATAATATAACTTATTTCTAATTTGGAAAGATTGATTAAAAAGATTGATTAAGCAGTTTAACTAGACTGCTTTCTCGCCGTGAAAATCATGGAAATTCTGGTAAGATTTTAAGAAAATTTGGCAGAGATATTTGTAAATCCACGTTATATCTATCAAGATTTAATATTTTGGGTGTCCTAGAGGTTTTTGATGGTGTTGAATCCATTTCTACTATCAAAATCATAATTCAAACACTGTTACTCTAAGATTTCTTAAATATTTTTAGCCCAAATTCCGACCAATTTTGAGTGTCCGAGCAATTCCTCCATCTCATTAGACAACTCTGTAAAGTAAAAACTCATAAGCTAACATTAAACAAATATAAAATATAAGGATTAACTCCAAATTGACTAATTCCTCCGTCTCATTAAACAAATCTGTAAAGTAACAACTCATAACCTAATATTATACAAATATAAAATATAAACATTCACTCTAAATTGACTAATTTCATATAATTGGTTGCCCTTTTTCAAAATTCCAAAAAAGAAACCACGTGTGACTAATTTTAAATAATTAGTTGTTCCCTTTCAGAATTCCAAAAACGGGACGTAGTTGTATACTTTCGGTTAGACCAAATATTTACATTTTCTTTCATATACTTTTTTCCTAATAAAATTTAATATTCTTTCAATATATGTTTGTGAAAATAAGTTAAATGTTTCTGCGATATTTGTTTTGATATATTTTTGTTAAAATAAGTTTCTTTTAACTTACTAATTAATGTGATATATCACTTATATTTACCTTTATAATATTAACTAACTTTATTAAATATTTTAATATTTCAAAGACATAATTTTTTTATATTTTTAATTAAATCAATGTTTATGTTAATTTTGAATCTGTTAAATTTGTAGTGATAAAAAGTGCAAATTTCTTTACAATTAAAAAGCTGTTTAAATCGCTTTAAAGTGAAAATAAACTTAATATCTCTCAACACTTAATAAATTCAAAATTAAAATAAATCTAAACTAGTTTACTGCTTAAAGCACCCATAAACTAAAAATACAACAATTAAATACATTCTCAACTCATATTTAATGTTGCTAATATGTCTTGTCAATTCCAGTGCAAATTATCTCAATGATTGAAGACAATAAGCTCATCTAATTTGCATCCCACTTCATCTAATTTGCATCTCAAGTCATAAGATTTTGTGACTGTCACTTATTTTTTTTCCGTGTGCCCCATTTCTTTTGTGATGCTTTAATCCATTACTGCAATCCTAAATAAAACAATACCATATTCCCGTTTGTGTAAATTTCACACTAAGCTAAGCTAGTTGCCTTTACAATATAAATCATTCATTGCATTATTTTCTAATTATATCATTCCAACTCTTACTCGGCTTCAATAATTAAATTATAATTCATTCCCAATATTACAGTTCAGACTCGATAGCGTGGTTGTATATTGCACCAGCCACATTCATAACATGGTAGGACTAGGACTAGCATGGTAGACTAGCTTCGGATTTTTCCGCGTAGGATCTGATATAGCAATTTAATTTCTTATCTGATATGTACAATGCATTCCACCTTTGTCTCTTCATATCGATTTGAAAAAGAAGAAAAAATAGACAGGTCGTCCGGCAATTTAATGATATTGTTTCCAAATTAGGAACTGAAGAAGATAGCCATCGTTATTTACTTGCACAAATGAACATGATGTCCTATTTAGCATAGGAATGCGCATTTGATGGTTTATTTTTTATTAACACATGTTTATGGTAATGCGCATTTCAATATTTTGGTGTGAACTGTAGTAGCCAAGATAAGTATCGCTTATTTACTTGCATAAATGAACATGATGTTCTATTTAACATAGGAATGCGATTTGATGGTTTATTATTAGCACATGTTTGTGGTGAAGAATGCTTTGGTGATGTATTTATGATTATGACTTGATGACCCTAATTTTATGCTATTAATGAAGGAGATCAGTACATGTGATACATGATGTACATGTTATTCGATTGCATTTTAATAATTAATTAAAAACTATCTTTGGAGGGTTATGATTATAAGTTTATAACTACATGCATATGGTGTCATGTTAACGCAACCATTAACACATTGAAGTTATAATTTTGTTAACGCAACCATTAACACATTGAAGTTATAATTTTGTTTTGGTTTAATGGGTACTGTTATATTACTTTTTTATTCAGTATTACATCTTTATTCAATGAGGAATTTCAAAATTGTGAGAAAAATGATTAATATCAACAAGATTTGTGTAGATATCCAATATTAAATTGGAGATTGAAAAATATATTTATAATAATAGATTTTTATTTTTATTGTTAGAAAGCTATATTAGGATGAAGATTCAACAAAAACATTTTGAAAGATAATTTTCAATATCTATATAAATTGGAGGTATTCTTTAATGTCCCACAATTGAATGTTTTATGTCGCATGTTTACCAAGTGGAGACTTTGCACATTTATCATGTAAATTTGGATTCAAAGGAGTAGGTTTGATTGTAGCTCATGTCATGAAACTAGAAACGATTAGTTATTTTAGGAATATATTGGTTGCTTGGGTAGAATGCCCTTCTTTTCTAGAATTCCATTTATTTTTCACCTTGATATGTCCCTCCTTCTTGGCCCCTTACTCATACTTCTTGGTGCTAGCTAAGGAATTTAAGAGATAGTCCCTAAGTAAATGGTCCTTCTTGTGGTTATTCCTATAATGGAAATAAATATTTTCATATTCTATTGTTTCTAAAAATTCTATCTTGTCTATTGCAAATGGATTCTTGGAAAGCACATGAAACGCTACACAATTTTCTACATGAATTCTACATATTTCTATTTTTTTCCAATATTTTAACAAAGAATCCTAAATTCTTTCGTATATTGACAAGAATATCTTCATCTAAATTTTTTGAAGGAGGTTGAATATAGCTAAATCCACACCAAATATATGGTGAAATCATGTTTTTGAGGCTAGAAATATTCATCTAAAATGTTAAATACACACTTGTCAAATTGAAAAGGACTACGCCCTCCTCAAAGAACCTATCCTTGTTTTCAACACTTATGACAATGACAATAACAAAATCCTTCTACCATAGTTTCAAATCTACCTACCATTTGGGTTTCCATATTAGTGTTATCCACTATATTACTTCCTTTACTTAAAGTGAAATCCACTTGAACTTCCCTATGCGTGCATGATCTTACATATGGTGAGTGTAGCCCCTAACCCTAGCTAATGTAACCTCATATCTAGAGTTTTCAATCACCTTAGCTTGATATCATCTAGGTAAAATATAAGTTTTAATGATAAAATATAAAAAAATTAAAGTCCTTTCCATGGTAATGTGCACCTATAACCAAAGGCTATGCACTCCCTTTTCATCCAGCCTCCATTATCTTGCATTTTCTTACCTCTAGTGACTAGACATATCGAAATGAGGCAGATTCTATATGATTCATGGGATCCTTCTTGGTAATTATCATTGTTATTAATTCCTTACCTTGAATTAAACCTATTGATTCCTTTGTAATTTCTTCCTTCGTTGATATTCCCATCACCATTCATTTCTTTAAACATCTAGCACATCACCTATCCTTGAAGCTACTCTTCCTTAAATTATTTGCATGGCTTCTTTTGTTCTTAATACGGGATATTACTCAACATAGATTGTATTGGTTAGGAGCTTATTAATTAGCTCTTAGTTTTAGGCGTGGTTGATATATTCTCTCAAGTAATTAGATTATGTAGCTAAGATATTTAATCTATGTTAATTCCTACCTTTTTGTATATATATGTGATATTCTAATTATAATAAGTACATAGAATAGATTTTATTATGTGCAATAATTCTAAATTGGTATCAAAGCTAGTACAATTAAGCTTAAGTCCCTCATGATAGGGCCTAGGAAAATGTGAGAGATGTGAGTTATAATCCTCTTTAAATATGTATGATTAGATTGGGTGATGCAAAATAGGTTATTGTTTTATGTTTTGTGTAAAGCTATTTATGTGTTTCTATGTGGGTGAGTTTGCGTAAAGATCTAGTGTTAAAAGAGATCATAACTATGGATGTCCCTAGTGAGCCCTAATATTGCACCAAGGATGTTGCAACTCCTAGAGGCTGCCCTACTTTATTTTATCAACCTGGGGCTCGTACAAGCTTGGAGGAGACAATGATATATACACAATAGATGCATTCTACTCATGTCATTATCTTCTTAGCTTTACGAAAGGGTGCTACTTCTATGGTTTCTAGATGAATTATGTCACACTCCTGAATTTAGACCTAGGGCTACAAATGAATGAAAGCCATGGCGCTATCAGAAATTATAGAACTAAGCTAAAGTAAGAAAGTACATCTAACTACTCTGCAATTAAATAAATCTACACATTAAGCTATGATAAGAAATGAAAGCAAACAAGGCATCTTCCATGAAGTAAATTGCTGAATTGAAATTGCATAAAGGAAACTAACCTAATCACACTTTGTTGGGAAAATGGCTAAACAAACTCTACTCAATCTATGCTCTATCTATCATTGTTTTTATCATGAAACTAATCATGACCTAGCTATTCCTGTAAATGTGTTGTTTTGCAGCTAGGAGAAGAAAGCGGTAAGGTGGCTTATGGAAGGCTTGAATAGATGGGTACAAGGATGAAGGTGTATGCCTACTTTTAGCAAGTCTAGAGGATGTGGATGGTGGTTTCTGGGCTTAAGGAGGGGCCCACTAGTTCTACTTCAAGTTCTACTACATGTTTCCTGTAGTGCTACATGAAAGCCCTAAATTGCTACAAGAAACAGTATGAGGGAAATTCGAGGCCAAAAATGGGTGTGAGAAGGGTAGGGAGGGTGGAGTGAAGATGGTTTTAGATGAGAGGAAGGTAACCCACCCCTTGGCCAAGCTCAAAACTTCTTGGGAGGCCTATCTTGCACCCTTAGCATTTCCCCATGATGTGGGGATGAAAAATATGAAAACATGGTTGATGGTTATTTTGACGAACATAGGGTTGATGAAGGGTGAGAGATGAAGTTGAATGTGCTCGTGAAGTTATCCTTGGATGTGCTACCTGAACCTGCAAGAAAACTACCTGTTCAGGGAAAACGAAAAATATTACTTGAATTTGGAAAGAAAATATCCTTTAACTTATAAGCAGAGATCTAAAAAAACATTCTAAACATATCCATCGAACTACAAAAACCTAACTTATCCATTCCAATAAATCATAAACTAAAAATAAATTTTTGCTTGTGGGGAAGGTCTAGCCTTCTCAAGATCCAATAAAAGATATGAGAGGGGGAGGCTTGACTCACAAATTTTTGAATTTATAACCTATTCTACCAACATGTAAGCAATCTAAATCTACAACAAAATACAAATGGAAGAAAACTAAAAACGGTGAATGAAAATGCAAGCAAACTAGCTAAATACTCATAAGAAAAACTAGGTAACATGACACAAAACTAAAGAATGATTACACAAGAGATACTAAGGCACATGGGTTAGGCCCTAACCCACAAGCCTAGCCTTCTTAAAATAGATCACTGAAGCGCAATCTGAATACTCATTTTATTGCAAAATATAGTCTCATTACATGAACATGAAAGTCTCAAAAACTTATTACAAGAGCAAAGAGCCTAATGGATTTATCCAAAGTTTGAATACTAATGAGCTCTTTCTCAAACCTATTTAACCTAAAGGGTAGCTACCAACATCTCCCTAAAAAGTAGTGATGAGTCCACTTTACTACAAGTGAAGTGTGGCTTTGGTGCACTTGGTCTTGAGTTTGCTTGGCTGCCTTTGATTTATAGATGTTGGAAGGAATCTCGAGGATCCCTTGGATGCCTTTGGGAGTTAAGGAGGGTGAAAAATCCCCCTAGAATCTCTCCTTGCTGTCTACTCCGAGTCCTAATGACAAAATCTTCACCAAAAATGCAATATCTTCACGAGTTTTCACATTTAACTAAGTCATTTGTTGTACAGCTGGTTTGAATTCAAAAACTTTTTCTTCAAAGTTTGGGTTTAAAGAACTTTTTGGAAGCGAGGCGTGATTTTTCTTGGAGGTTCAAAGTTTACTTTTAAAGAATTTTTTGGAAGACATTTTTGGAGGCGGCATGATTTTTTCTTGGAGGTATGTACGTGTTTTGTGTTGAAATAAATCTTTAAGGCTTCACCTTAAATTTCCTTTCAAATTTTGGATTTAAAGAATTTTTTTGGAAGACATTTCTTGGAGCGGTGATTTTCTTGCAGGTATGTACTTGTTTGTGTTGAAGTACGTGTTTGGATTGGATTACGTATTTTTAGAAAATATTTGGTATGTACTTGTTTTGTGTTGAAGTACGTGTTTTGGATTGGATTACGTATTTTTTAGGAAAGATTTTTTTAAATTAAATCTTTTGTGATATTGTTTGTAATTGAGTTATTGTCTAATTTTTTGAAGGAAATTTTTTGAACCTCATACCCTATTATCATGGGAAATCGAAGAACTTGTGTGAGAAAATTTGATCGAAAAAGAGATCCTGAGGAACGTAGAGAAGAGACGAGACAATATCGCAAAAGAAAGTTAGAAGCTCTCTCAAATATTGAAGAGGAAAATCAACCTCAAGCAGAAATTGAAGCAGGTATGTAAATGTAAATATTACATGATCTATTAATATATATTTAAAATTTTCCTCATGTAAAATGTGAAGCTTAATTTTTATTTGATGAAGCAAGATGTTGAAAGTACATGAGCTCTATTATTTGACTTAAGAGTCAGTTGTTTGAAGAGGCATGTTTTGTCAACTTGTGTTTGGTTGATGGTTTTGTACACCAATATGTAAGAGTACATGGACATATTCACATTATGTGAATTTTTTTTTTCTTTGAAGGAGAAAAATGATGTGTTTTCAGTTTGATGGTTTTGTTTGTGACAAGACGTCACAAGATTTTGCGAAGGTCCACTCTTGAGCGAGAGCCTCATGATTACAACCTATCCGTGAGAATCAAATGGGAGTACATCCTTATTTTGAAAACAAGTAGGATTCTAAGCTACCTAGGACTCAAACCATCATTTTTAAATTTGAAATATAATGGTGTTGTTTCAATGCCTGAATCCACAACCATAACACATGAAATCACTAATCTAATTACACATGAAATAAATAGTTATTTTCTCCAACATTAAAAATATAACTAAAAACTAAATTCAACATAGTTGAAAGAAAAAGAAGCGCCATTGAAATCGTTTGCTGACAAATGGTTAAATATTTCTTATCCAATTAAGGCCTAGCATGTATTTTGATGTTTCATGAATTTCTTTGCAAATTCAAAGTATGGTGCATGTTGCATGAAGCAAGATGTTGAAAGTAGAGTTATGTTAGACACACTTAAATGTAACAAATATGGAAATTTGTACATGAGCTCTATTATTTGACTTAAGAGTCAGTTGTTTGAAGAGGCATGTTTTGTCAACTTGTGTTTGGTTGATGGTTTTGTACACCAATATGTAAGAGTACATGGAAATATTCACATGATGTGAATTTTTTTTTCTTTGAAGGAGAAAAATGATATGTCAGCGAGCTATGTTTCTTGCATGATGTGTTTTCAGTTTGATGGTTTTGTTTGTGACAAGACGTCACAAGATTTTGCAAAGGTCCACTCTTGAGCGAGAGCCTCATGATTACAACCTATCCGTGAGAATCAAATGGGAGTGCATCCTTATTTTGAAAACAAGTAGGATTCTAAGCTACCTAGGACTCAAACCATCATTTTTAAATTTGAAATATAATGGTGTTATTTCAATGCCTGAATCCACAACCCTAACACATGAAATCACTAATCTAATTACACATGAAATAAATAGTTATTTTCTCCAAAATTAAAAATATAACTAAAACTAAATTCAACATAGTTGAAAGAAAAAGAAGCGCCATTGAAATGGTTTGCTGACAAATGGTTAGATTTCTTATCCAATTAAGGCCTAGCATGTATTTTGATGTTTCATGAATTTCTTTGCAAATTCAAAGTATCGTGCATGTTGCATGAAGCAAGATGTTGAAAGTACATGAGCTCTATTATTTGACTTAAGAGTCAGTTGTTTGAAGAGGCATGTTTTGTCAACTTGTGTTTGGTTGATGGTTTTGTACACCAATATGTAAGAGCACATGGACATATTCACATGATGTGAATTTTTTTTTCTTTGAAGGAGAAAAATGATGTGTTTTCAGTTTGATGGTTTTGTTTGTGACAAGACGTCACAAGATTTTGCGAAGGTCCACTCTTGAGCGAGAACCTCATGATTACAACCTATCCGTGAGAATCAAATGGGAGTGCATCCTTATTTTGAAAACAAGTAGGATTCTAAGCTACCTAGGACTCAAACCATCATTTTTAAATTTGAAATATAATGGTGTTGTTTCAATGCCTGAATCCACACCCCTAACACATGAAATCACTAATCTAATTACACATGAAATAAATAGTTATTTTCTCCAAAATTAAAAATATAACTAAAAACTAAATTCAACATAGTTGAAAGAAAAAGAAGCGCCATTGAAATGGTTTGCTGACAAATGGTTAAAGATTTCTTATCCAATTAAGGCCTATCATGTATTTTGATGTTTCATGAATTTATTTGCAAATTCAAAGTATGGTGCATGTTGCATGAAGCAAGATGTTGAAAGTAGAGTTAAATGTTAGACACACTTACATGAAACAAATATGGAAATTTGTACATGAGCTCTATTATTTGACTTAAAAGTCAATTGTTTGAAGAGGCATGTTTTGTCAAATTGTGTTTGGTTGATGGTTTTGTACACCAATATGTAAGAGTACATGGACATATTCACATGATGTGAATTTTTTTTTCTTTGAAGGAGAAAAATGACATGTCAGCGAGCTATGTTTCTTGCATGATGTGTTTTCAGTTTGATGGTTTTGTTTGTGACAAGACATCACAAGATTTTGCGAAGGTCCACTCTTGAGCGAGAGCCTCATGATTACAACCTATTCGTGAGAATCAAATGGGAGTGCATCCTTATTTTGAAAACAAGTAGGATTATAAGCTACCTAGGACTCAAACATTCAATAAATTCAAAAAAATTAAATATTACTTAAAATATGAATTTGGATGTGAAATAATCATAGCTAAATGTGAAAACAAAAATTATATATATTTGTTTTAACTCCAATGTACTAGGGGGTTTAAATCTATGATACTATGGGAAATAGAGATCTATCCAAAAAGTATTTCTTTCAATATCAGTATAAATATACATAAAGTCTTGAATATTCTGCAATTTAATGAAACAATAATTAATAATCCATCTTTGAAACCATCTAAATAATAAGGAAATAACACATGTGGAAACCAACAAGCACCATAAATTTACCAACCAACCAAATCCCCAGTGATGGCAAGGGTTAGGCTGTTACATTTTATCTACATATAACCCAAATGATTTGGTTGTCCTTTGTGCTACTTCTTAGAAAAACTGCAAGATGAAAGTTACGGAAATTCACGATTGCGAAATTCTAGGTGTCCAAGAGGTGTAAGAAAAAGGAATAAAATAAAATAAAATAAAAATAATTTAGCTCCCAAGGTCTCCAACGAGGAACCAAAGCATATTTCTTTGTCAAGTTTGTCCTTAGAAAAGCTACAACATGAAAGCACGAGAAATTCACAATTACAAGATTCTAGGTGTCCAAGAGCTTAAAGGATTAAAAATAATGTAAAAAACTGAAAACTTGAACTCGTAAGGTGTACAACAGGGAAACAAAGTATATTTCTCAAGGCCATTTTGTACTTAGAAGAGAAGCAAGATGAAAATAGAGAAGATTCACAATTGCAAGATTGTAGGTGTCCAAGAGCTTAAACAAAAAACTAAAGTTCTGAAGGTCTATAGAAGGCATGAGAGGCTTAATATTAAGCAAAAATAACCACCAAATATCTTCCTTGAGAAAAAAAAATAAAGGAAATAAAGAGTCCCCAAATAACTAAAACATTGTTGTTTTGTGGAACCAAGATATAGTCAACAATATATGTGCTACACAAAAACAAATGTAAACACAATGGAAAACTGAAACATATCTCGCTATCAAAATCGTGAATTCTTATTTTAAGATGGTAGAACTTAAGTCTCAATTGTAATTGGATTCTTTCTAAAGTGTAATTCCAAGCTCATTAAGCATACTAGGTGACCAAATTTTTAAGTAACTTGAGATTCACAACAAGAGATACACAACGTGCACCACAATACACAATGTGCCCTTGTAGATAAGGATTTAGACAAATATACTTCAACAAAGATGGAATCAACCTTCAAAAAGAATGATATAATGGAAGCAATATATCAATACTAGTGTCCTTTTTCATTCCTTAATAGCTATGATGACCATAAACTTGAAATGCTAGAGATTTTAGCACTTGAGAATGGAATGGACCAAAAAATTATTGACCGCAATTGTTTGGTGACCTTCAACTTTATGGAAAATGTAGGACTACAGGGAAGTTCTCTTTGAACATGAAATATGTAATTTCATTCCAATTGCCGATAAATAATATGTTTTATTTCTGAAATTATAGATATATATATATATATATATATATTGATGTCCAATGAATGACCACAAGGTTGGTCAATAGGATTCAAAAGTATAGACAATGTGATTGCATATTTATATTTCAAATTAAAATCAAAATTTTATAAAGTGCCTAAATCTTCTTCAAAGATTAACATTTCTAAGATTAGTGGAATCACTAAACAAAATCATAAAAATATAACAATAGAATAGTGTACATGCTTCTATTCTATGGTTATCCCTCTATCCTTGTAACCTAGATCTATTTAAACATTAGCAGTTTTAGGAGGAGATCCCATGTTAGGTCTAACTTTGAATGAGTTGCACAAGGACTAACTAACTAACGTACATATGTGAGAAAGAGATTAACAAGAAGTATATAAATGAAAAATTAAGACAAGGGAAAAGCAGAGTAAGACATGAGAAGAGTAAGAAAACGCTAGAGCAGAGTAGAGTAAGACATGAGAAGAGTAAGAAAACGCTAGAGCAGAGTAGAGTAAGACATGAGAAGAGTAAGAAAACGCTAGAGCAGAGTAGAGTAATACAAGAGAAGAGTAAGAAAAGGCTAGAGCAGCGCATTTTTATAGAAATTCAATCCATTGTCCTTAACATGCATGATCAGAATATTTTTCTCATACAACAACTATAATGTTATCATTTCCTATACCAAATATTAATTATACACTGAAAAATACCATCTCAAATTGAAAATTATGCATATGTAGCATGTCGAGAGAGATAGAAGCATAGGAAGGCTTTTGTATTGACATATTTTGGTCAACCTATAGAGCATGTACATGCTACAGTGTGACATAAAATTCAGATAGCCTTTTGTTGAAGTTCTAGGAAATGTCTCTACTTATTTGCACTATGTAGCTTTTAAAGTTGCAGGGAGGAAAAAATTACCCGCATTTGACATCAAGTGAATGGAAACCTTTTTTTTCAGTAAGAACAGATAATGTATTACACAGCACAGGAACAGAACAAATAATGTATTACACAGCACAGATAATGTATTAATGTATTAGTTGGTTTGGAATTGACTACCATATTAACACGCTACATGGCAAAGGTGAAAGGGTCTTGCAGACTGTACCACAACCATGAGATATTTTTTTATAAATTTTAGTGTCTATTGAAGTTGGATCTCTACTGTGCATTGCAAGTTGAGACTAGGCCATTGCCACACAAGCACTACACTAGATTATCCTTAGAAAATTCCAAACTCCACAAAACTCTTGCAGTGAAAATCGAATCACTGTGTGTCTTGGGAATTCGGCATATCAGGCTTGATGTTCACGATGCACCTATTCACTTTTCTAGCATCCAAATTATGCTTCATAATAAGAATAATAGCATCAGTGCATTACTGGTAAACATCACTGTTTAGTAGCTTCTGCGCTGATTCTAGGTTCGATTCAAATTTATCTGTTGTCAATTCCTCAGCAATGGATCTAAGGTGTGCATGAAAGAATGCACCCATTATTGAGTCAAAATATGGAGCAAAGCAGGCTTATGTCAAAATATAAAGTTCTGCGCTGGGAAAGAGGCGATGTCAAGTTTTCATTTGAGTTGGTGCTGAAGTTGCTTTCAATTTTATGCTCTGTTTATAGATGAACAGAGCATCATTTTTTTTGGTGTTAGTTTACAGGCCAATGGCAGTCCAATTGTGACACTGGTAGGTTCTATGAATTATGCAGTCAGTGTGCATCTATTGTTTGATTTTTGAAACTTCAGGGAATACAGGCAATGGAATTCATAGTCTTAAAAAAATTTACAGAATAATCTACAGAATTTACAGAATAATTTACAGAATAATCTAAAAAATTTACAGAATTTACATTTTGATAAGATTAAAATTACAATTTACATAAAAAACTAAACATACATATCAATATATCAGATTCGTAATACCCAATTACGCGACCGTGGGACGAGGACGACCGTGGCGGCAACGAGAAACATCGACAGCACCAGCGCGGCGACGAGGACGACCGTGGCGGCGATGAGAAACAGCGACAGCACCAGCGCGGCGACGAGAAACAGCTACAGCACCAGCGACGGAGAAAACGCGGGACAAACAACGACAGGCGAAAACGCGGGAACAATAAACCACATAACTTCGCGGACGATTTATTTATAGAAAATAATTCGGCCGAACTATTTTAAATGTAAAAGTTCGGCCGAACCCCATGTTCGGCCGAACTTTTATATAAGTTCAGCCGAACTTTAGTTGCCGGTTTTCCAATCTCCGGCAACAATTCTGTTTGTCCGCGCCGTCAGTGGGCCGTCAGGCTAAACGGAATCACGAGTTCGGCCGAACGTTAAAAACAAGTTCGGCCGAACTCGATAAAATGTTCGGTCGAACTAGTTCCGAAAAAAAAATTCAACCCGCGATTCTCACAAAAGTGTAACCCAGGTTCAAGTTTCCGCCCTCATGTTAGGTACTCAAAGTATGATAATCCTCAATCACCATCTACAATAGCATCATAAGATCATAGTATAATTAAAATGCAAGAAAACAAGACTTAATAAGGCAAAAAGGTGGCCATTAACCCCTCAAAATGTACCTAATGATGGATCTCATCATCACCCCCTACTAAATGGTTGCTCATCCTCTGAGAAACTAATCCTTCTTCTACATTTATTTTAAGGCTTTTATGGACCCTCTGACTTCCCAAGGAAGAAGTGTGGGAGTCCCTTCAGGAGGGTAAAAACCATCATTATTTTATGCTTCCTTCTATTCTCCGTTCTTCTCATCTTTGTCCTTTCCATAACTCAGCCCCAACAACAATGGTGTACTGAGCTTCAAACCATGCCACTACATTTTTTTTATCCTGCATGGCCCTCTTGTATAATAGTGCTCTCTCCAAGGCACCCCTAAATCTTTTTGGTGTGTGGTACTCCATGTTTCTAAGGTTATGAGGGAGGTTGTTACATCTCCTTTGGCTAGCCATTATGCACTCATCTCCCAACAACTTAGAAACATCATCAAAGTCATCCATTTCTTGAGCTTGTGTGGAGGTATTTTTCTGCAAGTGTAGGATCATTCTCAATATTTACATGGTTATTGACGACTCCCCTAGGGTTGAATAATTTTTCCCTAATGTGTAAGGGTTCTCTATTTTCTCTTCTAATAACCCTTCCAATTTATTGTGCTCTGGTCTCTTCATTAACCATCCATGATGCCAATGACATTAATTTCATATCTCCCATCCTAAGATTGGGGTCCTAAATATTTAAGTATGTCAACACAAGGTTATGCATGTAAAACTCTGCCATTTTTTCCTTGTCTTCCATACTTCTTTGTTGCAGAAATCAATGAACTGTCTACAATTTTGGAAAGGTAAGGATCAATGGGAGGCTAATGTTTTTATTTAAAAGAGGAGCCACTTCTCTGTCAGGTAAACTGCATATTTATCTAAAGGACATTTGTGTTGAATGGTCTCCATGCGAAAATATGCCATGGTGTCCACTTGTTTATCCTTTTGCTGAAGCTACTCTTGTTTTTCTATATTCTCTACATGTGCCTTCTAAAGTTTCTCATTCAAAGCCGACTCTCTGGGCCTAACATCAGATAAATCCTTCCCCAACTCAACTACTTTTCCTTCCATGACCCCTATGTCATGCACACCTTTAGATGTGACAAGCTTCATCCAATGATGAGTGTGTGCCCTCTCCTCTTTTAACTAATGAAACAAAGGTACTGTGAAATTTTTAGGAATTAATCTACCCCCCTCAATGTATGTGTAGTAGGAGCTAAGATTGGGTTTAGTGATAGGGTTTGGCACCACTACTACATCTTTGAGGTATGGTTTTGGTGATGTGGCCTCTTACTTATCATATTTTCCTCCATATTTTTCATCTTGTTTTTCCTCTTGTGCATCATTCTCACCTTCTTTGACCTCTTGGCCCTCTATGGCTATCTTTTCCTCCTCAACCAAGCCATTTTTATCCCAATCTGTGGTTGCTAAAGTTTCTTGTAGCAAACCATATTTTTCTTGCTGAATACCCTATTTTCCTTGTTTTTCACTCTTTTCATTCCTTGGAAGGTCTATGGTGGTTGCATAAGGTGTATGGGATGAAAATTTGGCTGAATGTCTTCTGATATATGTTACACGGGTCCTTACAGGTGAAGTGACCTCTTGCACCCTTCCTTCCTCTAATCTTATTTCTTACTCCTTCTTTGGTGAGTCTTCAATGGCAACAGGGCTCTTGGTGGGAGTATGTGGTTTTCCCTGCCTCACCCTCTGACTCTTCCTAGTTTTCAAGTACATAGGCGTCAGAATATTTCTTTTTGTTTTGACAGGCTTGCTCAAAGTAGTTAGGGTGGAATATACTTCTTGATATGTGATGTTTGGTGAGATTTTGGTGTCTTGAGGGGAGGTTTCAATGCCTAGGATAGGATCCAAATATTCCTTAACCTCACCATTTATTCCTCCTTTCTCTCAGTTTTTTCTTGCTCTATATCTGTTGTCTCTATGTTTTCTTCCTCAATTTCCATCTCTTCTTTTTATTTCTTGTTTTCTACCCCCTCTTCATTTTCTTCTACCTCCTCTTCATCCTCTTCTTCTTCTTCTTCTCCTACCTCCATATTTGGGTAGCTATAAAGGCTTACCTATCCATGTTTACGAAAGAATACCAAGATACATCTAGGCTGAACCTTCTCAAAGAATCATTCACAATTAGTTTTATGAGGCCATGATGGGCCAAGTGTTGATATGTTTCTTTGCCTCACCTCATGGCTCATGTCAATTATGGAGTTCAAGAGGAAGTGATGGATGCTTAATCTCTGTTCAAGTGGGATTTCTCCTTGAAACCTAAGTTCATTTAACAATCTAAAATGATACCCATAGACCACACTAAGTCTGTCTTCACAAGAAATAAACTTCATGATATGGAAGGATACCTCATACCAGGGGTATGGAATGCTTTCTCTCCTCACTCAATTTTTGTCTTCAATGTACTCCTCTCATGGTAGAAATAAATTCTTCTTGGCTGCAGCGCTATTCATTCTTTCCATAACCCATTTTACTTGTAAGGGAAAAGTTGTATTTATTCTTATGAGTTTAGGAGATAGTGTGATGGCTACACCTCTAACAATAGTGGTGGCTCTCTCTTCTAAATTTGAATGCAGAGCCACTGCAAATTCTTTAGCTATCTCTTCATTATAATTTTTTAATAGCTCAAAGAACCCTAGCCATTGGTGATTTCATAAGATTTCCATGACTTGGGGGTGTCACCTAATTCTCCTAATGTTAGTAGGCTCTCTTCTGTTAAATCCCCCTCCCATTTTAATGGCCTTGATATGAAGGTAGTGAGAGGTTTGAGAGCTATGTCTTGGAGATGGAGGTCTTGAAACAAAATGCAAGAAAATTTCTTTTAACCTTTAACAGTCAAATCTACTTTTTTTGAGGGTGAATTGTATGGAAAAATTTTAGTGCTGGAGGATGGAAACCACTTACCTTTTTCCTCTATTTTTTTGGTTTAAGAGATGGAGTATTTGGGAAGAAAATTCACCCACAGGTGACTCTATGTTACCATCTAATCCCTTGCTGATATGCTTCGGAAGTTGCCTGTAGAAAAAATTTGTTTCTTGTAGCACGACGGTGCATGCATGTTCAATCCTCAATGTTGTTGTTCTGATGGCTACGAGTGCTCTCATGCTCTTGCTACTCTTCGAAATTCTCAACGAAATGGTGAAAATGAGAAAAATGTTACCTTTATTGGATTTTTAACTAAATTTGGAGTGTTGTGGTGACTCATACTTAACACGAGTTTTCTTCTTTGAGACCATTCGTCCCACTTCAATTAATAATTGTTGAACATCGTGATCACTCCCTTCATAACCATCCACTCTCTCATGACTTGATTTGAGTTGCCCTGGTGGCATGCTCTTTCACTTTTCCTCCAGTTTCACTTTACGAAGGTGGCTAAGTTAACTGGCCACTTTTTTTCCTTTTAAATTTCTAAAACTCAACATTCAATCATTTTGGTCATTACAGATGCATAGTGAGAGGTGAGGGGTCATACCTGAGCTTACCTGGTGTTGGTGAGGTGCTAAAGGAGCTGGAGATGGTGGAGGAAACCTTGGTACTTTCTTTGTTGTGTCTTCATTTCTTATTTGTTTTCTGAGTGAGTAGCTTTTTTTGAGTGAGTTGCTTGTATTTTATGAGTGAGCAGATTAATCTTTTATTGTTTTTTTTATTTTGCGGGTGCTTCATGTAGGTCTTTAGGCATCATGGTAGGTGTGATTTCCCTTCTAGAGTCCGTTGGTAGTCTTTTTGAGTCATCCTCATTAGATTTCGTTCATATTTTGGCCATTTTGTGCCACACATAGATTTTATACATGAAACTTTATGATACCTCTAACAATATGTTTCTTGTCTCTTCTTGCTTCAATTTCCTCTGAAATGGAGGGAGATGGTTCATGGAGGCTATGGAGGGAGTCATGGATTGAGTGGAGTGGAGGATAGGCAAGTGAAAGGGGTCCCATGCCAAGTTTTCAATGATTTAGCTGCTAATGGTGCAACATAGGGTTTAGATAGGGAATCTTTGTGCATGGAGTGAAATAAGGGTTTGGGAATGGTAGGTATAGGAAAAAAATGAATTATCATGCCCTTCTTGACGTTCAAAAATCCCTAAGAGGGATTTTCCCTTCATGAATGAATTTCATGTAGCATTTACAAGACTTTCTTGTAGTGCTACAGGTATCCTATAGCTATTTGTTTTGCCCGTAGAAATTATAGTTTACATTAAAAAAATGAAATGTTTGCCTATATGATGGGTGAAATGGATGAACGGGTGTATCATAAAGTGACTTATGGAGTGTGAAAGTAGAGGAGAAGATAAAATGAAGATAAATTGCTCCTCTGGATCCTGAAAAATATCTTTGATCAATAACCTGCAAAACAAAAAAACACATAAGTGCATAGGTATTTTTCTTCTTTTCATTTTTTTTTTGAAGGAAATTCAGCTTCCTCCACAGAGGTTTTCAACCCACTTGCCTGCCTTGGGTGCCTTAGAGATTTTTTCACCCAAGGATCTTTTATTCTAAGTTTTTTTCTTTTTATTTCTTTTTTCTTGCTCTAGGACCGCCTCATGAAGGTTTTAAACCCTGGCATTGGCCTAAGGTGCCTCAGAGAGGTTTTAACCCATGCTTCTTTATTTTTTTATCTTTTTTTTTCTAGGAGGCACTGGAAACTATGGAGTTTTGCATCACATACACCTCTCTTTTTATGGAATTTATAAATTCTTCCCTAGACAGGTGCTTCTTGTAAACCTTAAGCCTGTAACCATTGAAAAGTAAGTCTGTAACCTTCTGATATGAAATACACCATTATCATAACAATGGTTCACTTTTTAGGATCCCAACCATCTTGTCATCAGTTTGCCTTTGAAATCCCTAAACCTTGAGTCATACAACAATGCCAAATATCCTTCTTGAAAAGTATTTTCATTAATGTACTTGTCATGCCATACCTTCCTTTGAGGTTGAATTATCTCTGTCTGAAGGAGTGCTTTCATCCAGATCTCATCCAATCCATTTAATTGCAGCAACCTCTCTTTTTTTGCAATTGGTATATCTAGGTCTAACTAAGCTGCCATCCTTAAGGTGTTGAATTCAAATTAAAATGAAAGTAGATATTTCTTGCCATGTGCCAGGTCCTAAGGAGTGAATCATGTTGTTGTTTTCCAGGTATTCTTGTAGGCCCAAGTAGCTTCTACCAATCTATCACCCTAATATTTGTTGTTGCTACTCTCAAAATTGGTGAGGATACTCTCCAAGGCTCTGTTGGTCACTTAAACTTGGCCATTCGCTTGATGGTGGTAGGTAGTAGAAGTCTTATGCTTTATCTTCTGCCTCTTCAGAATATTCTCAATGAGGTGAGATGTGAATTGTGCCCCCTGATTAGTGACTACTTCTTTGGGGTATCCAAATTTGTAAAACCCATTATCCCTTAGAAATTCTGCTACTTTTTACTTGATTGGTACCTTCACATCTTTTGTTCCATCACACTTTGTCAAGTAGTCAGTGCAGACTAAGAGATACATTTTCTGTCCACATGGTGGGTCAATTGGTCCAATGAAGTCCATGCGCCATTTGTAAAAAGGCTCAAGAGCCACCTGAGGGTGTAAACACATCTCATCTGTTTTTTTAAGTTTCCCCATCCTTTGGCACTTGCCGCACCTGCCAGTGTATCTTCTGGAATCCTGGTGAAGGGTAGGCTAATAGTATCCCACCTGCAAAACTTTGAAGGCAATCATTTTTGTAGCAAAGTGGCCTCCACAAGGGCTATTGTGACATGCAGAGAGGCTATCAGAAACTTCTTCCTCCCTCACACATCTTCTGAGCATTTGGTCAAGGCCTAGCTTGAAGAGATTTCCCCCAATCTATAGGAAAGGGGAATTTTTTCTTATGATCTTTCTTTTATCCTTGAATGAGAGATTATGAGGGAACCCGAAAGCAAGAAAGTAGTTAGATATGTTAGAAAACCATGGTGAGAGGAATGATATAGTGAATATATGTTCATCTGGCAACTGGTCATCCACCATTCCTTCTTCATTTGCAGATGGAGCTAACCTGGATAAAACAATATGCAACAACATTCTCCTTTCCATGTTTAGCAACAATGTTTAGGTCAAACTATTGTAATAGTAACAACCATCTAATTATCCTAACATTAACATATTTTTTTTTCATTAAATATTTGATGGCTACATGTTCAGTGTCTACAAAGGTATAATACCTAGTGACATAATGTCTAAATTTGTTGAAAGCATGGAAAATAGCTAACATCTCCTTCTCTATGAAAATATAATTCAGTTCAGCCATAGACAAGTTCTTACAAATGAAATAGAATTAATAAGGTAATTTGTCTTGTAACTCACCTAATGTTGCTCCAAAAGCTTTGCCAGATACATCTGTGTTGATGTGGAAAGGCACAGTCCAATTTGGACCTCAGAGAATGGGGCCAGTAGTTACCTTTCCCTTAATGAGATCAAAATATTGTTGACAAATGCTGGACCAAGTAAACTAAGAATCTTTGGCCAATGAACCAAATACGTGTGAAACCATGTTACTGAAATATTTGATGAATATTATATGATAGCCAGCTAACCCTAAGAAGCTCCAGACATATCTCTGCTTTTTAGGAGAAGGTACCCTTTTGATAATAATGATTTTTCTCAGGTCCACCTGTATTCATACTTGGAAGATTGAGTGTCCCAATACAACTCTTGCTCTTTCAAATAATTCACACTTTTCTGGGCTCAGGGAGAGATGCATATCAATGCTCCTTCTCAACACTTTTCCTCAAATTGGAGAGAGCTTCCTAGAATTCATCCCCATAGGGTGTGAAATAATCCATGTATATTTCAACTAAGTTATGGAATAGCTGAGAGAAAATGCTCAAGAAAACTCTTTTGAAGGTAGTTCGGGCTTTGCAAAACTGAAAGGGTAGGACTCTGTAAGTGAAGGTACCCCAAGTGTAGGTGAAAGTAATCTTGTCCCAGTCTTCAGGGCTAATCTAGATCTAGTTATACCCACTGAAGCCATCTAAGAAGGAAAATAACTTCTTTCCTACAAGTCAATCTAGGACTTGGTCTATAAAGGGAAAAGGGAAACGGTCCTTCTTGGTGGCTTTGTTAAGTTCCTGATAATAAACACAAATTCACCATTTTCCATTCTTCTTCGGGACTAGGACAATGAGAGATACCCACTCACTGTTTGATATAGGATAAATGAAACCTACATCCAATAATTTTTGCAGTTCTTCCTTGACTATGTCCTTTATAGTTGTGTCCATCCTTCTTTGGGGTTGTCGCACAAGCTTGCATCCATCCTTAATGTAAATATGATGTCTTCATACTGAAGGATGCACCCCTTTCATGTCCTTGTAATCCTAAGAAAATGCATATAGATTTTCTTTTAGAAGATGGAATAGGTGCTTCTATTCTTCATGTGAGAGGTTTAAGATGATTTTCAGAGATCTGGATGGGCCAATGTCTACAACCTTGGTGGTTTCATAGGTTAAATAAACTAAGTGCAATTCCATCCAAGGTTGGCTTTCAGATTGTTTGACTAGGTTTTCAAATGGACTGTTGGTGGGGGACAGGTTTTAAATGACATGGTCAATGAGTTCATCTTCATCAAGTTGCCCCCCTCTAAGGACAAAATATATGGTACAAATGGGTATAGTGTTATATACCTCATCTTCTTCATCCTCCAACAATATAGGAAGATCATGATCAATGTAAGGCTGGGCAAGAGGATATAATACCAGATGTTTAGACAAGAGCCCATTCTTAATAGTCATGTTTGTGGCCCAACAACTGATATAAGCATAGATAGTGGTTAGCCAAGCTCTCCCTCAGATGAGAGGATATCTATTGAACTTGGTTTTTGGCTGTAGAACCATGAAATTTGTAGGATACTCCCAAGAGTCAATTGAAACCATAACATCCTCAACAATTCCTTCCAGAGTTACTGTGGATTGATCTGCAAGTTGCAAAACTATTGTAGTTTTCCTTAAAGTCCATTGGAGGTTGATTTTAAACATAGTATCACTGGTCATCAAATTGATGTAATCCCAAAGATGAGTCATATTATTAGGGACTATGACACCATCTATGTGCACAACTACAACTAGACTACCAAGGTCCAAGTACTTTGGAAATATCACCCTTCCCAACATTAAGTCGGGCAATTTTCCTACTATATTTATGGTGGGGCTATCCTTCTTCGTTCTTCTAGGTTTCTTCAAGAAATTTTCCTTGATGAGCCTATTCTAAATAGGGACGTCATTAATGGCCTAGAGAAGTGTTATCCTTCCACTCAAAATTTTTAGTTCTCATAGAATTTCAGTCTCCTATGAGGTGTGCTGACTAGAATGGATCAAGCGCTGGGTAAAAGGAGGTTTTTTTATATGAGTGTTAATTTCTTCCTATTCCTCCTCAAACTCTAAAGGTGGATATGGAGGGTGATTTTCTGGGATTACTCTTACCGACCTAAGATTAATCTCCTGTATCTCCATAATATAAGCTGGATAGGATGCCTCTCCATAATAAACCTAATGTGCATGTTTGTTGTCCGGGTTCAGATTGTGCTTTGCAGGCATCTAAGGAAACTTGGGTGGAGCAACATGAGTAAGCTAAGGTTGAGCTTGGGGTGGAGGAATTAGAGTAGATGGTTGATTATGTTGAGGCCTCCACCCTTGGGATGGATTGTTCCACTGAGGTTGTTAAAGAACATACTTCTGAAATGGTTGGTTCACAAGTTGAGGATGATATGGAGGGTTCTAAGGCCAGGTATGAGGTGTAGGCCAAGATGGAGGAGTGATGGTGTACTAAGATTTCATGGGTGAATTCTTATTATTGTTATAATAAGAGTAAGGTGCACCTTGCATACCCTGATGATATGACCTAGGGCATTTAAGCCTTCTCTGGTTGATGAAACATAGTTGCTTTGGTCCTACTTCCGCACCTTGATATACAACTTTGAGTGCAGGTAAGGAGGGGCACTTTTCTGTGGCATGATTATCTTCATAGACTAAGAAAACCTCTATGAAATTTAGTGGACATTCATTTCTAGTGTGTTTTCGGGTACATCTAGAGCAAAATATTGCCAAGGCTCACTTTTCTTCCTCTTTCTTACTTTTGACCTACATTGTCTCCATTTGCAAAGAAAAGGTGTGTATCATGTCACTCTTGAAGTCCTCCAAGATATTTCCAATATCATGTTTGATGGAGGTGGAAGAGGAAGGGGTATTGGTTTTACTTTGGCCAGCTCTTCCTTTCTTCCTACCTAGAATGGTCCGTGAAGAAAATTTTGATTTTTTCATAAGGTAGTTGGTAGATATCTCCTCCTGATAACATATTGAGGGTTTCTATCACCTATTCCATGATCCCTTGGAGAGGTACGAGTTTAAGTGATCTGAGCTAAAGAGTACAATTGGCTCTCTTATAGTTTAACTGAAACCTCTCTTCATGTATGAATTTACAGGGTAAGTTACTTATATCACACACCAAAGGTCACCTCTCAAACACAGATCAAAAATCAGCACACCAGTATATCACATGGTTAAAACCCTCGAAGAGGGAAACAAGCCACTGCTTGAGCCAACACAGCCACTTCAAGCAATCTATTAATATAAAAAGAAAATTTACATAAGCTTCTTGTTGAGTCTCAAATCTGCATCTTTTCCATACACTTTTCTATACCTTTTTCACTAAACCTCCCAAATTGTCAATATCATGTAAAAAAGAGCATCTAACATGGTTTTTAATTATATTTTTGTGTTTGCTATTTGATCTAGATTTTTTTCATTCAGCTGCGGAATCTTGCCACTTTCCGCAGCTGCTGCAACTTTCCGCAGCTATTTTGTGAAACTCTATGCTACAGGTGTCTACAAGGGAAACGAGCCACATGGGTAGGTCAGGAATGACGTGGACATGGTTCGTGTCCTATTGGTTCAAGCAAACTCATCCAAAGAAGCCGCGGTCAAAGGCGTCCACATGGAAGTCAACCATGGAGTTTCATGTCGGCCGGACTCTGTTTCGTGTCACATGAAGATTCATACGGCCGTTTCTAAGCCTGCGGAGGATAAATCGACATTTGTACAGGGCTCCAGAGTCGAATTCAAGCATCCACCTCTCGTAGATTTACTTTCCAACACGGCCATGCTCCTATATCCGTGGACGTAGTGGTCTACGTGCTCTCCACCAGCATGAACTTTAGGAGACAGTTATAGTTCGTTGTTATATATAATGCGTTTGCATACGCATATAGAGTTAGTTGATATTAGTGAATGTTAGTCTCTGTTATCTTTCGCTCTGTAGTGTGATTACGCTGCACTTGTGCCGTAATATTACCATTCTGTAATGACTGCTTTTTAATATAAGAAGACTCTGTTTTCCAACTTAATTCGTATTTGAGGACCGTTGCCAAGGCTGGTGTAGAGGGCCCCTGCTCAGCTAAGGTTTTGTGCATTAGTGTATAATTTTAATTTCATTTCATTGTGTCATAATCCATTCATATGTTCATATATTGCATTTGTTTCATTTTTGTTTATACACTTCCATAATTTCCATTTCATTTCTGTCTTTCATGCTTTATGATTGTTAATCACTGATCAGTGTTCTTGTTTCAGGTTATAGATAGGCAGCCCGGGCATTTTCATAGCTTTTTGACTAATGACATGGAACTAACATTGTTCTGCTGCTAATTTGCTTTTCATAGCTTTTATTTAATTTCAGTATTGCTTTGTTCATTTCAGTTTTGCTTATCTGTTTCAGTAGTTAAATTTAGATATACTAAGCTGCTCATAGCATCTTCAGTTGCCTCCGAAAGCCACAGCTGGACTGATGGTGAGGGATTGGAGTATGAAATGTGTAGTTCAGTATTAGTTTCTTTTATGCAAATTTAGATATATTAAGCTGCTCATAGCATCTTCAGTTACCTCCGAAAGCCACAGCTGGACTGATGGTGAGGGATTGCATTATGAAATGTGTAGTTTAATATTAGTTTCTTTTCTGCAAATTTAGATATATTAAATTGTGCATGACATCTTTAGTTGCCTCCGAAAGCCACAGCTGGACTGATGGTGAGGGATTGAATCATGAATGTATGGTTTGATATTAGTTTACTTTCTGCAAGTTAGATATCAGTTACTCAAGTTGTTTATGATTACTTCCGAAAATCATAGTTGGACTAATGATGAAGGATCAGAAGATAAATTGATGTAACCTGATTTAGATTTATTTTGCTGCAATTTTGAATTTCCTTAAGCATAGTTTTCTTTTGTGTTTAGTCAGCAGCAAGAATAGTTTGGTTTACATGCTCACTAGTTCACTGTTTTGATTTATTAGATTAGCAGCACCTTTTCATTTCAGCAGTACATTTTCATTTTCTTTCAAGTCTTGTCATTGTAATTTTCAATTTGCTTTTAAAGTTTCAAGTTGGTAAATCATTATAGGGGATATCACTTCCTTGAAAAAACATAACCAAACTTGTTTTCATTTTAGAATTTCCATTTCACCTTAGAAAACCAAAAACGACAAAAAGTTAAGAAATAGGTTATCTTGCACATATAGTGCGCCGCACTTCATCAGCTTACGATTCCCGGATTGACAAATTAAATGCACCAATTTAGGACACACTAAATTGACCAAACATTTTGGCGCTGTTGCCGGGGAAGTGTAACTAGGTAGCCAATTTCTTAAAAAAAACCACAAAATCATAAAAGAAGGGAAAAACTTGATAACTTCTTGAAGTATGCTCTCCTCTTGCACCTAGTGTGATCTGGAGGATCAGAAAAGAGAATTATTGGTTCAGTAATTTCTTAAGTATGCTCTCTTCTTGCACCTAGTGTGACCTGGAAGATCAGAAAGAGAATTATTAGCCCAACTTTTAAAAAATAAAAAAAATGACATGCATAGAGCAAGAGATTCTAGGGGAAGGTTTATAGCTAAAGCTAAGAGTTCGATTTTCACAACTCCATCTTCTTCAAGGCATAGACCAGATTCACCACCATCTACCCCTAGCCTTAAGATTTTTGGAAGTCAAGGAACAGCTGAATTAGAGGATTCTCCTATACCACCTACTAAAACCCATTCAGAAAACAAAGAGACTCTCTCTCATCCTCCCTTGGTAGAAGAACTAGAGGACTTTAAGAACTCTAAAGAAACTATCATGGAAGAGGAAGTAATAAATAGAGGTGAAGGTAGAAGAGGAAGAAACAATGGAGACAACAATGGTGAAGGAAATAATGGTAGAAATAGGGAAGGAGACAATTTGTTTGGATTCCCTATAGTTGATGAGGAAACTCATGCAACAATGAAAAATATCTCACCATCTGTTCTCCCTAACTTTTATGGATTGTGAAGTGAGGATCCTGAAACATTTCTGTTTGAGTTTGAAGTCGTGTGCCGAACCTATGACTATATGGAAGAATCTCAAAAACTCAAACTGTTTCCTTCAACATTGAAGGGATCTGCTTTGAAATGGTTCATGGGATTAGCCACTCAATCTATTAGGACTTGGAATAATATGAAACAAACATTTTTGGATAGATACTTGGACTATTGTATGCCCACCAACCACAAGGATGAGGTATTCAAAATGATGCAAAAAGAAGATGAAAATTTGGAAGACTTACTTGAAAGATTTCAATACAACTTGAAAAGAGCAAAGATGAGTAACTTAGATGATGAAACCTTGAAAGCCCTCATATTAAAAGCCATTAGAGATGAATGGATAGATATTTTAAACATGATGGGGAAAGGAGACATTTCTCAACTTCCACTTCGTGATATAATAGAACTATGTGTCCATCTCTCAAGGGGAAAATCTAAAACAGGAAAAGGGCCTAGGGATCCTTCTCTTATTAGGGCTAACAAATCTGCAACTGGATCAGTAAGTAGGGCAGAGATTGGTAACATGCTTGATGAGTTTAAAACTGATATTTTAGGGGGCCTTAGTGAACAACTAGACACCCTTAAAATCCAAAACAAGCAGAAAGCAGAAACAAATGCTTTAGCCATCTTTTGTCCGAAATGTAGGAAGAAACATGCTTTAAGGGAATGTCCCTTGGATGCAAAAGTTGTAGAAACATGTATGATTTGCTCATAAAATCATGAGATCAAGGATTGTACTTCATTCCCTGGACTCAAAGCTGTTTTTCAAGAAGATCCAAATTCAGTAGAATCTCTCTGTTTTGTCGCAAGGAGACCTTGGCAGGGACAACAAACTCAAGGGTTTAACAACCCTATGAATTATCAAACCCAACCAAATTGGAATCCTTGGCAACAACCTTGGCCCCAACATCAAAATTCATATCAGCCATGGGTACAAGGGATGCAAAATCCTTATGGGAGATTTGCTCAATTTTATCAATATCCTCCATCTTTTCAAAATCAACAAGCTCCATAACTTCCAAACCCAAATCCACAACTTTCATTGCCATTTCCACAACAACAACCTTCTCAAAAAAATCCAAATCCTCAACTCATGCTTCCATACCAACAAAAGACAAATCAACTTCCAGCTCAGCCATTGCCAAATCCTAACAATAAAAATCCTCAGAATACTTACATGATAGAAGGACAACAATTTTCTACCTATATGATTGTTCCTCTCAATGATGTACAACTCAGATCTGGTAGAGTTTTAGAAAAACCTTCTATAGATATTCAAGAGCAAGATACCTCTGAGGAGGACTCTCTTAAAGTCAATGAGGGTTCTGAGGAAGCATCTCTTCAAAATTCAAACATTCAAAAAGAAAAAGAAAAGTTAACACTCACAACTCCTATAGTTGAGCAACCTGCATCTTCATCTACACCTCCTTTTCCTGAAAGACTACAAATTGACAAGGGGGTGGAAAAACAAATCTTGTTGCCTAACTATGATTTTCTAGATGAATTGAAGAATGTTTGCATCAAGATTCCCTTGTTACAAGCCATTCGAGAGATTCCTATTCTAGCAAAAACAATAAAGGAGTTGAGTTTCAAAAGACCAGGAAGGAAACTAAAAGACACAAGAAGAATCCACCGGGTAGGAAAAATTGCAGATATTATGATGGGAAAAATTACCATGCAGAAGTATGTAGATCCAGGAAGTCCAATTGTCAAGACACATATAAATGGAATAGAAATTCCAAACACATTGATTGACTTAGGGGCTGCTATCAACATTATGAGTAGACAGACTATGGAACAGTTAAAACTTCCTAACCTTATTTTTACACCTACTTTATCGCAACTTGCAGATCGATCGGTTATTAAACCAGATGGTGTATTAGAAGATATTTCAGTCTCCTTAGATTCTTGGGAATATCCAGTAGACTTTATGATTTTGACTCCCAAAAGTAATCTAGGAGGACATCCAATTATCTTAGGAAGACCTTGGCTGGCCACAGCTGGTGCTTTTATTAGTTGTAGATCTGGAGACATGTACATTTCTAATGGTAATTCGACAAAGAAATTCAATTTGTATCCTCCTGCAAGAGCAATTACAGAAATAGGAGACAATGAATGGGTCGATGATGAGAACACTATACAACCTGCCTTTACCATTTCTGAAATTAGTGAGGATAGTCAAATTCTGAACACATTAGAAAATTTTGAGATAACTTCAGAATATGACCCCACACAATTTCAGTTGGAATCTGACATAGAATACTTATCATCAAGACAAATGTCTCTCTACTCTATGGAAGAGTTTGGTAATTCTGCTTTTGAGATTTTTCCAGAAAAGACATTGAATATCAACAAACATCTGGAGAAGTCACAACAAGAAGAACTAACCAGAATCTTGCAAAACATTCTACTGCATTTGCATGGGAGTATACTGACATGAAGGGTATTGATCCTAAGACTTGCATCCATCATATCTATATTGAGGAAAACAGTAGACCAATCAGACAACCTCAAAGAAGGATGAATCCAAATCTTATGGAGATAGTGAAAGAAGAGCTCCAAAACTTCTCAATGTAAACTTCATTTATCCAATTTCAGATAGCCGATGGGTTTCTCCTTTGGTTATAGTACCTAAAAAGAATGGTAAATGGAGGGTATGCATTGATTACAGGGAATTGAACAAAGCAACTTTGAAGGATCACTTTCCTTTTCCTTTTATCGATCAGGTATTAGATACATTAGTAGGTAAAAAGTACTTTTCATTTTTGGATGGTTTTAGTGGCTATAATCAAATTCAGGTAGCACCTGAAGATCAAGATAAGACCACATTTACTTGTCCATGGGGAACTTTTGCCTACCGAGTGCTTCCTTTTGGGTTATGTAATGCACCCGCAACATTCCAAAGAGTAGTACTAGGAATTTTTTCTGATCTAATCCATGATTGTGTAGAGGTTTATATGGATGATTTTACAGTTTATGGTAATTCATTTGAAGAGGCATTAGAAAATTTGGAAAAAGTTCTTACAAGATGTAAAGAAACAAACCTTTCATTAAGCCATGAAAAATGCTTTATGATGTTTACTGAAGGGATTGTTTTAGGACATCATATTTCCGGAGATGGGATTAAGGTTGATAGATCGAAAGTTGAAGTCATCTCCAAGTTGCCTATTCCAAATTGTCAAAGAGATGTTAGAAGTTTTCTAGGATTTACTAGTTACTATAGAAGATTTATAGAAAACTTCACTAAAATAGCATCTCCACTCTTCAAGTTGCTTACAAAAGACTGTGAATTTAAATGGGATCCTGATTGTCAATCAGCTTTTGAAACTTTGAAAACAAGAATATCTGAAGCACCTATTTTGAGAGGACCAAATTGGAAACTTCCTTTTCATATTTCTACAGATGCTTCAGATACAGCTCTTGGAGCTGTGTTGGGTCAAAAAGATTTAATACCTTATGCCATTTATTACACCAATAAAAATTTGACTCCCACAGAGTTGAACTATACTGTGACTGAAAAAGAGTTTTTAGCTGTTGTTCATGCAATTAATAAGTTTAGACATTACATAACAGGCTATGAAACTTTTATTCATACTGACCATTCTGCAATTAGATATTTAATGAACAAACCCGTTACTAATGGCAGAGTGACAAGATGGCTTTTACTTTTGCAAGAATTCAATATTACTGTGTTGGATAGACCAGGAAAACAGAATACAGTAGCTGATTTCTTGTCTAGGATTCAGAATACTAAAGAAGATTCTCCTGTAGAAGATAAATTTCCTGATGAATACTTGTTTGCAGTAACTATTAAGACCCCTTGGTATGCAGATATTGCTAACTATTTGGTTACAGGGAAACTACCTTCACATTTATTTCCAAGAGAAAAACGAAAAATTATTCAGGAGAGTTCAAAATATTCATGGATTTCTAATGAATTGTTTAAAACAGGGCCAGATCTTGTGATCAGAAGATGTGTCAAGGAAGATGAAATGCCTGATATTCTTAAGGCATGTCATGATGAACCATGCGGCGGACACTTTGCAGACAAAAGGACAGCCTATAAAATCCTCTCTTTAGGATATTATTGGCCTTCCTCTTCAAAGATGCAAAACAATATGTCAAAAGGTGTGACAGCTGCCAAAGAGTAGGGAAACCTACCCTTTCAAATGAAATGCCATTGCAAACACAGGTACTCATTGAACCCTTTGAAAAATGGGCTTTAGATTTCATTGGACCTATTAATCCACCATCCAAGCAAAAGAAGTATATATTGGTTTGTATTGATTATGTTACTAAATGGGTAGAAGCCAAAGCATTAGTATCTGCTACTGAAAATTCAGTTGTTCATTTTCTTTACGAGGATATTTTTACTCGCTTTGGTGTTCCAAGAGAAATTGTGACAGATCAGGGGAGCCAATTCACATCCAATTTGGTGGAGAAGTTGATGGAAGAATACAAAATCAAGCACAGAAGATCTACTCTTTACCATCCACAAGCAAATGGTCAAGTGGAGTCCACAAACAAAGTTCTTGAAAGTATCATCACCAAAACTGTTCATCTACATAGAAGAGATTGGGCAGAAAGGCTTCCAGAAGCCTTGTGGGCCTACAGAACTACATGGAGGAATACAACAGGACATTCTCCCTATGAACTTGTTTATGGGAAAGAAGTCTTGCTCCCCATTGATTTCCAAGTCAAGACCTTCAAGATAGCAGTTCAGTTGGGGATGGACTTATCAGAAGCCCAAAAGCATAGAATGGAGCAGTTGAATGAGCTAAATGAGATCAGACAAGAAGCAATTCTAAGAACTGATCTAGTTCAATATCAAAGAGCTAAATGGCATGACAAGTATATCAAAGAGAAGAAGTTTCAAGAAGGAGATTGGGCATTGTTATTTGATTCCAAGTTTAAAGATTTTCAAGGAAAATTCCAGACTCATTGGCTTGGGCCATATGAGATTGACAAGATCTTTAGCAATGGAGCTGTAAGAATCAAGACCATTGATGAGTTTCAAACTCCTCTTATTGTGAATGGCCATAGATTGAAAGTTTATCATAAGCCACTCTCAAAAGAGGATTTGGTCAAAATGTTTCAAGAAAGTTCTGCAATCAGGCTGGTACAGAAGAATTCTTCTTCTCCACCAGCCTAGCTTTTGTTCTTTTCAGTTAAAAAAAAAAAAATGGTATAAGCCTGAAAACCAATCATTGATTGGCAGTCTTATACAGAAAATATAGGGTGAAAATCAGGGACACCTGACACTCTATATTTTCCAAAAAAAATCTCTCTTTCATTTCACAAGCTTTGTCACCACCCACTCCACTTCATTCCACTTGATTCCACTTCATTCCATTTCATTTCATTTCATTCCACTTCATTCACTTCATTTCATTCCATTCCATCAATAAAAATCTTTTTCATGACCATTTCCATCTGGTCATTTGTCATTTTTTCATTTCCATTCATCAAAGTAATAGCTGTGTCAGTTTCCGCAGCTGACATCTGTTTCCGCAGCTGACTCCAGTTTCCGCAGCCAGAAGCAGATTCCGCAGCTACTACTCTGTTTTCAAAAAGAATGTACAGTCAGATGTTATTTCCATAATTATGAAATAAAATGTAGGTGAGAGGATCAAAAATGAAGACATGGAGCATTCAAGACACCAATGGAGATCAATTAGTTGAAGACCAAGGGAAAAGGAAAAGATTCCAAAGGTATGAATAAAATTTATTTCAAATAGCATTGAAAAACACATTTTTATATAGTTTTGAACCATGAGCTCTATCCATTACGTGCAATGATTATATTGACAGTTCCGTAACCTTTCACGATCTCCATATTATCCTCTTGCATTCATTCACAAATGGTTTCATCATTAAAATTCCGATTTTCACTCATGTTCCAATATCCCACCGAAGACAATGAGACGTATTTGATTTGACCAAGGACTCTTACAGCCGCATGAATTCATAACCGTTGTTAAAACGTGCTCATATTTATTATGCAGCCACCAAAATTCAAAACGCTGCCGAATGTCGTGTCTCTGCCGTGTTTATGAAACCCCACTCTGTTCTGTCTTACTTCATTTCGTTCCTTGTGCTCATTCTCACTCCCGGATATCTACCCACAGTCTCACTCCATTCCGTTTATGGTGCTCATTCCCATTTTATGATACATTCCCACAGTCATTGTGCTCGATCCTGTGTATTCAATCGTTCCATTTCCACTTGAACCCTCACGCAGGCAAAGTTGTGAAGAGCAGAAAAGAGAAATGGGTAAATTACTAAGAGCAGAGCCGGAAGGACCTAAGTTTATAGAAGGATATCCACGAGTGAAGGAGATATTGAAGAAAGCAAATTGGCTGCGTTTTATTCAGAAATTCAGGGGTTATCACAAAGAAGTTACAAAAGCATTTGCAAGGTCATTTAATGGCTTGGAAGCAAAGATTGGAGACCTCAAGTTTGCGGTCAATGAAGCATCTATAGCAACAGCCACGAAACTTCTTCAGGAGGGTGAGCGTTGGTTCAAAAATAAAAGCATCAGTGATGAGGCATGGAGAACAATCTTACGAAATCAAGGTATGGACGTAACTGTTTTTAAAAGAGGAATTCCTGTGCATGCATTAAAAGAGGAATGGGCTACTTTATTGCTAGTTGTTCAGAAATTCATTACATGTGAAGGCCGTTTTGGGTCCATGTATATGTACCATACCAGGCTATTGATGAATTTTCTAGAAAATCAAACTCTCAATCTCCCATATTTTCTATTCAATAGCTTGAAGAAAATGGCTTTGACTGTTCAAAAACATTTGGGAGATGTAGAGCCCCATCTATATCACCACGACCTTGTAAAAATTCTGATTGAAAAGGAGTTAAAGGAAAAGAAAGATACATGGGAACAATTTCTGGTTAGAAATTTCTTTGAGGAACCTCAGGAAATTCCTGAAGGTAGTTCAACAAGAAGGAGTAGAAGAAAAAGAATAAATGTTGAAACCCAAATTACTCCTACTCAGGAAATTCCTACAGCCAGCACATCAAGAAGAAGTAGGAGGAAAAGAACAATTGATGAAATCCAAAACACTCCTACTACTACTATGGAAAGAACTGATAGGGAAGAGAGACTGGTAAAAAGGAAGAAGAAGGAAATCAAGGGTAAGAAGCCAATAACACCAAAAGAAAGAGAAACTATTGAGGTTGTACATAAAACTCCTTCTTCTGAAGAAGAAGATCATCAAGTGCTATCTGAAAGATTAGTTTATCTTCAAAAATAGTCATCCATGCCCAAGAAGACAGAAAAAGGAAAACAAAAACAAAAGGATAGTGTACCACAGCGTGTGAGGAGAAGCAACAGACTTAAGGGAAAATTGAGGAAAACACAAATTAAGGGTCCTCATTTCATTTATTTGGGTGAGGAGACATCTGAACAGTCCCCAACTGACCATAGTCCATCTCAGTCAGTTAGTGAACCTGGTTCATTTCATTCCCAATCAGACATTGAACATACTCCATCCTATTCTCAGCAAGATATTGATGTAAGCCCTCCTCGGCCAGATTTTGAACATAACTCTCCTTCACGGCATTTTGGGGACAGCCCAATAAAAATGACACCTGAAATAGACCCCAAGCAGCAGGAAGTATATGACTATATAGAATCTTTGGAAAAGGTAGCCACAGGTCCAAGTACTTCTTCCATTCAGCCTCATACATTGCAGGATGATTTAGTTCAATCACTAAAACAGGAAATTTTTGAGCCGGAGCTTTTAAATAGGCACATCAAAAATGAAAATGAGACATTGAAAGAAAAATGCAAACTGGACAAGATCATCCATGATAATACTATGTTACATTTGGGAATATGGCAGAAGAAGAATAAGAAATTGAAAAGGAAATGCCAGAAATTGAGCAGAGCACTTGTAAATATCAAATTTAGGTGCTTAATGAAGAAACCCAGAATGATGGCAGTACCAAGGAAGAAGAGAAGAGGATTGGATGTGCTGGCTGAAGTGTCAAGGCACATGAACTGAAGAAAGAGTATCAAAATTTTGGTTGCATGAGGACATGCAACACCTTCACAATGGGGGTATGTTGAGTCTCAAATCTGCATCTTTTCCATACACTTTTCTATACCTTTTTCACTCACCTAAACCTCCCAAGTTGTCAATATCATGTGCAAAAGAGCATCTAACATGGTTTTTAATTATATTTTTGTGTTTTCTATTTGATTTAGATTTTGTTCATTCAGTTGCGGAATCTTGCCACTTTCCGCAGCTGCTGCAACTTTCCGCAGCTATTTTGTGAAACTCTATGCTACAGGTGTCTACAAGGAAAACGAGCCACATGGGCAGGTCAGGAATGACGTGGACATGGTTCGTGTCCTCTTGGTTCAAGCAAACTCATCCAAAGAAGCCGCGGTCAAAGGCGTCCACATGGAAGTCAACCATGGAGTTTCATGTCGGCCGGACTCTGTTTCGTGTCACATGAAGATTCATACGGCCGTTTCTAAGCCTGCGGAGGATAAATCGACATCTTTACAGGACTCTAGAGTCGAATTCAAGCATCCACCTCTCGTAGATTTATTTTCCAACACGGCCATGCTCCTATATCCGTGGACGTAGTGGTCTACGTGCTCTCCACCAGCATGAACTTTAGGAGACAGTTATAGTTCGTTGTTATATATAATGCGTTTGCATACGCATATAGAGTTAGTTGATATTAGTGAATGTTAGTCTCTGTTATATTTTGCTCTGTATTGTGATTACGCTGCACTTGTGCTGTAACATTACCATTCTGTAATGACTGCTTTTTAATACAAGAAGACTCTGTTTTCCAACTTAATTTGTATTTGAGGACCGTTGCCAAGGCTGGTGTAGAGGGCCCCTGCTCAGCTAAGGTTTTGTGCATTAGTGTATAATTTTAATTTTGTTTCTTTAGAGATCATTGTGTCATAATCCATTCATATGTTTTCATATGTTCATATATTGCATTTGTTTCATTTCTGTTTATACACTTCCATAATTTCCATTTCATTTCTGTCTTTCATGTTTTATGTTGATAATCACTGATCAGTGTTCTTGTTTCAGGTTATAGATAGGCAGCCCGGGCATTTTCATAGCTTTTTGAATAGTGACATGGAACTAACATTGTTCTGCTGCTAATTTGATTTTCATAGCTTTTGTTTAATTTCAGTATTGCTTATCTGCTTCAGTAGTTAAATTTAGATATACTAATCTGCTCATAGCATCTTCAGTTGCCTCCGAAAGCCACAGCTGGACTGATGGTGAGGGATTGTATTATGAAATGTGTAGTTTAGTATTAGTTTCTTTTTTGCAAATTTAGATATATTAAGCTGCTCATAACATCTTCAGTTGCCTCCGAAAGCCACAGCTGGACTGATGGTGAGGGATTGTATTATGAAATGTGTAGTTTAGTATTAGTTTCTTTTCTGCAAATCTAGATATATTAAGCTGCTCATAGCATCTTCAGTTGCCTCCGAAAGCCACAGCTGGACTAATGGTGAGGGATTGTATCATGAAATGTGTAGTTTAATATTAGTTTCTTTTCCGCAAATTTAGATATATTAAATCGTGCATGACATCTTTAGTTGCCTCCGAAAGCCACAGCTGGACTGATGGTGAGGGATTGAATCATGAATGTATGGTTTGATATTAGTTTAATTTCTGCAAGTTAAATATCAGTTACTCAATTTGTTTATGATTACTTCCGAAAATCATAGCTGGACTAATGATGAAGGGTCAGAAGATAAATTGATGTAATCTGATTTAGATTTATTTTGTTGCAATTTTGAATTTCCTTAAGCATAGTTTCTTTTGTGTTTAGTCGGCAGCAAGAATATTTTGGTTTTAATGCTCACTAGTTTACTGTTTTGATTTATTAGATTAGCAGCACCTTTTCATTTCAGCGGTACATTTTCATTTTCTTTCAAGTCTTATCATTGTAAATTTCAAATTTCTTTTTAAATTTCAAGTTGGTAAATCATTATAGGGGAGATCATTTCCTTGAACAAACATAACCAAATTTGTTTTCATCTTAGAATTTCCATTTCACCTTAGAAAACCAAAAACGACAAAAAGTTAAGAAATAGGTTATCTTGCACATATAGTGCGCCGCACTTCATCAGCTTACGATTCCCGGATTGACAAATTAAATGCAGCAATTTAGGATACAATAAATTGACCAAACACTTATCCTGGTAGATCTTATAACACCACTTTTAGGTGTTTGAGGTGCCTGTTGCTGTTGTGGTATTTTCTACTACTGTGGTTGTTGATTATTATTATTTTCAGGCACCTTTGCTTTTTCATTTATCTCATCAAGAACCGTGTATTCCTTGCTTTCTTTTTCCTATTTCTTTTCCTGCAGTTGATTCTTATACAAGACCTCTTCATTGAATATTACATCTTTGCTCCTAATGATTTTGTGATTTTCATAATCATATAAGCGATAACCGAAATCATTAGCACCATATCCAATAAAGGTACATTTCTTTGATTTTGCCTCAAGCTTTGTTCTGTTTTCTTTATTAATATGGACAAAGGCCTCACAACCAAAAGGATTTAAAAAAGAGTAGTTTACCTTTTTACCTGTCCATGCTTCCTCTGGAATAATACCATCCAAGGAAATTGAAGGCCCTCTGTTTATTAGATAAACAACAGTATCTACAGCATTTTCCCAAAATTGTAAAGGAAATCCTACATGCAATCTCATGCACCTTGCATGCTCCATGATTGTTCTGTTCATCCTTTCTGACACACCATTTTCTTGTGGTGTTCTTGGAACTGTCTTCTCTCTGCGAATTACATGCTCTGAAGAGTACCTATAAAACTCTTTGTTGTAATATTCACCTCCATTGTATGATCTGAGACGCTTCAACTTCTTTCCTATCTCAATCTCAACCAAAGCTTTCCATTTCTTGAAAGTATCAAATACATCAGATTTATTCTGAATACAATAAATCCATGTTTTTCTAGTTGCATCATCAATAAAAGTAACATAATAACGAGAGCCACCGAGAGATGATACCTGAGCAGGTCCCCATACATCTGTATGCACAAGCTCAAATTTTTCGCTCTTCTTTTCTTTCCCAACTCTGAGAAATCTGACTCTCTTTTGTTTTCCATAAATGCAATTCTCACAGAAATCCAAATCAACATTCTTCAAACCTGGCAGCAAATTTCTTGAGTGAAGAATCTTCATTCCCTTCTCACTCATGTGTCCGAGCCTATGATTCCATAATGCTGCATCTGCTCCTTTGGAAGTTAAAGCATTAACAGAGTTAGAAATACTATTGCATAATTACAATGTACCAACCTTTTCACCTTTTGATATTACCAGGGCTCCTTTGGTGACCTTCCAAGTTTTATTTGTGAAAGTTGTCACACAACCTTCACCGCCTAACTGCCCTATTGAAATCAGATTTTTCGTCAGATTTGGAACATGCCTTACCTCCTTTAGTAGCCATTGGTTTCCATTCTGTTGTTTTACAAGAACTTTACCCATTCCAACAATTTTACAAGGTTTATCATCACCCAAATGAACTTGTCCAAAATCTCCTTGAACATAGTCATGAAAATATTTCTTATCAGGTGTGGCATGAAATGAAGCCCCTGAATCTACAACCCAAGAATCAGTAACATTTTCGAAAGAAATAATCAAAGCATCTTGTAACACATCACCTGTCACATTTTCTTCATGATTGTTTTCTTGTTGTGTGTCTCCTTCTTTTCCCTTCCGAGATCTATAGTCTTTCTTTAGGTGTCCTTTCTTTCCGCAATTCCAGCACACTATTCCTGATCTGGACTTGGATCTTCCTTTCCTTGATTTACTGTGATATCCCGAGCTCTTTCCTCTTTCTTTCTTCTTCCCCTATACTATGCACTCAAAGCATTACCTGATGTCTCACCGGAGCTTTTCCGTCACATTTCCTCGCTAAGGATATCACCAACAACATCTTAAAACTTTAAAGTACTAGATCCAGAGACAAAGTTACTAATGGCCATTACTAAACCATTCCAACTCTTTGGCAATGAGCACAAGAATAATAGAGCTCTAACTTCATCATCAAAGTTTACCCCTACAAAAATTAACTAACTGGTAACTGTATTAAATTCATTTAAATGGTCTGCAACAGATCCACCTTCCAACATCTTCATATTAAATTGTCGTTGCATAAGAAATACCTTGTTTGAGGCCGAGGGTTTTTCATATAGTTTCACCAACGTCTGCATCAAACCCTCTATTGTTGTTTCCTTCGAAATATTGAAGGCAACTGATGCTGCAAGGCACAAACGTACTGTTCTGAGTGCCTTTCTATCAAGAATGTTCCATTCCGCGTCTATCATGGCCGCCGGCTTCTTTGTTTTTCCACTCAATGGTAGGTACAGATCTTTCTGATACAGATAATCTTCCATCTGTATCTTCCACAGTAGAAATTTTTGGCCATTAAATTTCTCGACCCTAAAATTACCATCGTCTGCCATTGCTCCCACTCGAACTAGGAACCCTTCTTTCCTGTGAGTTTATCAGCCAAATATACCTTCTGCTTTGATACCAGTTGTTAGAAAATTATATATTATGGAGCAATGCAACACATAAAATATGCGGAAAATAAAAGCACACAAAAAAACATAAAACCAGAGAGACACAGATACACGTGGTTCACCCAGTTTGGGCTACATCCACCCCAAACAGCCAGTCCTTCCTATTTATTATCCAACAAAAATGAAGAGACAAAACCTATAGCAGATCCGCTGTAATATCCTCTGTTCTCTCTCACAGCCTCCCTCTCTATTTCTCGCTCCGAGAATACACATATAATCCACAGCCGCAATACAATACGCTCATATATATAAGGGGGTTGCCTTCTAGGGAAGAAAAACCTAATCTAAACATAACTTCTACCGTCAGATCATTTGCCTAATGAACGACCCAGATTGACTAGAAATTACTATACTTTTACAAGGCAATTTTACATCTGTTTTTAGCTTCGGGGGCGCTGCCCCTGAAAACTCCTGCCAGGGGGGGCTCCGAAAAGCGCTGCCGCCCTCCGTCCCAGACCCCCCACGGCAGCGATTAATTACAAGCGGCGTTGCCGCCCCCTTGAAGGCATAGGGGTCCAATGTTGTGATACAAAGTAAACAAGATAATCAGGCTCCACACCCAACATGCCCTCTTGTGGAGAAATGCACTGTATATAGATGGTAAGAGAGTGCAAATACTGTGTTAGATAATCAATAAGTGAAGAAAAAAAATTCTTACCATGTACTGAGAGTAAAATGATAGCAAGACCCATGAATGAGCCCTCCATAGTGGTATGACATACTCCCATGAAGAGAGATGAACTATATGTTGCATGAAGATCTCTCTTCTTATGCTTGGAAATCTATGTCAAGAAGGTCATATCAAGGTAATATATGTCTCCACCCACTACTCCATCACTCTCATCTCCTACATGTTCATCAGGTTCATCATATGGGAATTGATCCTGGGAACACTCCATCAATAAACCCAAGCTCCCAAGTGACAACGTTGTTGGCCTTTGTAATACGGCTTCTATCATCTCATAGCTACATCCTTTGACATATCACATGTCAAAGTCATCAATCATAATGCTGCTGTATATGGGAGATTCCTTCAAAAGTGGAAGTACCTCCTGATCCTCCAAAGCTAAGGAGTATCCCCTTTCCACCATGATAGTGCCATCACCTACTCCCGCAACATTACACAAAGTATGGAAGAAAATAAATCCATACTCTTCTAAGAACATCCAAAGCAACAACAGCTCTTGTTGCCTCCCCACACCATCACCATATAAACTATGGAGCAACAACATGATGGTTGAAATGAAAGATATCACATCACCCCAATACACCCAAACTCCTTGTTTCCATATGATGTTAGTGCCATGCCAAGGTTCATCCACCCACCAACTCTTTGAAATAGAATGTGTCATATGATGACCAAACTCTTTCAAGAGTAACCAATGTAGACTTGCCTCCTTATGTCCTGTGTTAAATATATTCAAGTGGCTCCCCAGCCTCTTGCTCATCAACATCACCCATCCAACCAATGGTGAGTGTCTATCATCATGCTCAAAAGTGGCATCCCTCAATAGAGAATACCTTCCTCCCAAATCATATTTCTATCTTTGCATTTCATGGGGTGTTGAAATGAAATCTCATGGAGATCTCCAAATGAATACCACTCCTCAGTGACCAAGTTGATCCCATAAGGATCCAAATATACTGAAGGAAAATTATTCTCGTTAAGAAATGAAGTGATCATCAATAAATACCCATCATAACAATGGAAGATAAGATGTATCTCATCAACGATATGCCTATCCTCTGCTATGCATGTAGAAAGGTCATTTGAATGCTCCAATAATGGTTGGGCCCCAAACTCATCACTACTGCTCAATGAAATCATTGTTGATCTCCATGATGGTGCATATGTTGTGTTAAGATCATGCTGAATGCTGAACACATAGCTATGAATTTCTCTACTCAGGACAATGTTCATCCCATCCTCCAAAATTCTACACTCCAACCCTAAGAGTTGTGTGCAGCTCAACAATGATATACTAGGATGACTGTATCTCTCCTCCTTGAATACATCAAGGGTCCTCAGCGTAGTGATAGTCTGCTACTCCAAATCAGCAATGTACTTTGACCCTAGGTCATGCAAAGGTGTATTCCCACAATCCTCCATATGATGTGTTGAAACAACAAAAAGTGGAAACATATGCATACCTTGGTAAAGCTTAGGAACATCTTGTATTGCCACAAGGGTTCCTTTCTCCGGTGTGATGGCTTCCCCAAATAATGATAATGATTGCTACTCTTCTATGGCTATATCAATGATGGTACAACTCTCCTCCTCCTCGAGCATCTACAGAATAGTGCATGGTACTCTAAATGTCAAGAGATCAAGACCACTTTGCAAAGATGCAAGGGTTATTTCTCCTGATGCAAGTGCTCCTGCAGCAAGTGGTGGTGAGGATCTCTTCTCCTCTGATTTCTTCTTGTAAAACTTCTTGATCAACCTTTGAGTGAAATCTGCATATGAAGTCACTCTTGCATGACTCAAATGGTTGAACCACCAAATGTTAGCTTCACCCTTAAGGTGCAGTGCTACAATCTCAACAACTTCTTTCTCTACAACTGGATATAGCAGGAAAATGCATCCAAATTCCTTCCCCAAGCTCTTACTGTGCATGAGGATGACCCATCAAAGGTAGATAATATAAATATATTGCCATTCAATTCTCTATTGCTGCAAGATCTCCTTTCTTCTTTGAGATGAATGAACTGTGGGAGAGTTAGATTCTCCTTGAAAGCTCTGGGTTGAGACTTATATTCTGCAAGATACTCACTTAGAATATTATGATCTAAGTGTTCTCAATCTCCATGCCTCTTGTCTTATTCTTCAAAGGGAGAAGGCATAATATGTTTCTTTGGAGCTCTATGCAATATTGGATCTTCTTTTTGCTGATAGGAAGTACATGGACCTTCCTCATCTTGAAACCCTAATGTGGTTTCACTTCTTTTCTCCATTTTTCTTTGATTGAACTCATTGGTGAGGTCCTTCCTAGACCTAAAAGATGAGATAAAACTCATTCTCTCCATCATTCTGATCTCTTTCTCCTTCTTCTTATTATTATGATAGCATAATGGTTGAGATCCACAGGTCGAGCCAAGATTATGCTCTGATACCACTGTAATATTCCCAAATGGGGAAGCAACAATACATGAGAACAACAATGGAAAGAACAGTGAATAAATCAACACACCATGATATGAGACAAATTTACAACCATATTATTGAACATATCAGCAAATGATAGGAAAAAGATCTTGAGGATCAAGTCAATCAAGCAATACATAACAAGCCTCTACAAGCAAAATATGCTAATACATGAGAAATAACTGCCATATAAATGCCATGAGCTAAGGCAACACAGCTTAAGGGCACAAAGTACTGCATAAATATGGATCAATGTATATCTGATTTTATATAGATCAAATAATTCTAGAAGTGAAGATCTAGCCTCCTAGACACCTTTCCAAGAGAACCCGGGAAGGGTTTCCGAAAATACACCCAAATACAAATGGTGATCTATAGCCCTAGGACTGAAGAGTCACCGCAAATTGAAGCTCATGATATAGAAGGATGAAATAATATGGATCTTATGTAGATCTATGATCCAGGTGGATATTTTTGGTCACCCACCTATTCCACTTGGGGCCCCACCATTGTCTCTTTCAGTTTTTCAGTTTTGGCACAACTTACTATTTTTAGCAGTTTTTCGAGTCCTGAACTTCCAGAGTTGTTTTGAGGCCCTAAACGATGTTTTTTGGGAAAACCGAGAGTAATATGGGTCCATGGACCAATGTTTCTCACTCAAAATTTGTAGTCCTCGGATAGATATTTCTAACGAGGTATTTTTTGTGTCAAATGGAGATCGTATGCCAAAGTTACATCCTCGAGAAGTTGAAACACCAATTTACCTAAACAGGGCCCATATTTTTGGCGCTTCATCACCTAGGGTTAGGGTTTTGGATGTTTATGGTTTTCCATTGTTTCTAAATAATAAATAAGCCCTCGAGCCTCATTGTAACGTAGTTCAGAGGCCTGTAGCCGCAACATATCTTCTCAGAGATAGCTACCAGTGCCCTAGCTAGTTTATTTCCATTCTGTCTGTTAGCAAATTTCAGTTCTTTGATATTAATGAAATGAAGTGTTATTTCCACTGCATCTTTGTATTTATGGTTATATGTTTATTCTGTTTCATTCCTACATAAATCCGGATCAGTGGTATTAGAGCGGTCTACGTTTTCTCGATCCTTCTTTGCATGTCCCCAACGAGGTCGGGGTATAAGGAGTTGGGGCTTGATCTAGTGGAACCTTTGCAATATCAGCCTCGCACCGACAGACGCCCATGGGGGATGAAAAGAAATATGAGGGAGTAGGAGATCCTATCAAAATATTTCTCGAGGAGGCCCTCAGAAAGCAAAGGAACACGATGATGGATAGCTTTGCCTAGATCCTTCAATAGTTGCCCACCGGCAGCGCATCTGCATCCAGCAGCCACTCTGGAGGTGCGACTCCTTTTAAGGTACAAGTAAATTTTGACATTCCCATATTTGAGGGTCAAATAGATGTAGATGTCATAGATAGATGGTGGAATCTATTAGAAGGATATTTCTCGGTTCATAACTTTTTCGACCAGGAGAAGATTATTTTTGCACTCCTCAAAGCTGCCCCTCATGTCAAGGACTGGTGGGAAATCGACTGTGAGAAAAAGGACGAGACAAAACCCTCTCTGTTCTCAGCCGTACCCACTTTGAATTATTTCTGAGACGCCATCAAGGAACAATACTATCCCGTGGGGAGCTATGAGGACAAGTACATACAATGGAGCACGTTGCGACAACAAAGGGATTAAGATGTGCATGAGCTAACGAATCTGTTCCATACCCTGCGCACAAAGTTGGGTACAAATATACAGAGAAACATCTGGTGCTAAAGTATCGTAGTTGTCTGCACAGATACATTCAAGAGGAAATGTAGTTCCTTGACATCTCCTCGCTTGGTACGACATACTGGTATGTTGCCAAGATTGAGCATAAATTCAAACAGAAGAAGCGAGACTTTGGATCTGCAAATTAAAAGCAAGGGAAAGGTGCTCCCAAACCACATAACAAAGGACAGAGCTAAGGCATGGTGACTCAAGACAACCTGTCGAAGCCACAAGCAAAGAAAAACACCACAAAGCCAAAGAAGGATACGAGAAAGTGGTGTGAGTTCCATAAGAGCTCCACTCACAACACAGGTGAGTGTCGGGCCAAGCAGTCGTTGGTGGCCGAGATGAAGGCTTCTGAGTTAGATGCATGCTCCGACTCTGAATCAGAACCTGAAAAGTGGAATGAAAAAGGGAAACAAATTATTGATGTGGAGCCCAATGCCGCCATTGCCACTATGAAGATCCAGAAGGAGGAACAAGAAGATCCAGAGGAGGAGGAATGTCTCTTCCACTCCAAGATGTGGGTAAAGGGCTCCCCTATACAATTCATTGTAAACAATGGGAGCCAAAAGAACCTCATTTCAGCAGATGCCGTGAAGCGGTTTGGCTTGCCGACCACAGCTCACCCACATCCATACACCATTGGGTGGCTTCACCAAGGACGAGATCTCTGCGTTAGCCAGCAGTGCCGCCTTCCCTATAGCATCAAGCCCTTCAAGGATGAGGTATTATGTGACATTGCTCCTATTGATGTTTCTGATGTATTATTAGGACAACCTTACTTATGGAATCGTCATGCTATGTATGAGTCTTGGCCTCGCATTGTTATTGTTACTTTGGGAAATAAGTTGTACAGGATACCAGAGGTACCACCTCCTACCGCTATCTCTTTGGTTACTGCAAAAAAATGTAGTAAGCTCATTTCCCAAACCAGGAAATTCATTTTCCTGATGATCTGCCCCCAGGGCAAGAAGAAGACTGTGGCCATGACCTCCAGGCAGGGCTCCTCTACACGACAACAACAAATGGATAAGGTTGTGGAGGAGTACAGAGACATCTTCACCTCACCCACAGGGGTTCCTTTGCACTATCAGGTCAAGCACCCGATTGATCTGACCCCAGGTGCGCCGCTACCCAATGGACCGATCTATTGGTGCTCTGTTCTCGAGAATGATGAAATGAAGAGGAAGATTCAAGAGCTGCTGCAAAAAGGTCACATCTGACCAAGTTCATCGCCCTGTGGGAGCCCGATCGTGTTGGTACAGAAGAAGGATGGGACATGGAGACTCTGTATTTACTATCGGGCGCTGAACAAGATCACTGTCCAGAATAGGTACCCGATCCCATGGATTGATGACCTTCTGGACCAACTTAAAGGTGCAAAATATTTCAGCAAGATCGCCTTGAAGTCTAGGTATCACCAGGTACCAATTTAACCCTCCGATGTGTGGAAGACTGACTTCAAAGCCAAAGGAAGGCCTTTTCGAATTGCTGGTCATGCCTTTCGGGTTGACGAATGCTCCCGCAAACTTCATGAGGTTGATGGATGACATCTTGTGGCCATTCACCAACTCATTTGTCGTGGTGTACTTGGATGACATTCTGATCTTCAGCCATACTTGGGAAGAGCACCTCCACCAAATCCGACAAGTCCTCCAGACACTGTGGCAACACAAGTTATGTGCCAATTTGGAGAAGTGCACTTTTTGCATGACCCAGGTTCAATATCTAGGGATACATTATTGATGAAAGGGGGGTGCATGTGGATCCAAACAAGATCCAAATCATTCGGGATTGGCTAGCCCCAACCACTATAACAGAGCTTCGCAGCTTTCTGGGTCTTGATAATTTATACCGTAGGTTCGTGTTGGGATTCTCTCATATCACATGGCCCTTGAGTCAAGTCACCAGTGCTCACATTACTAGACTTGTAACAACCTTTTGAGTTCGAGACAGATGCCTCTGACTATGCTATTGGGGTAGTTCTTACTTAATAGGGACATCCAGTGGCATATCACAGTGAGATATTATCTGGCACAGTTCGCAAGTATCCAACTTATGACAAAGATATGTATTCCATCAAGCAAGCTTGTCAATAATGGAGGAATTACATTTTGGGGAAGGAAAAAATCATCCACACAGACCACCAACCTCTGCAGTTCATACAGACACAAGGGAAGTTGCAGAATGATCGCCATCAGAAGTGGTCCACATATCTGCAACAGTTTCATTTTAACATCAAGTATAGGAAGGGTAGCACCAATAATGTTGCAAACTGCCTCAGCAGACCACCAATCGTGGCGCTCACCACCATTCTCAACTCTTGTGGGCACGAGACTTCTGATTGGCTGCTTATATACGAGAGCGACCCAAAATTCGGCCACACTTACAAGGCACTCTTGGGGGGTGAACAAGTTCCAAATTTTCACCTCCAAGATGCACTTTTATGTCACCTAGGACACCTTTGTGTTCCTTCAAGCAAGCGTGCCAAGATGATATGGGAAGCACACTACAGTCGCTCCGCTGGGCATTTCAGGGTCGAGAAAACAGTAGCGACATTGCAGAAGTATTTCTATTGGCCGAACCTTCGAACGGATGTCAGGAAGCAAATCAGATCCTGCACTGCTTGTGCCATTGCCAAACCGACCATCAAGAAGCAAGGCCTATATACTCCGCTACCTATCCCTAGTCGACCTTGGGAATCCATCTCCATGGATTACATGTTGGGCTTGCCTTCTACTAAGCGTGGAAATGACTGTGTTTTCATGGTCGTCGATAGATTCTAGAAGATGGCCATTATGGTGGCCTGCAAGAAGAATATCATAGTATAAGCCACAGCTAAACTCTTCTTTGAACGAGTGTGGGTGTACTTTGGGATCCCACAGTCTATCATATCAAATCGGGATAGCAGGTTCCTCAGCAAATTTTCGTCTAGCCTCTAGTCAATGCTGGACACCAAGCTCACCAATTCCACAATTTTCCATCCCCAAACAGATGGCCAGACATAGGTCGTCGACAGAATGATTGTACACATTCTGCACATGTGCAATTCAAAGCATCCACACACATGGGACGAGAGCCTCCCCTGTGTACAACATAGTTATAACCAAGCTCTCCACAATTCAATCGGCCATAGCCCCTTTCAAGTGGGCTTGGGATTCTAGCCACTATGTCCCATTGATGTATCCATGCCATTTTCGGCTACTCAGGCCGATTCCGCTCATGTCCAGTCTGAAGTTGACAAAGAAAATAGCTTCATCGAGCGCATTCAACACATCCGCCAACAGGTTCATGACATATTGTACAGAGCCAATGCTAAGTACAAGCAATGCCATGATCAATATTGGGTGCCACACAACTTCCAGGTGGGTGACAAAGTATGGCTACATTTGTAGAAGGAGCACCTCACTAGACCCCACCGCAAGCTTCGCCCGCTCTGATACGGGCCATACATCATCACCAAGGCTGTAAGGAACAATGCCTTCGAGCTCAGTATTTAACCATTCCTTGGTCTGCACCCAGTATTCAATGTGGATTGCCTTCTTCCTTACTTCCCACCTCTACTGGACACCTCGGACATTGCAGAACAACTCACACCAATAGAGTTAAACCCAGACTGCATGGAAAAGGCCACCACAAATTGTATCATGGACATGAAAATCAAGAACACTCGCCAACAGAAGATTCAACTGTATCGGGTCGTCAAAGCTGGCCAACTCCTACACCAAGGAAAGTGATTCACCAGGGACCAAGTTCAACAAAAATTTCCTCATCTCATGGAGGAAATAACGCAATGGGGACCATTACTTCCTAAGGGGGGAGGAATGATCTAGGTGGATATTGGTGGTCACCTGCCTATTCCACTTGGGGCCCCACCATTATCTCTTTCAGTTTTTCTGTTTTGGCACAACATACTATTTTTAACAGTTTTTCGGGTCCTGAACTTCTGGAGCCATTTTGAGGCCCTAAACGACATTTTTTGGGAAAACAGGGAGCAACGTGGGTCCATGGATTGATTTTTCTCAATCAAAATTTGTAGTCCTCAGATAGATCTTTTTAACGAGGTATGGTTTGTGTCAAACGAAGATCGTATGCCAAAGTTACATCCCTAGGATGTTGAAACACCAATTTACCCATAAATCCAGATCAATCTCCTAAAAGGGTCTTCTCCAATGAAAGGCTGAACCCTTCATCTACAGAAAATACTCTAAAAGAGCCAATAGATCCTCCTCTGAAACCACCCTCCAAAATAACACAATTCCTAGCTGAAAATGCACTGTGAATGATGGGGATAGGTTGGCCTAGTGCCAAAGATCTCAAATGTACCCAAGAACCCTTCTTGTTGATCTCCCAAGAGAAGGAATCTTTCCTCCTATTAAAAACTAGCTCAGAAAGTTGGTTTCTCCACCCTCCACTGTAGTACCCTGTAACACAACACAAATATGAATAGAAACTGTGTTGTAGCTCAAGACTGAAGCTTGGATAGAATTTCGGATATGTGGAAATGATAGATCAATACTCTCCCAAGATGCCTCTCAAGGAAAGAGGTGGGATTCCCGACCGGGAACACCCTATGCTAAACAACACCAACAATCTTAGCTAAACAACTGAAGAGAGCAAAAGTATAAATAGAAATATCAAAATAATAATCATCAGCTAACCCCCATATGGTTGCCATCCTATTCCTTCTAAACAATGTGAGCCTTCTCACCTTATGTCCCACTCATTAGGGTTTCCACCATCATGCAATCAATCTCCCTCCAAAACTACGTTATCCCACCATTAATGCCACTCCTCCATAACTGCGCTATTTGATTTGGTCAAAGTTGACCTATTCAACATGCTCCAGCCCCTTTTCACACCAAAGGGTCTTCAATATAGATTTTATATGACCCCCATTCACACTAGGAGTGTCTTTTATTCCTACTAAGGAGATTTATGGGTCTTCATACCCTATTATTCCTCTATCTAAGAGTAAAATAAAATTTTTATATTCCAATTAGCTGTGTGCTAATTTAGGTATATTACATATATGCTCTCAATCTAGGATTCTTAGCTCAATATTCTCCCTGAATATACCTAATGACTAGCTCGGAGTCCCCATGGATAGAGATCCTTTTGGCTCCTAATTTCTTGATTAATTGTAGCCCTAGGAGGACTGCCTCGTATTCTGATATGTTATTTGCGCATTGGAAGTTTAGTTTATAGGAGTGACCCTCTGCGTGATTATTCTCAGTGTTGTGTACCCAAACACCTTCTCCTGAACCTTTTTTTACCACAAAAACCCGTTGAGGCCTCGAAATTCGCTGCAACAATATGGGGGGTGACCACCGGGTTTGGACCTTAAAGCAGTTCCTTTTCCGTTTGGAATGGTGGCTCTGACTAGTTTAACTAGGTCCAGTTACCTTCTCTCAATCTCCATTGGCTTAAAAAATGACTTTTATATATCAATGGGAAAGAGATATCAGATCATTTCTCTTGCCAATCGGACAAGAAAATGATCCTTAAGCTAATTTGGGCTTAGCCAAGACACAACTAAAGTTTTGCCTCTTTTGGAAGAGGACTTTTTAAGGATGCAAACTTTAATATAAATGCAATATTATTCTAAAATGAAAGAAAAATAAACTATTTTAATCCTATCTCAATTAGGCAGATATAGATGTATCCCAACTAAGAGCAAGATGTTTTAAAATAATTGAGATTTAAATATTTTTGTTTTAAATTAATATCAAGCTAACGAAGTAGTTTAATTAATTGATATTGTGAATACAAAACACATTCTATCTAGAGACCTTTTAACTGAAATAATCAATCAACAACACTCAGGAAGTAGTTCTCAAAATGATATTGATCATTTAATCAGTGACTTGAATAACTAAACAATAACATGCGGAAATAGTTCAAAACATATCACTATTCAATAAATAAGTTTTATAAAACTGATTTTTGAGTAAATAGTTACTCAGAAATCAGAATTCAACCCATAAGAGTAGAGACAAATAATAACATAAATTAAAACAAATTACTCATACCGACAGAAGTGCACAAGTATGCGAGTAAATTGACACATTCATATTATCATAAAATAAAATTAGCATTTAAAATAATATTATTAAAAATACCAGTTTATTAAGTCCATTTCTCTAGCTCCAGTCTCTGATAGTCTTTTACAATGCCTGAACTTCTTCTTTCAAAATCAGAGCTATAGTAGTGCAAGACTCTTTTCATTATACATAAATCAAAATGTAAAAGAAAAAACTCAATAATCTCCAGATTTGAGATTCCTCTCCTCTCACCCTACAACTCTAAATTCCAATTACATAAGTGCTTTTAGAATACTAGAATTGCAGAGGAGAGAAGCCCTTTCTACATTTTGCAATCTTCTATTTATAATATTTACAAAAAGAATTCTTCACAGGAAAGTTTGTTTGAAGAGTGGTTTTGCTCAATCAATTTTTCATTGGTTAAAATAATATTATTCAATTTCTGGAGCCTTCTCATTGATTGAGAGTTTCTTCTTCTCATCTCTTCAACTGTTTTCCTACAAAAACAAATCAAAACAAAATATGTAAAAATAAAATAAAAAATGCAAAATCTAGAAATTAAAATAAATCCAATTGAAACATAATTAATTAAATAATTGAAAATGAATCATAAGCTTTCTTTTGATGTCTATGCTGATCTTAATTGGCTAAGGAGAACATAGACGAATGGATTTGCACTCATAAGAAGTTGTAGCAAATTAAAATACAAAAGATAAAATTCAGAAAATTAGTTTTGTTTAAAAATTCGTAGCTTGATATTTTGCTGAATTTTATACCCAATAAATGATCAAATCTAGAACTAAAACCTCTTCAGGAATAATCTCTATCATTTTATCTTTCCAATGAGTTGTCCTAGGCCTCATTTGGCCAAGTAAAACCCCATTTATGAGCCTCTAAAGTTGGTATACTAAAATTGCCAAAAATCTGGAACTTTTGTTGCTTGGGCTAAAAAATCAAAATTTTAAATTAAATTCTAATCCTAAATTAGATTATGATATTTAATTAATTAATTCTAATTAATTTTCATTTATATTATTCATCTAATTTAGTTATAATCTAATTCTAAATTAAAGTTATAATTATCTATTAATTATTTATAATTATATTATTAATTATAATAAAAACTAATTGAAAAATACAATTAAACTAATTAAAAAAAAGATTTATTGATTAATTAAAATATGGAAATATTATATTAATATTATAATTTGAATTATATTAAAATTGTAATTAAAATATAATATTAATTATAATATTATATAACGTTTTATATTTTAATTAATAATTCAAAAATTATATGAAATATACACCACATGAGAGAGAGAAGGGAGGAGGAGAGGTGAGTGAATGGGAGTTATAAGGTGACGTGAGGATGCGGTAAGGTAAACTAGTCGGGAGGCATAAGGAAGTAAATAAAACCTTATGTTAAAAATATAACCCATCGCATAAAAAAAAAACAAAACCAAATCGCAAATGCAATCGGAGTTTCGACACTTTTAAAATATATGCACAAAAATAAAAGTTTGATATTACGATATGCGATTTGTGATGTATCTTAATCAGATTTCAGTAGTTTTAATACAAATGAATAAAACAACTATAAAATATTTGTGATATACGATTTACGATGTTTCACAATCGCAATATCGCATCGCAACATTGTTTCTGATCGCACATTTGAATCGTGATTTTTAGATTGGATTTTGGAAGGAATGATGTGTTGGGAAATGGGGAAAAAAGGTGAAAAATAATAAAAATAAAGTGAGGTCAATATTTAAAATGAATGACTATTTTAACTACGAGAATTAAAATATTGGTACACTTTATACATTTTTTAACCCAAGCGAGAAAATGATCAAAACTTCAAAGGAATGTCATTTACAATCCATTTGACCAAATGAAGTGAAACAAGTATCGTTGGAAAGCTTATGAAAAACCAGATTCAATGAAACAGTCAAAATAGAAATCCGATAAAAATGAAAAATTACAAATTACAAAATAATTAACTTAATCAAAATCCTAAAAGGTGTTTAGCCAAGAATTTTGTAGAAAGGGTCCCCATTATTTGAAGTGCATAAGTCAAAAAATGGGGAGTTGTGTTTTACCACAACAATGGCGACATACGGGAGAAGAACCAGTTATCTTTGATTAAAGATAATGAACTTAAATTTTCCCAAAGGTTAAAAAAAATGGAAATCACGAAATCGTCTAATAGTAAAACATTTCCATAGGTCTCACATAAATAGATTAAGCAATATGAGTTTGTAAAGATAAGTACTTAAAACAGACTCGAGTAAAAGTGATGAATCCAAATTTGGGGATTTTTTTTTTTTTTTTCCTCATGTGAAAAATAGAAGAAGGTAGAGATAGGAGTTTTTAATAAATAATATATCCATTTTAATTTTGTCTCTGACATCGCTTCGCTGCCAGCGAGCCTGAACAATACCCCGGTGAAGTTGTCTTTTATGCCTTACAAGCCTAATCCTGCTGCCAGCGAACGTCCATAGCCCCGACGCGTTTACTTGTATTTCCCATGCTTCCTCTTTTTATCACTCTTATGATAAGCGCATTTGCAAGCTTTTTATTTATGATGTATTTGAGTAAAATAGGTGAGATGGTAATAGAGATTTTATGTTTAATGGACATAGTACTTTCATAATTTTTGCTCCAAATTCTTTCTCTGCAACTATCAATCAGAGGATTTTTATGTGGAGGGGTCAGAGGGATTCATTGAATTAAACTCAAATCAGTTATTTCTTTCAAAAAGTAAACTCAATCACTTAGAAAGAATGTGTGTTCCTCCATTAAAAATATTTAATGCAAGATGGCTTTATGGTTCCATAAAGATATGCGTTTAATGATAAATGAAATTCACTTAAATGGATAGAGTAAAATATTTTCCATATATGTCAACAACTGTAAGGTAAGAAAGAAATAAAAAATGAAGAAAGAAAAAATTGAAAGAGAAACAAAATTTAAAAGCTAAACTCTAATAAGATCGCTTATATGAATTTCTCAACAAATGATTATAAAAGAAAATAAGCATATGTATGTTCATTCCTATGTTGAGATTTTAAATTTTTTATCTTGCAGAATTATACAAAAATGAGGATCTCAAAATGTAGAAGGTGAATAATAATTATGATAGATAATATGCTGAATGAGAAGTTTCTGTCTGTTGCAAATTTTATTTTTAAGTCAAAACCTGCACAAAAGCATCTTAACTATTTTCTAATAAAAACAATGCTTAAAGAAACAGACTAAAGGTTTAGAAACTCCCCAGTCTAGCTGATTCGATGAAGATCATTACTGTTTCTCTCAAGAATCTCAAATATTAAAAGAAAATGAACTGATCTGGTAGAGGTGCGAATGATTCATGAATACTTGTAGAAACGGAGTTCAAGATCAGCAAAGATTACAACAAAAATGAAGAAATGTGAATAAATGAAAGTGGGCACATGAAACTCACCATTGAAGAACTACATTTAATCTTACCTGAGAAATATGATTTTCTCCAATGCAAGTTAACTTCTTTCTTTAATTAGAATTAAAAGCATGAAGAAGTTTTATTGACCCAAAATCATTATTTTATTACATCTAAAATAAAACAAGTAGTAAACTAAAAGAAAGCAATGTTTCATGTTCAAAGAATCAGAAATAAATTGAATCCATCAGAAATGAGGGTGAAGGTATGCTTCGTTATGAATTGAAACGATGAATGTTATTTTGCTTCTTCCATTTTGAATTTATATAAGCCCCAAAGTATTGAAATTGATTCAAAATCTTGAATAATGTAACAGTTATATAAAGAGAATTTGAATTTTTATATGATGATTATGGAGATAAACTCAGAATAAAAGAAAACTAAAAATATAGATTAATCATTAGAGCATTACCTAGGATATTAATCTTTTTATGCTCTGTTAGCCTCTTCGCGCTCTGATAGCGCTAGGGCTGCTGGCTGCTCCAGCACACCCTCAAGGCCTCTGCGCCTCCCAGATTGGCCTACTTCGTGCTCTATCTGATCATGGAAGCCAGCGGGGATCCTGACCCCCCTCCGCCTCCGAAGGTTTTTGCCTTTAGATCCATGATCGCCGCCGCCCCTAAGTGCCCTCCTTCAATGTCTCAGCAGAAATTCGTAAAGAAAATGGATTCAATCCCCTCTGTGGCCCTTCCTAAAGAAGAAACCTGCAAAGCGGCGTTGAACCTGGCAGAGAGAGGTCTCATAGGTCAGTTCATGGGCCTTTGGCCCTCTCCCAAATCTGTTGAGGACTGGACTCAAAGGAACTAGAAGCCTCTAATCAAGGAGGGAGTCAAAAGTTATTTTGTTGGTAAGGGTTTCTTTGTGTTTGTCTTTGAAAACCCGGAAGATAGAGGCTTAATCTTTAGAAACGGACCATACTTCATGGGTCCCCATGGCCTTTATCTAAACAAATGGTCTCCTGATTTTGATCCCACCCAGGATGTCCCCTCTGCTGTCCCGGTGTGGGTTAGGCTCCCTCACTTGCCTCTCCACCGCTGGAATAAAAAATCCCTCCAGATCATAGGTAATGCGTTGGGAAAATACATAGACCAGGCGGCAAGAAAGGATCAGTATTCATGCGCACGCATCTGCGTAGAAGTGGATCTTGAAGAGGGGTTTCCGGAAGCAATCAAAATCACTGTTGCTGGGTGGACGCATATCCAAGAGCTAGACTATGAACAGCTACCATTTAAATGTAGACACTGCCACAGACACGGACACTTTGCAAAGCACTGTAAGAAGAAGGCTGAGGAACAAGCAGATAAAAAAAATGGGGAACAATGGACCCTAGTCTAGAAAAATGCAAACTCAAAAAAAGGCACAGGTAAAGGTAATACGACTAGAGGTCCTTCAAGCTCCAAAAACAACCAAGAAATGAAAGCAATACCAAATGGGACAGAAATTTCTCAGATCAACCAAGTAAATCTAACCCAGGAGAACAAGGAACAGGTAGACCCACCACCTCCAAACAAAGAGGGAGAGGAAGCAATACAGATTGAGGCCAATAAAGGCAGTCCCTCCAATCCTTCATATGCAGAAATAACAAGGAAAAAACCAGTGGATAGCTCTGGTTCTTCAGAGGATGAAACCTACGAGCGTCCATCGAAAAAATCAGGAAGGAAATCTCGCAAAGAGAAGAGGGAAGAGGAGGAAGAAAGGCTCAAGATACAAGGAAGTCAGTCCACAATAGAAATGTCTATCGGGTGAAATACCAGACCAAGGCCTTCAAAGGGAGGCCCCAATCCCCCTATTGGTAAATAATGAAACTCGTCTCTTGGAATTGCAGAGGACTAAGGAATCCCTCTAAAATAGAAGCAGTATAGGGCCTTTTGAAATCAGATCCCTCATACATTCTCATGCTCCAAGAGACCAAAATAGAAGGGCTAGCCCTTCTAGAGTTCAGCAGTTCAAAGTGGAACAAAAGAACAGGAAAAGTAGTCAGTTCAAGGGGAAAATTTGGAGGGTTGGCAACTCTTTGGACGGAAGACCTATTTCAGTTGATTAAATCCCATGAAACCCAGAACTGGATCTTCACGGAACTGAAGCACAAAGCAAGTAAGTTGTCCATCTCTCTCTTCAATCTCTATGTACCGGTTTCTTATTCTGAAAAGCGAGAATGTTGGAATTCTCTTGCGGCTTTTTTAGAGCAGTCTTCTCCCAGCAATATCATAATAGCCAGGGATCTCAATATTGTATTGAAATCAAAGGAGAAGAGGGGGGGTACCAGCTCCAGAGACCCCATGCTGGCCAAGGTTGAGAAGATCTCCCAGCTTTGGGATCTTTTAGATTTCAATCCCGTCCGAGGTATTTATACTTGGTCAAATAACCGGGTTGGATTGGACCACATTTCTGCTCGATTAGACCGATTCCTGGTGCAAAGCTCCATAATGATGAATAAAAAAATCATCATCACCAAAATCTTGCCTAAACTCACCTCAGATCATAAGCCAATTCAGCTCCTCCTGGAAGATGAAGAAGACTTGGGTCCTATACCTTTTCGATTCAGCCCTCTTTGGATCGAGAGAGAGGGATTCTTAGAGATAGTGAAGGCAGCTTGGGCCAAATCATTCTCGGGATCCTCCAGCTATGTTTGGGAGCAAAAGCTAAAAGTCAAAAAACAAGCTCTGAAGGACTGGATAAAGAAACCGGCCTCTACTCCTACTGAACAAAGAAAAGAGGCAGTGCAGTCATTGACGTCCCTGCAAACAGATATGGAAAGTAAAGATATTACAGTAGAGTTGTTGGAAGAAGAAATAAAAGCCCAAAGATTAACGTATCAATATTTTCGAAAGGAAGAAGAATAAAGGAGACTCAAATCCAGAAGTCTTTGGTTGAAGGCCGGGGATCGGGACACTTCCTTCTTCCACCGGCAATACAAAGCGAGACTGTCTAGGAATTACATAGCAGAAATCAAAACAGTCGAGGGTCAAGTTTACAAAGGTTTCAATCAAGTCAAAGCTGCCGCTGAAATCCATTTTAGGAATCTATACAGAGAAGGAACCCAAAGCAATGACGAGGAAGCCGCTGAATTCCTCTCCAATATTCCTCCCATCATCAGTCCTGAAGACAACACAATCCTTTGTAGACCTATTACTGAGGAGGAAATCATTAAGGTGATTTAGTCCATGGAAGCAGACAAGGCACCAGGGCCTGATGGATTCACAATCCACTTCTACAAATCCTATTGGCACATTATCAAGGCTGATTTCCTTAAAATGATAAGTGGATTCATAAAAAAAGCCAAGATAGGTGGAGGCACCAACTCCACTTACCTTGCTTTAATCCCTAAAGAAACCAATACTGAATCTTTTGCAAGATTTAGGCCCATCTCGCTGTGTAATGCTTCTTATAAAATTATGGCAAAACTGATAGCAAATCGGATCAAGCCATTGCTAAAAACACTAATCTCCAGTCCTCAAGGTGGCTTTGTGGAGGGTAGGCACATTCTGGACAACGTAATCCAAGTCCAGGAGATAATACATTCAAGAAAGCAGTGGAAGGAGAAAGGTATGTTGATAAAATTAGATATGGCAAATGCTTTCGATAGAGTTAATCGCACTTTCCTTAGCAAGGTCCTACTCTCCTTTGTCTTTTCGCCTCAATTTGTTCAATTAATTAAAGCCTGCATTGACAATCCGTGGATTGCCCCATTAGTTAATGGTCGACCAACTAACTTTTTCCAAGCTCAGAGAGGAATCAGGCAGGGATGCCCACTCTCCCCTTTCCTGTATATCTTAATGGCAGATTCCCTTATTCGAAAGCTCACTACTGAAAGATTAGTTGGTAACATTTCGGGTCTCAAACCTTCCAATGGAGCAGAACCAATGAACCATGCTCTCTTTGTTGATGATTCCCTTCTTCTCGGTGGAGCCTCCATCAGAATAGCCAAAGCTTTCGACTCTATCCTTAGAAAGTATTGTAGAGTTTCATGAGCTTTAGTTAATGAGAGTAAAAGCGAAGTCTTCAGCTGGAACTTAGGTCAGCATGAACTCTCCGGTATTACTGCTCTCCTCGGGTTCAAAGGCCAAGCAAATTGGGACAGGTTCAAGTATCTCAGTCTCCCCATCATATCTGAAGTTAATAAGAGATCACTATGGTGTGAAATAATTTCCAAAATTAAATCTAAAATTGTTGCGTGGGGAGGCAACTGGTTGACTAAGGGAGGAAAAGTGATCTTAATCAAATCCTTGCTGTCTGTGCTTCCAATTTTCCATGCAGCCTTTCTTCTTGCACCAAGAAACATGATGGAACAGATCTCCAAGTTGCTCAGAGAATTTTTGTGGCAGGGAGGGAAGGGCAACGAAAAAAAATTCATCTGGTAAACTGGGAAGTGGTCAAAAAACCATTGGCAGAGGGTGGGCTGCAAATTAGAGACCCCACTCTTGTCAATTTAGCGCTGGGAGGAAAAATATTGTGGAAGCTGATCCAAGAGCCCTCACATTTGGTTAGTGTTACTCTGCGTTCAAAGTATGGACCCAAAAAATCCCTCAGCAATCTGCATAACGCAAACTCAACAAATAGCACACAGGTGTGGAAACTTTGCTGCAAAAGCAGCAACTTCTTCAAAAATTTGGTCTACTGAATACCTGGAAATGGTGAGCGTACTCATCTGTGGTTTGACAGCATTATGGGAAGTGAACCTCTCGTTGAAAACGTTGACATAGCAGATCTCAGAAACTGGCTGGAGCGAGCAGGTGTTAGTAGCCTATACAACCTTTCGAAATGGGATCAGCGAGGAGACTGGGCAGGATGGGATTTTCACGGAGTCCCAGCCCGGTTATCTCATCAACAAGCCCTACTAGTTGATCTTTTGGAGGACGCTGCCCCTGTCAATCGATCCATTAAATATAGCTTGGGTTGGGGCCAGACTGGTGTATACACCACAACAGCTAGAAATAGAGTCTTACATGTATCTAGAAATAGCAGTCAAACACCGGCGTTCTGGAAAAATGTTTGGGAACCTCTTGCCCTTCGAAAAGTGAACTTCTTCTTCTGGACCCTGGTACATAACAAACTTCTAGTGGGAGATAATCTGGAAAAAAGGAATATAGCAGGGCCTCACAGATGCACGTTATGCAGCAATAACTTTGAAACATCCCAGCACCTATTCATGGATTGCATATTCGCTAAAGAGGTTTGGGGACTCATTTTACATGACTTTCAGATTCCAGCTCCTTCACAGAACTCTGTTACAGATATATTTTCCTCTTGGAGTCATTTCTATCCCCATCGAATCCCTCCCAAATCTTTTTGGCGCAAAATCTGGATAGCGCCTCCCAAATATGTATGCTGGCAGCTTTGGTTGGCACGCAATCAGATGATTTTCAAAGATCTGCGGCACTCCCCGTTGCAAGTAGCTGCAAAAGCCAAGTCCTTCCTCATAAAAGCGGCCCACCAACAGTATTTTAAAGAAGATCCTTTGTTACTGTCTGAAGAAAAGAGGTGGCTAGGCCCTCTAGTGCCTTATCCGCGTAAGTATCTTCTCTCCCCCCAGAGTGTCAATCCGGAATGGCGCATAAGATATGAGGATGAATTTTTTCAATCTTGGTGGAGGTCTCAAAAATTATCCACAATTTTTTTTGATGGGGCGTCCAAAGGGAATCCCGGTGCCGCTGGCGCTGGGGGGGTTATCTACTCTCCAAGAGGATCTTCCAAAGACTGCTTCTGTTGGGGATTAGGCCAGAAATCCAACAATCAAGCAAAGATCCTTGGGCTTCTAAAAGATTGCCTTATTGCAAGAGACAAAGGAGTCAAAGACCTTCAAGTCTTCGGAGATTCAGAGATAATAATAAAAAATTTAAACTTGGAGACACCATTTAGCAATGTTAGCCTTAACAAAATTTTGGACAGATTGAAGAGAGTTCTTCTAGACTTTAACAAGTGCAAATTTTATCATATTCTTAGAAAGTCAAATAGTGAAGCTGATCAGATGGCAAAAAAAGGCAGCTTACTCAAGAAAGGACAGCTCATTGAAAACAATGAAAGCTTTGTTAAAATGCCCTGAAAATTGTAATATATCAATAGCAGCAGTAGTAAGAACTCTGCATTGTAATAGGGGCCGCTTCGGCAAAGGCCCATAATATTTTCAATTAAATACAATCCATACCTGTTACAGTTAAAAAAAAATCATTGGAACATTACCTTGCTAAATGTTTCACATTGCGAGATTCTTTGCCATGCATAGCTTAAAATCCGCGACTTCCACTTTTTCCGATATGCGATTGAGATCTTTCCATAATAATTTAAAAGAAAATGGTGGAAAGTCAAATATCAAAGTTTATTGCATCAAAATATTTTGAAGGCAAAGATTTATTTGAGTTTAGTAATGCGATATAATTATTGTGATGGAAATGTCGTGAGATGAGCATGTGATTTGGGAAAATGTGAAGAGATGAATACGATATCGGAGAATAGTCATATCGAAAGATTAAAGTTTGTGAATGAAATGAAACACCGATATTATTTTTGTGATAATGAAAATGTGGTAAATGACTGATGCAACGTTACTGCAAATATCAAAATATATGCACGAAACTTTGGTTAGTTTGTGGCCCACAAAAATAGTGACCAATCACGCATGATTGCACTTCTCATATTTTATAATTTACCTTCCTGCAGATTTCAAAACTTATCTCTTTAATTTTGCGATTTCACAATTTGCAGCGAATTCCACATCGCTCGTTGCAACTTTTATCGTTTAACATATTACTTATCTTGTGCGATATGCGATATGTGTATTTTCGCATCGCAATCTCTTTACCTTATCTTTTATCGCATCGCAACTAATATAATTTACCGAGCGAGGTCTTAATAATAACCAATAAAATTTTCGATATGCGAAAACTTGCTGGGTGCGATTTAAACTCCACCGTTGATCTCACTTAGATCTAATGGTCCTCATTATTCCTGTTAGCCCCCCATAAATTTTTTGACAAGAAAATAGGGGGCTAAAATGTTTTTGAGCCTTCAAGGAATGCATTTCCTCTGAAAACACATCATCCTTGAAGCCTCTTTGTGCCTGGTGTCCTTTGATAAATTTCCCTTTGCTCATTCCCGTTGTAAGCCTCTCTGTTTGTGAAGAAATGCCCAAAAGGCCTCCTCCCCTTCTCATTCCATTCCCCTTTGTCCCCCCTTCTACTTCCCTTTTGTACCCTCTCAATCCTCCCAAATCCCCTTTATATCCTTCCTCTACCCTTTGCTTAGCCAAATTCCCCCTTATTCCCTCTATCGTTACTCCTCCTTGGCCTTAAAATGCATTAAAACGGGCCAAAACCCATTCTCCACTTTGTAATAGGGCTTAGCCCCTTTCCGCCTGCCCCTTTAGCTGTTTCCCCATGTAGCCGAGCGCTAAGACCAAGCGCTACCCCTTAAAGGTGCTAATCGCAATATCGCACATCGCTCCCATCGCATGTTTGTTTTAGCATTCCAATGATCCATCGCAAATATTTGCAATGCGATTGATCGCGTCGCAAATATTTGCGATGCGATTAATCGTGCCGACGCGATCAATCACGCCACCATTTCATCGCACCATCCGATCCACCTGATCGCATAATCGCATTTTCCAGACGTGCGACCCTTCGCATCTCCCGATTGCTCCTCTGCCGTTGGTAAGCCTCCAAATCGGACGGTTGGCGCTTCATCGCACCTCGCCAGTCGCCTTGCACTTCCCAATCGCTTCCCCTTCCTCGATCGCAGTCAGAAGCTATAAGTGTGCATCCCTCTCGTCTATTGCGATTGTGATTCTCCGACTAAGCCTTGACCATCCATTGGGTCTAAGATCTAACGGTTGAGATCTGATCATCATCTGGCCCCGGCTAGGTCCCACCTCATCGCATTTCCCTGCATTCCCTTCACATTTCTTTGTATTTTGCTCGAAGTCTAAAGTCTTATGTTTCACGGTTGTTCCACCCACTTTCATATATCATTCCGCTGCTCAACCCCCGCCGTTGATATTCACTCCCAGGCCACGATCTAACAGTCTGCGCTGCATTCTGCCATCAAACCCTATTATTCGTGAGTCTTCACCAGTTCATTACATTTTGACACCATTGTTCAGTGAAAGCCAGCTTTCTGCCGCCGCGCTATCATATTTTTTGCCCTTCGCTCCACCAGTCTTCCATTGCATTGATTGTCTACACACAGTTGTGAGTTTCTGTGGAGTACAAGAGTTGAAATGCCGCCATAACTACACAATATGGATGCAACAGTAATTTTTCCACTGACAGAGGCAAGGAATTTAATGAAGGGCAGGTTTCCATGCCAGCAGAATGTCTTCTTCCGAAGAAGGACAGATTGCCCATACTGTTTGATTATATGCCGTGCTCCAGAGCAGATCCCCACTCAGAACGCAGTCCAAGGATATCAGAGCATTTGTTTCTCAAGTATGGCAGACCATTCCATTTTTCATTGCCATTTTATTTATTCACCAAGGGTACCACAAAGTACAGCGAACCAGAATGCATCCGAGACATATCTGGAATCAATGAAGCCTGACGAAGGTCATTCTTTTCTCCAAAGAGTGCCAAAAATTAATGCTCAGAGTTTAAAACAGAATGGGCTTCGGCCCTCCCCTTCTTTTCTGAGTTTAATGTTATATTTAGTATTCTACCTACTTCCTCTGCTCTTTTTCAGCTATAAAAACTATGAGAAAATTGTTGTAAAGGTTGTTGATGAGATGGCAGAGAGGTGCAAGCAGTTTCTCTTGAGATAAGTTCTATGTGTATATTTGTAAGATAGACTGAAGAAGATGTATTCAGACTGAATAACCTAGCTATTGGCTATGTTGTACCTGATTGGTGTTGATGTTTAATATAATAAGAAAATTTCAATGGATCCTGATCTAAAGTTGCGGTGATGTTTTTCTACCTCTGTGTTTATTTCTGTTTCATTTCATTTCATCTGGCTCACATCAGAAATTTGGCATAAGATTCACCCTTGTTAGGTGCCTTATGTTGCTGCTCTCCTAGCCCTTTATGTTTTCTGCTTCATGTGTTTATCTAAAGATTGATTTCAATTGATTTAACCAGTGTAGTGGATGTTGTTGCCTACTAGCTGATGTATGAATTAACGGAATCTGTTTTAGATGTTCTTGTTAGGATTTAATGGAATGTTTTGAGAACACTAGGAGGTCTAGAACCTTGTATCTGCCTCACTAGGATCTTTCCGTTCTGATTAAGCCCTTCCAAGTTCCCTTGTGCTGCCTCTGATTTTGTCCAAGCAGGTCTGGAGTTAAATGACCTCTGACCTGATCTATAGATGGGATTAGTTGGTTCTCCCCCCTTCACTCACAGTCCTTAATGTCCCATACAACCCTATCACTTTAGGATCCAAGGATTTAGATGACTAGCCCAACTGAAAGCTTGCATATTGATAGCAAGTAAATCCTTTCTTGACTCCATTACCCAATGGACTTGGTTTTCTCTGGATTATCTCTTCTTTGCCTAAATTCTTCCTTGCCCAGTCCTGTCTCATGATGAACTCTTCCTTCCTGATTCCCAGCAACCAAACTCTCAATTAAACAAACAAACCCTGCGCATAGAACTAGCCTAATACCTTATTCTGAGCTTCAAATATAAACACCTTTGACAATCATAGAGAGGTCCCTCTCTGGACCTAGGAGAGCTAGATCCTAAGGTCTGAAAGTGGTTCTATGTTGTCTCATCTTTTGGTCTTGCCAATCTGGCCAAAACACGGGAACCCCAACATAATGGCGACTCCGCTGGGTAAGACAGTGCATTTCACCTTAAACATTCCTAGGCACTCATAGACCAAGAATCTCTGGTTAGATTGGAATTCACACTGTTGACGGTGGACAGCATCATACTTCAAATGTTCATATACATCCACCTGGCGACTCCACACTCCATAACTCCCGAAAGACCAAATGACTCCACTGATAGAAGACTCTAAACTGGTTGAGAAGAAGCAGTAGCCTTCTTTGCATAAGCATGAATCCAAACATGGACAGAGATACAAAGTATGGTTCTCTGTATAATCAGTTAAATGAATTAACAGAAACGTTTGGTAAAGTGTTGGAAATGTACATGGCTAACCTGAATGAAAATGATGATTATTTCGAGCAGCCCATGCATCTTCCAGAACAAGAACAAACTCAGGACCTAGAAGATGAGCAAGACATGTATAATGATCAAGAATCTGTAGGAGACGAGGAGGAAAGTGATCAGGAACTGCCTGATTGCTCACCCATGTCTTGTGTTACGCTAACTGGGAAATATCAGGACCTAATGGCAAAAGCTAATGGGGAACGCTGCCGGGAGGAAACAAGAGACCATATAGAAGAGGCAGAATCTGGTGTGGAAGAAGAAGCTCAAGTAAACATCCCCCCTCCCAGTCGGCTAATACAAGAGGATGAGGATTGCTGTTCTTTTGGCCATGATGAAAGGGAAACCCCTCTTTTGATAGAAGAAGAGATTGATCGGATATTAAACCTGCAGTCCACCTCCAAAATATTTTATGGAACACATGCTCCTTCTCAGTCATCTCTTGAGTTTGATGATACAAATCCAGAAGACTCCTATGTGGATCAGGACGAAGAAAGACCTGCTGAAAATCCAGAAGGTTTGGTGGGTGACATTACTTACAATTATGATTTTCCTATTTATGATCTGTTTGATGATGAGTGTTTTCAAAGGGAAGCCAAGCTTGCAGGACCATCATCCTTATATTCATGGGGGGAAGATCAGAGCCAGCAATTTTAGGGGAGTAATGAAACCATCCGGCCTATCTATGATACTCATGGGGAGAGCAATGATAGTATAATAGCTGATGAATATTCTTTGAATCTTCATTCTTCTTTACTACATATCATCAGTGAGACTGGAAACCAACAACCTTTCCTTTCAGAAGAAGAGGAGGAAGGCAAAGAAGAGATTCTTGAGAAAAATGAAAGCAATGAGCCTTCTCTTGAAAAATAGGAAACAATGGAACAAACCACTGCTCTGTAGGCTTTAACCCTGAACAGAAATTATCTACACACGAATCTTATAACATAAAATAAACAATAGCGAGAGCATAAAACATAAAACAGATAAACACAGAGATTTTCCCCTAGATCCCAAATCGGGACGACCAGCTTAATTTTTCATTATATCCCTTTTAGTGTTACAACACATATATATACATGCCGAAGCATACATAAACCCCAATCCATTAACCCTGGATTAGAACATAACCGTAGTTCCCTTGACCGGATCTACAAAATACCAGGGGTCGAAAACCATCGTACCCCAAAACCATGTGCAAAACCATGCACAAAACCATGGGCGGATCCGCCTATGAGTGGGTCCGCACAAAAACAAATTTTTCGTTTAGGAGGCGGCGCCGGGACTTGATGGTGGGGACGCCGCCCCTCGTGACCCCCCAGCTACGCCCGACGCAACATACAGCACGTGGGGCTAATCGTGGAAAGAATATAACACATACCCAACATGCTCAAGAATGCTTAGATATTTTCATGGAGCTCAGCACATCAGAGAAAAACATATCAGAGCTCCAGGAGGACTCAACTCCAATATATGATGAGTCCTCCAGTTCAGAAGATGAAGGAGACACTCTACTCCAAGAGAGTCTTTTTCTCCATCTAGTGAAAGAAGAAGAGATCCTGGTTGAAGCCAGCCTGCCAGATATTCATTGCCAAGTATCTTGTCACGATCCTTATGCACATTTCCTGCAAACATTTGAATAAGGATCAAGGATATTTTTGAGCAGCATGCTACAAATAGAGAGGAAATTTTTCAAGGCCGCCGTTATGGAACAAAAGGAGTGTGAGCTGCCCTGCCTATCCGGCCTACTCAAGGAGTTGAGCAAGAAAGACCAGTCATGGTATCACTTGAAGGACTGGTTGCATTGGAAGACAATGTTTGTAAGCTAGACTGTAAATATTCCAGTTACAGTAGGGTAGGTAGGAAAATCTCAATAAAGCTCAGTGTGTGAGCATGTAGTTAGTTGTTTTTAATTTATGCAAAGTTCGGCAGGTCAGACAGTCTAATCCTGGCTTGACTGTTTTCAATTTCTGTCTTAGAATGTAGAGAAGAAGTCTGTTAGACAGTTTAATCCTAGCAGATATTGGATTAGGTAGAGAAGCTATGAGGCCAACAGTCTAATCTGGTCTCATTGTGGAGCAATAAAAAGGTGTCTTTGTAACTCCTAATTACCTCACATTAATTGTCAACCCAGGGACGACTTTTTGTTTCAAGAGTGTACTCAGTCTGAGGCGGCTATTTACTCAAGAGTAATGTTTTGCAATATAGTGCTTAAAATCCAAAAGTAAATGAAAGCTGGAAATAAATCTACTTACAACAAAGCATTTTAAGACTTAAATCATGCATTCGGAAAAATAAGCAATGTATCAGTCAAGGGTCCAGTAACAATAACTCATCCCTTTGGAAACTGATGTAACCAAAAGTAACCAATGAACAGATCATTAATCTGGGGACTAGACAGCAAATGCCAATGCCCACTACAGTTTCAGATCGTTCTTCACACCAAAGCAAAGATAATGCAAATAACAGGAAATGGAAAGCTGCCATTGAAAGTAAACTAGGAAAGCTCTTTAAAAGCAAACTCGTGCAATTAATCAACCAAACTAAACAGCGAAGTAAAGAACATGAAACTGTAAAGCATTACGATTCAAAGAAATAGGAACTAAATCAAACCATCACACGGTGGAAATTGGAAAGATATGATACAACAGCAGAATACTCCACCAGAGGCTGGGCCCTTAGCCGCCAGCGGATGCTGCTGGGCTACTTCAGATCAGGTGAATGAACAACAACCCTTTTATTTATTCATCCTCAAATTGTGAAATCATTACAACAGCAAAATCTTTGAAGATTACAATGGCAATGCAATAATCCCTATCCTATCATGAATAATCCATCTTCATTCTTGAATCTCTAAGTCTAAATCCTCAATTCCATCATTCGAATCCATCCCGTATCATCCTCAAAGTCCTTCTCCCTCTCTGATATTTGTTCTGATTTAAATACAAAGAGAGCAGAGAGTGGTTACAATAGAGATAATTACAACATGATTCTATTACAAAATTGGTTTGCTTCTAACCATTTGATCAACAAGAACAAGGCGAATTTGGCTTTGCAGCTGAGATTTGGAGGACGGCCGCAACAACAAATCTGAGAAAATCGTGCTCAAAGAACCATGTGTTTCTCTTAGTAAAAGCCGAATTTGGGCAAACCGTTCTTCATTAAAGTTAATTGGGTCCGTTTTGGACAAAACCCATGTTCTGGATTTTCCAGATTCTTCTTTATTTGCTCAGAATATCAACCGCAAAATCGTCACTTCTTATTCCAGCGAATTTCTGAGTTGGCACTTTTAATGATCAAATCTTCAATCTGAAAATTATCTTGGAGGCTAAAAATGGTGAATAATGTTACAACTGATTTATTAAAACTATCAATGATAAAATCATACATAATCATCAATTTATTAGAAATAAAGGAAGATAAATAATATTCATCCATAAGAGCATAAATCATTTATAAAATGGATTTAAATAATAAATTATAATAAATAACGTGATGAAGAATGGTAGAAATGGGTGGAATAAGCGTTCACAAGTGATAATAATAATGGCATATTAACGGCCCAACATACCCCCACACTCAATATGTTGCATGTCCTCATGCAACGAAAACTGAATATATTGCATGTCCTCATGCAACCCAAAGACAAAAACCCATGTGTTAACCAAACAATAAAAAATATGTTCATCTTAGCTCATGAAATGGATGGAACAAATGAATTCTTCCTTAATTAATGAATATTCACTTTTAGTAATCTTGATGAAGGCATAACAATTTTTATATTGACATTCAACTATATGTATGAAGTTGCAACAAAATATGATATAAATAACAACAACCTTCATTAACCATTTTCCCAAAAACTACAAACCAGATTTTGTTGAAATGTTGCAAGTAGATTTGTAATATATGAATGCCGCTATGATCCAAAAATCAGATCGTTTTGATGCACGGATCATGAGATATAAACAAAATGGTTGTAGGTGAGAGTGCATGATTTCCGAAATTTTATGAACCAATTTATCTTGAAATTGTCTGGGTTTGTATTAATGATACGTCTGTGTTTTCCAAAAATCACAAGAATTGAGTTCATAGTTTTTAAAAATATTATGGAAATCAATTTCTACACTGAAATTGTGTGCCTTAAATGAGAAAGAAAATAGAAAACATCCATCATGCGTAGCAATTCCTCCCCCTCTCTGAAAAATTAGCATGCCCTCATGTGATGCTAGAAAACAAATAGAGGTGGTTGCTACCAGCTGTTGAATTCTATGCTTGGTGTAAAACAACATGGAATAAGGGAGGTGTTGAGAATGAATAAGAATAGCAATGGATAATAAAGAATATGAATGGCATAGTCATAAGAAATAAATGAATGAAAGGAACACTCCCCCATACTCGAAAATGATACGCCGCTAAAAAATAGGGAGTGGTATAGATGTGGACTGAAGGATGATAAATGATGCTCAAAATGGATTTTTTTTGAAATTCTCCTAAATTCGTAATAAATTAGAAAATTATGCGATTTTACCTCAAGTTTTACCTCAAAAAATGTGGAATGACATATATGGACTGGCATTTGTTGAAGCTGATGTAGGCAGAGTTGGTGCTGAAAGTGATACAAAAGGTGGAATCCAGGTAAGCACATCATGTCTGAAGAATTGTTCACGTTCGCGAGCCTCTTCTGTTAAGTGCAATAGTGTGGTCATGCTATGAATAGAATTCTGCCCATACTTGTTGTTTTCCTGCAAACAAAGCACTATTTGGCATACAATGTTCTTGAATCCATAGTGTAAGCAATAGATAAGATGCATGCAAAAAATTCAATCAGAAAAACTTATGTATACATGCAATACTAATATTTTGGCAAATCAACAAGTGATGGCAGAGTGCAGTAATCATATCGCATGCAATCCCATAATGCATACATTCCCCCCTCCAATTGGAAAAGGAATGCCATGACCATAAAGCGTATGAGAGGGGTTATGCTGACGGCAAGGCACGGGAATGAACAATATATCAGTGAATGAAGCATAGTACACATATCAATGATAGGACAACGAGGGTTATGATTATAATGAGAGCAGAGTGTGTAAAGATAGTTATGAATAAGAGATAGGACGCTTTGGATTGATGATAAGTTACGAAAAAGAGAAAAAGAACAACAATATGCCAAAAAGATGCTTTACTGATAGTATGCTAGCTGAAAATGATGTGATTGATCATAAAACAATTTCTCATGCATAAAGGTTCAAAATAGGGAAAAAGTAAGGAAATAACTTCTCTGATAAGAAAAGGGTATTATAATAATAATTGACGATAAGATATAACTTCAATACCATAAGCAGAGCCGCTGCTGCCAGCAGGCGTCCATAGCCTCGGCAGGGTTGCTTTTTAACCCATATGAGCCAGAATCCTCAATTTATAACTAGAGAGTTACAGCGCTGTTCTACAGAAGAGATCAGTGTGCTGGCGTGGTAACCAGATAACCACACTGCCATTCACTGGGATGTAGCAAAAGTGATCAGGCCGGCTCGTGATGAGACCTCCTGTTCCAAGGATAATTTGACTATCCAGTGGATCATAACCCTGGTGTGGTGGCCATAATGGGAATGTCACTTTCTTACAACCTTATGAACATGGTAGGCTGGCTCGTAATGAGACCCCCTATCCTCCATCTGTGAACAAAATTTTGTTATTATTACACATTTTTATGATAAAAAGAGGGAGGCTCAGTACTCCTTAAGAGCAGGGATGGTGGAAGAAGTTGAACATGTCAATAGAAAAATATACCCATAATCTCATTTATTACAGACAGAGAAGATTATAATCCAGAAGGGTGGAACCAGCATGTTATTAAGATGATCAATCAATATCATGTTCAACAGAAAACAATGCAGTAAAGTAGTATATAAATAATTGTGTCCATTTTTAAAAATAATCTATCATCAAGGAGCTGTCCTGTTAAAGATCATAACGTGAAGGATATTAACTCGCTTCAATAGAATCCATAATTCTTGTCCTCGTAAAAATAGTGTACTTCATGCCATGAAGGGGAATCAGTAAAATGTGGTTGAGATGAACTAGGAATAGTCCCACAAGAGGAAGGAAGGGTTTCTCTCGAAAATAATCCCAAAGTGTTGCTCTTTTGAATGAACAGCAAAAACACTCAAAAAGTGGTGTTCCTTAAAGGAAATGCACACAAAAAAAACAAAAATACACACAAAAAAAGTGTGAAAATGCAAATGTCGATCATAAAATGCAAACATGCAAAAAAACAAATTCGCTGTTCACAGCATTGATGTTGAGGATGAGTTACACTTTGAATGAAGCAACACCTGAAACACAAAATATAAGAGAAATTAGAAAAGAAACAACATTTTATTTAAAAACAATATGTAAATAACTAAATTAAGTTACAACAGCTATGATGTTATGTCAAAAAAAAATGATCTCTTTGAAAAATGTTTTGGCAGCAGGGATAAGACATGAATCTTCAAATTGAAATCAATTCTTCATTTGTTCTATTATGAATCCGTTGGGTAATGAGTTGGATGAAATTCCTTTGTTTTATTAAAATTTGTTTCAAGAATCACTCGTCCATAAATTGACCTTCTTTTTCTCTTAGGACCTGCAAAAAACGAGTATCTACCTGCAATAAAACATTAAATCATGGAGAAAGAGAGGTGATCGGGCTCCCCTAATCCAAGAATTATGCAAAAAACAACAAGTAGTTACTCTGTAGAACAAATCCATTGAGAACATAACAAAGTAAAATTTATCTGTCACCTGCGGGAGAGCAGTGGCCAATCATGCTAACCTACAGTGTTTTAATCACAACTTCTTTGTTTTTCATCGAAATTGAGTGATTCCAAAGCCAAATGAGAGCTAATTCAATGTTTTATCTCCAGTAGCAACAGGTTTTAGAAATTCAATGATATGATATGTCAATTTTAGTTAGAACAGCCTGCATAACATAGTCATTTTCAATTACCCAATCTAGACCAACGATTGATATTTCAAGCATAGATTCTTTGTTTGATGTCGGATTCAAATGATTAAAATTGGAAATGAAATTATATTCATTTATTTATCTTCAATATAAACATTTTTTGAAGAAAAGAATAATTGATAGGTCAAACACTGTAAGGAACATCCGGAAAAACAGAGTTTTAAGGGTGCTGATTTACGATAGACGGTCAGTATTGTGATCATAACTTCCCCATACAATATCGAAAATGAGTGATTCCAATTGCATTGGAAACTATATTCATAGGGGAATCTACCATAGAAACAGGTTTTAAAAATATGGTCATTTAGGCCTCCAAAAACTGACTGTCCCAACTCTGTTCCTGAGCTGCCCGCTAGACATCCGGTTAATGTTTTGGTTCTAACTTTTTCGTTTCAAATCCAAATTGACTGATTCAAATTGGGTTAGAAAGTAGACATCAAGGGCTATCTAGGGTAGAAACATTTTTTAAAAATATTCATTTTTGGTCCCTCAAAACATGACTGTCCCGACTGTTTTTCCAGAAAGTTCATCAAGCCCGCAAGCAAAAAAAATGATATTCAAGCATTTTTTCAAATTGGTGATAAAAAATGAATATGAGTGTTTGTAGAGCTATTATTTCCATTATAATTCATCTACATACACAAATGAATTAAAAAATTATCACCAATATTGATTTGCATAGCATGTTGCAACAAAAAAACAACTAGTTTTACATAAAAAAACAAAATGCATTTATTTATTCCCTTATTTATTTTATGTTTTATACTAACCTATTTTGATTTGAAAAATGAATATGACTACGTATATGAGTACTTCCAGTGGAGCCATTTTCGAAATAAGGCTTCATGTATACACATACCCAAAATTGAAAAATGCATATTAATGAAAATTAGGGTATGAGAAGCCAACTTCCCTTGAAAAAATGGTATCAAAAATTGTTGAAGCATAGAGTGATGATGCAAACATGTGATGGAGTGAAACCAATCTTCAATATATCCGTTACTTTCTTGATTTCCCATCATACCATGAAGTTCTTGAGCTTTTAAAATGGTTTGTTGGTGCAACCTAGAAGAAACCTCATTTGCTTCCATAGCTTCTACAATTTTTGAATTTGAAACATTCTGAATCTCATTGTAAGTTTTCTCTAATGGCGCATGTGAGATAGAATGGGTGGGAAGGGTCGGTAAATTTGGCAGTTCAACATTGTAAGCATGTTGTACTGGTTTATTGTGGTGAGGGTGTGGAATTAGTTGAGCGGGAAATTGTGTATGGAATGGAGCATTGTGATGATGTGGTTGGTTGGGTTGAGTGGATAAATTTGATATGCAAGCAGGATGTTGTGAAAGAGCTGGTGGAGAATATGGAGAATGTGCTTGTGCTACAAGATGAGGGAGAGTAGTCATGCGATCATAAGGTGAACCATGCCAAACTTGTAGATAAGATTGGTGGTTATATTGAAATTGACATGGCTGCCCTAGAACATGAGTATTCCATAATGGATTATGCAAGTAAGAGAATGGAGAAGAAGTGTTTTGAACCATACCTGTAGGCCATGATTTCCATGGTTTTGACCTTGTTGCATCTTCCTCACCTCTTTGATATGATACTTCCATCCTAGATAAGGAAGAGTAACCATCTATGGGTTGCTCATTTTGGTCATGAGGGAAAAACACTTCATCAAATTCTTCATTTTTATGAACCTGCAAAACGTCCAATTTTGAGCTTAGAGAGCTAATAAAATCAACTTTAAAATTTTCAAATAAATCATTGATTTCAGCTCTTATGTCTCCTATTCTTGTAGCAGATTTGGAAAAGAAAGAACAAACATCTCTAGAATTCTTACCGGCCTTGGAGATTCCTCTTGAATACCTTATGCACAACTCACAAACATCATCATATGATAACTGAAAAACATCACCTTTTCCTATCAGATTTAAGAGTTCTAAAAATTCATCTTTGATTCCTTTAAGAATGAGTGTTTTTAAGATCTCTTTTTCCAAATGTTTATGCTTTGATTTTTGAAGGTTATAATGAAATCAATCTACATAGTCCTCCAAACTTTCATCTTCCCCTTGTATCATACCGAAAATATCTTCATTGGATTTGCAATAGTCTTGGTACTTCTTCAAGAATATGTTCTTCATGTCCTCCCATGATTGGATGCAATTCCCACCTAGGCTCATGAACCATCGGAGAGCTGCTCATTTTAGAGTAAGAGGAAACACTTTCAATCTTTGATCATTAGTACAATAATCATATCCTCTACAAAGTATTTCGAACTCAAATAAGAATGTATATGAATCTTCATTTGCTAAACCATGAAAATTTGGTAAAGATGGGGGAATTATGTGCATTTGTATCACTCCTCCTAGATCTTTGATAGGAAATTCAAAAGTAGAAACGTGAGCCATTTCTTACCATAATATAAGATGTTCTTCATGTGTTTCTTCGAGGCTCCTTCTTCAAATGTTCCTGTCAATCGGTTAGTGAAATGGGTGGTGCTTACATCACCACTTGAATGAAATCATGTGATTCATTTTTCAAAATTTCTATTTTTTCCCTAGTCACTCACACAAAAATTCAAACATCTATTTCTACCCAGCAAAGCAACAAAAAATCTGTTAGGAAAGCGGACAGTGGAGCAGGCCTTTTACATGCTCCGCACGTAGGTTCTTACCTTCCGTTTTTAAGATCCAACTCTTCCCTAGCAGGCACTCATCAGATTCACACTACTCTTTAGAAATGGCTACAGTCTCCCCGGCAACGGCGCCAAAATGTGGAGCGATAAAAAGGTGTCTTTGTAACTCCTAATTACCTCACATTAATTGTCAACCCAGGGACGACTTTTTGTTTCAAGAGTGTACTCAGTCTGAGGCGGCTATTTACTCAAGAGTAATATTTTGCAGTATAGTGCTTAAAATCCAAAATTAAATGAAAGCTGGAAATAAAATCTACTTACAACAAAGCATTTTAAGACTTAAATCATGCATTCGGAAAAATAAGCAATGTATCAGTCAAGGGTCCAGTAACAATAACTCATCCCTTTGGAAACTGATGTAACCAAAAGTAACTAAGGAACAGATCATTAATCTGGGGACTAGACAGCAAATGCCAATGCCCACTACAGTTTCAGATCGTTCTTCACACCAAAGCAAAGATAATGCAAATAACAGGAAATGGAAAGCTGCCATTGAAAGTAAACTAGGAAAGCTCTTTAAAAACAAACTCTTGCAATTAATCAACCAAACTAAACAGCGAAGTAAAGAACATGAAACTGTAAAGCATTACGATTCAAAGAAATAGGAACTAAATCAAACCATCACACGGTGGAAATTGGAAAGATATGATACAACAGCAGCATACTCCACCAGAGGCTGGGCCCTTAGCCGCCAGCGGATGCTGCTGGGCTACTTCAGATCAGGTGAATGAACAACAACCCTTTTATTTATTCATCCTCAGATTGTGAAATCATTACAACAGCAAAAGCTTTGAAGATTACAATGGAAATGCAACAATCCCTATCCTATCATGAATAATCCATCTTCATTCTTGAATCTCTAAGTCTGAATCCTCAATTCCATCATTCGAATCCATCAGTATCAATATAAAGTTCTTCTCTCCTCAGATGTTCTGGATTTAAATACAAGAAAATGAGAGAGTGATTCAACAAGATAATTACAACATGCCTCTATTACAAAATTGGTTTGTTTCTAACCATTTGATCATGAGAACAAAGCGAATTTTGGCTTTGCGGTAGAGATTTGGAGGGACGGCCCGCGACAACAAATGCAGGAAAATCGTGCTCAAGAACCTGCATTTCTAAATAAACCGAATTTTGGGGAAAACCGTTCTTTACTAAAGTTAATTGGGTCCGTTCTGGACAAAACCCATGTTCCTGATTTTGCAGATTCGTCTTCATTTGCTCAGAATCTCAACCGCAAAATTGTCACTCCTTATTCCAGCGCATTTCTGAGTTGGCACTTTTAATGATCAAATCTTCAATCTGGAAATTACCTTGGAGGCTAAAAATGGTGAATAATGTTATAATCGATTTATTAAAACTATCATTGATAAAATCACATAATCACTTCAATTAGTAGGGTAAAGGAAGATAAATAATATCTCAATTGAATAAGAGTGGCAACCGCTGGTAAAATGGATTTAAATAATAAATTATAATAAATGACGTGATGAAGAATGGTAGAAATGGGTGGAATAAGCGTTCACAAGTGATAATAATAATGGCATATTAACGGCCCAACACTCATGAAGTAATAAGGGTATAAATAGAATAGGTTTATTTTCCTGTTTAAAAAATAAAAATAAAAAATATAATTGATGATGAAAAGGGTCTGCAAGTCCAAACGCACCCCAGAAGAAAAAATGTTAGGACTTTAGTGTGGGTAGGTCGCTGTATGAGAAAATGTTACTGCTGATGTAATGTCTTCATGGTTTGTGGAAGCCGAGCAAAGAAAGAAAGCGATGTGCCAAGCAGCGGGCATCTGGCCTACACCAAAGACCATTCTCTGGATTCTTGACTCCTTCAAGAAGAAACCATCCCCTTGTGGAGCCACTGTTAGCCCCCCATAAATTTTTTGACAAGAAAATAGGGGGCTAAATTTTTTTTGAGCCTTCAAGGAATGCATTTCCTCTGAAAACACATCATCCTTGAAGCCTCTTTGTGCCTGGTGTCCTTCGATAAATTTCCCTCTGCTGATTCCCGTTGCAAGCCTCTTTTTTTGTGAAGAAATGCCCAAAGGGCCTCCTCCCCTTCTTATTCCATTCCCCTTTGTCCCCCCTTCTACTTCCCTTTTGTACCCTCTCAATCCTCCAAAATCCCCTTTATATCCTTCCTCTACCCTTTGCTTAGCCAAATTCCCTCTTATTCCCTCTATTATTACTCCTCCTTGGCCTTAAAATGCATTAAAATGGGCCAAAACCCATTCTCCACTTTGTAATAGGGCTTAGCCCCTTTCCGCCAGCCCCTTTAGCTGTTTCCCCATGTAGTCAAGCGCTATGACCGAGCGCTACCCCTTAAAGGTGCTAATCGCAATATCGCACATCGCTCCCATCGCATGTTTGTTTTAGCATTCCAATCATCCATCGCAAATATTTTCGATGCGATTGATCGCATCGCAAATATTTGCGATGCGATTAATCATGCCACCGTTTCATCGCACCATCCGATCCGCCCGATCGCATAATCACATTTTCCTGATGCACGACCCTTCGCATCTCCTGATTGCTCCTCCGCCGTCGGTCAGCCTCCAAATTGGACGGTTGGCACTTCATCGCACCCCGCCAGTCGCCTTGCACTTCCCAATCGCTTCCCCTTCCTCGATCGCAATCAGAAGCTATAAGTGTGCGTCCCTCTCCTCTATTGCGATTGCGATTCTCCGACTAAGCCTTGACCATCCATTGGGTCTAAGATCTAACGGTTGAGATCTGATCGCCATCCGCCCCCGGTTGGGTCCCACCTCATCGCATTTCCCTGCATTCCCTTCACATTTCTTTTTATTTTGCTCGAAGTCTAAAGTCTTATGTTTCACGGTTGTTCCGCCCACTTTCATATATCATTCCGCTGCTCGACCCCCGCCGTTGATCTTCGCTCCCAGGCCGTGATCTAACGATCTGTGCTGCATTCTTCCATCAAACCCTATTATTCGTGAGTCTTCACCAGTTCATTACATTTTGTCACCATTGTTTAGTGAAAGCCACCTTTCTGCCGCCGCGCTATCATATTTTTCGCCCTTCGCTCCACCAGTCTTCCATTGCATTGATTGTCTACACACAGTTGTGAGTTTCTGCAGAGTATAAGAGGTGAAACGCCACCATAACTACACAGTATGGATGCAGCAGTAATTTTTCCACTAACAGAGGCAAGGAATTTAATGAAGGGTGGGTTTCCACACCAGCAGAATGTCTTCTTCCGAAGAAGGACGGATTTCCCATATTGTTTGATTATATGCCGTGCTCCAGAGGAGATCCCTACTCAGAACGCAGTCCAAGGATATCAGAGCATTTGTTGCTCAAGTATGGCGGACCATTCCGTTTTTCATTTCCATTTTGTTTATTCACCAAGGGTACCACAAAGTACAGCAAACCAGAATGCATCGGAGACATATCTAGAATCAATGAAGCCTAACGAAGGTCATTCTTTTCTCCAAAGAGTGCCAAAAATTAATGCTCAGAGTTTAAAATAAAATGGGTTTTGACCCTCCCCTTATTTTCTGAGTTTAATGTTATATTTAGTATTCTACCTACTTCCTCTGCTCTTTTTCAGCTATAAAAACTATGAGAAAATTGTTGTAAAGGTTGTTGATGAGATAGCAGAGAGGTGCAAGCAGTTTCTCTTGAGATAAGTTCTATGTGTATAGTTGTAAGATAGGCTGAGGAAGATGTATTCAGGCTGAATGACCCAGCTATTTCCTATGTTTTACCTGATTGGTGTTGATGTTTAATATAATAAGAAAATTTCATTGGATCCTGATCTAAAGCTACGGTGATTTTTTTCTACCTCTTTGTTTATTTCCATTTCATTTCATTTCATCTGGCTCGCATCAGAAATTTGGCATAAGATTCACCCTTGTTAGGTGCCTTATGTTGCTGCTCTCCCAGCCCTTTATGTTTTCTACTTCATGTGTTTATCTAAAGATTGATTTCAATTGATTTAACCAGTGTAGTGGATGTTGTTGCCTACTAGCTGATGTATGAATTAACGGAATCTGTTTTAGATGTTCTTGTTAGGATTTAATGGAATGTGTTGAGAACACTGGGAGGTCTAGAACCCTGTATCTGCCTCACTAGGATCTTTCCGTTCTGATTAAGCCTTTCCAAGTTCCCTTGTGCTGCCTCTGATTTTGTTCAAGCAGGTCTGGAGTTAAATGACCTCTGACCTGATCTATAGATGGGATTAGTTGGTTCTCCCACCTTCACTCTCAGTCCTTAATGTCCCATACCACCCTATCAATTTAGGATCCAAGGCTTTAGATGACTAGCCCAACTGAAAGCTTGCATATTGATAGCAAGTAAATCCTTTCTTGACTCCATTACTCAATGGACTTGGTTTTCTCTGGATTATCTCTTCTTTGCCTAAATTCTTCCTTGCCCAGTCCTGTCTCATGATGAACTCTTCCTTCCTGATTCCCAGCAACCAAACTCTCAATTAAACAAACAAACCCTGTGCATAGAACTAGCCTAATACCTTATTGTGAGCTTCAAAGACAAACACCTTTGACAATCATAGAGAGATCCCTCTTTGGACCTAGGAGGGCTAGATCCTAAGGTCTGAAAGTGGTTCTATGTTGTCTCGTCTTTTGGTCTTGCCAATCTGGCCAAAAAACGGGAACCCCAACAATTCCCTTACTCTTCTGCTTCACATTGCACTTTAAAAAAATTATTGTGTTGATATGCCGATTGATAATGGACTCGATATTTTTATTATATGGATTTAATCTCATATTGGGTCCAGGACATCGGGACTTTTTAAACCTATGCCCCTACCATTATTACGATTGAATAGATGCGATATTTTTATGAACTTGATTTAAATTTTATATCGGGTCCAGAATGGTGTGGTCATCACAATATTTGTAGAAATAAATTATTGGATATATGAAATGCGAAATGCGATATGTGAGAGAATGAGTAAAAATAATATCAAAGGTATTGTATCAGCAATTTTTATGATTAAATGCTAAGAGTCGTTGTTAGGTCCCTATATTACTAGTGTAGTCCCTTATTATGTTAGTGTAGACCCCCTTATTGTTATTATTGTACCCCTGTAACCCCCATTTTGTTATTATTGTGGCCTTCAATTATTATTGTTAGGTTAGCTAGAATTACATTGTGGCCGCACTAGGATTACATTGTGGCCCCATGGATTTCTATATATAGATAGGAGGTTTTTTCATTTGTATCATCCAAGAATTGTTCATTCATGTAATGTATTGGAGGTTTCCCCCTCTAAGTGGCTTATTTCTAAGGCGTTGATATCTCTTTTCTTCTATTTTTGGAGCTGGTTTCACAACATTTGGTATCAGAGCTTTGAGATTCTAGGGTTTCACTGCTCCAAATAGGTCAGCATGGAATTTTCGCCATAACGTTTTTTCTATGAAGGTTCAGAATCTAAAATTTTTGGGGTGCGAAGCCAAAATCCTAAGGACCATCATCGAAAAATTTCAGATCTTGGTTCGCAACAGTTTAGGAGATATGATTTGTGAAAGTTAGGTCATTTTGCAGGCTCCTGAATTTAACCTAAACAGGTCATCGTGGTATTTGCGTAGTAAAATTATTTCTACGAAGGTTCAGAAGCTGAAAGTTTTAGAGTGTGAAGCCCAAATCCTGAGGAACAACTTTTCAAAATTTTAGAGCTTGGTTCACAATATTTTTGGAGATATGATCTGTGCAAGTTAGGTCATTTTGTAGGCTCCTGAATTTAACCTAAACAGGTCATCGTGGTAATTTCGTAATAAATTTTTTTATACAAAGGTTTAGAAGCTGAAATGTTTAGAGTGCGAAGCCGAAATCTGGAGGAACAACATTGCAAAATTTCAGATATTGATTCGCAATATTTTCGGAGATATGATCTATGGAAGTTAGGGCTTTTTGAGGCTTCTGAATTTCATCTCAAAGAGGTGATCGTGGGAAAATATTCATATCTCTCTCTTTGAGCATCGGATTGGAATGCCGTAAAAAGTGGCCATAGCTACACAGAATGTAGTTTTCGGCCTATCAATTTCAGAGCCAAAGGAGGAAACAATGACACGTGGTAAGTCGTAAAAGTTTGCTCTACTGAACCAGTCCAAAATTGGGTCATTGTGGTAGATTGGACATAAATTTGTCTTCAAGAATCCAAATCAAATCAGACCTGTGGAATTTGAAAGAAGCTTCAGAGGGCTACTATAGGGATGAATTTCAGATATTGAGGATCCTCAATTATAGAGATAATTCAGTTTCAATATATATATACTTAAAAGCAAGAAAAATGTGTGTACTTGTTTTTTAACATTGCATGACGTTTGTTTGAGAAAGCAGTTTGAAGTGATTCCAAGGGAATATTGAATAATTTTTATCAGTAATGGGTTCTATAATGCCTCCAAAAAATATTTCCATACCCATTAAGTCCTCAGAAAGCTATACTATGACGCATGAAAAGGAAGAATTGCAGTATGAGATATCAAAATTATGGTACCAAGTGCAACAAATTTCGATCTTACGAAGAGCAACCGAAGATGAAATAGATGGTTTAAAAGCAGAAATGGAGGCTAAGTTGGATTATTTGAAGGATCAAATAAAATCTATTATGAATGATAAAGTAGTGGAATATCACATCGAGCATCAACAACAAGTTCTCCAGCTCTCAAAGGATAACCTAACTTTGGTACAAAATCAAATGAAACAACCAGAAGATCAACATCACATCGAAAGAAATTCTAAAGTAGTCACAGAAACAAGAACTCGACATGTACAATCAATTTCAAATTATCTCAGAAAGTGGAGGAACTTTCGTATAGAAGATTCCACATGGGAGGATGAGAATTTTATACAGAAGCATCAAGAAATAATCAAGCGTTAAGGACAACACTTGTTTGAAGGAGAGGGGCATGTTAGGTCCCTATATTACTAGTGTAGTCCCTTATAATGTTAGTGTAGACCCCCTTATTGTTATTATTGTACCCCTGTAACCCCCATATTGTTATTATTGTGCCCTTAAATTATTATTGTTAGGTCGGCTAGGATTACATTGTGGCCCCATGGACTCCTATATATAGATAGAAGGTTTTGTCATTTGTATCATCCAAGAATTGTTCATTCATGTAATGTATTGGAGGTTGCCCCCTCGAAGTGGCTTATTTCTAAGGTGTTGATATCTCTTTTATTCTATTTTTGGACTTGGTTTCACAATAGTCGCTTCCGATGGAATATTGCGATACAAATAGTTGTGATATGGATGATGTGATATCAGAAGGAAAGATCATCAGAGATCGGAGGGAATGAGAATATTTGGAGATCAAGGATATTTGGTATATGCTCATTTCAGAGCCTCCAATATGCGATTTACGATATATAATGAGCCATATGTGGGGTCGATGATTTCTTTAAAAATTTTAATGCAAAAAAGAAAGTAAGTGATTTAACTTTGCTTTATAATAAATAAGCCTTTAATAATTTAGTTAAATGTCAAAATTTTTAATTGGAAATTAATTTTATCAGAACTTTCTTATAAGGAGAGTTGTGAAATAAAATGATCTGATATGATTCCTCCGAAAATTTATTAAGTCTTATAAGGATTTCAATGAATATAAGAAAAGTTAAATACCCTTCAAATTTCAGACAAAATCATAAATACTTCCCTAAACATGTTGCAGATTTTAGAAACAAGGGTTGGCTGCTTGCTTATCTCAGATATGCATAATAAAGTTAATAAAGATCTGCACATAAAATAAAATAGAAATAAGAAACAAACTTTGAAAGAAAAATAAATAATAAATGATAATGAACTTGTAAACACATACCTGAAAGAATTTTAATTGTAAGTTTACCTCATGAATCTTTGAGTTCTCCCAAATTTTCTCAAAATTTGTATAAGTTCAACATCACCTTCTTATTTTAATCTAAAATGCTAAGTAATGAAATTTTTTTCAAATTGCATCTTTTCCAAAATTAGATCAGAAGACAAAAGTGGTAAATGAGTTCTTGGAATTACTTGTAAATCAAAAATTGTCAAGTGGTAGAAAATTCTTGGAATTTCTTCATGTATGATCAATGTTATGAATTTTGAAAACCAAGAAATTTAAGGTTTGAAAAATAAGTATGATCTGATAATTCAAGAGCTTATAAAATTCTTTAGGCTGTTTTTTTACAATTGAAATGGGATGCCTAAAAGAAATTGGATTCATTACTTGTTTTATTGAAAATATAAAATAATGTAATAAATGTGAACAGAAAAGGAAATTAATCTATTCCTATTTCTAACTTAATGAAGGAAATACGACTAGGTATAGTGATACTTCCAATGCAACTATGTAATAATTTTAATTCCTGCATGTATGTACATGTAAAACATTAGTAAAAATGCAAATATAATTAATCTAAGAAAACTAAATATGAAAATAGCATGTATATTTATTGTTAGTAGATTATTCACCGGTACCTTCTCTTGAAATGTCTTTTCCAACTAAATTTCAATTGGGTCATATAAATATGGATGGATTTCCATTATTGAGTGGGAGAGGTTTGAAAGAGAATATGACAGACCAGGTTGTAGAGATGATCTTTCAGGAATAATGTCTTGTGTGATTTTGTTAGTGTTATGTTTAAGTACTAAATTATTAACAGTCTTCCGTGAAGGAAAACTTTCCAAATTTCTTTCAATTTGATAAATGAAAAATGGATGGAAGTTTGATAATTCCATCAGAATATTATTAATTGAATTAGATTGCTGGTCATAAAATGAAAATACACTCTCTTTTTGGCACTGCTCTTAAGAAGTAAGAAGTGATTGATAAGGAATGAACATCAATTGAAATTGAAAGTTTAATAACTTTTGATGTTCACAATTACAATTTGAATCTTCATTTTTTCCTTGAGGTAATGTATCAATTGAGTGTTTAATATTGAGTTGTTCAATATGCCAACATAAAATATCTAAAAATCTAGGACTAAAAACAGAAAATAAATCTGAAGTTAAAATTAAATGTTGAAATAATAACAAAATTGAATCATAGTTTACACTAGTGTTACAATTATTCTTACAACACAATTGAGAGTGATTTAAAGTAATTTCTTCTTCACAAGAATTGGGTAGAATAATGCAATTAGAATGATTATTGATACCTACTTGTGAATTAGAGAGAAGGATATGACTCTGAATAGGAATGCAAGCTTGATCATCATATGACTGGAATGGTTTCTTGAATGCTGAAATCATAAGTATGATTATTTGTTTGAAAATGAGAACTATTTGGAACAATTTCTAAATTAGATTGTTCTTCATTTTCACATGTGATTAGACTTTGATCATGAGGATTCAATTGTAAAGAAAATAAATCAATATCCTTAATGTCAAAGTAATTATCATAAATAACTTCAAGACATTCATTAGAATTCTCTTCGATCTTATTCAATGTATCAAAACAAGAAGGAATATTAAGCTCATGTTCATTAATGCCAGAAGAATGATCATTAATTAATTCTCTATCCTGATAAAAACTAATCAGAAATTCATTTTGATCAACTTCTCTTTTTTATGAAATATTTTTAGTGTGAAGAGAAGTTAAATTTCTTTTAGAGAAATTATCAAGATAAAGAGAAAAATATGAATATGAAACAATGCATTTGAAAATGTCTCTATTTGAGCACTCTGGTGTATTTTCTTTATTGCAATTTTCAGATTTAAGATCAGTTTCCTGGCTACTTATGGTTTCTTGAGGAATGTTGTTTTGTTGATATGAATTTGAAATTTTCTCATCATGAAAGAATTCAGAAATTTATACAACAGATTGCATATTATTGGAAACTTTAATCATTGCTAGTACTTGCCGGATTATGATCTGATTTTCTGATTCTAATGCATACTGATTTTCATATTTCAGAGCAATATCTTCTTCAATACTGCTGCTAATATTTTCTTGCAATTGATTAGTGACATTTACCAAGCTTCGTGATTGAAAATCATTGACATGTAAAGGTGCACCTTGATCTTTCTCAATATTGTAAGAAATGTGTAGAAATTGAAGGAATTGATTATACAAAATAGAGGCCATTTTATCATCATTTGTTTGTACCTCCATATTGGAATTCTTACTTATGTCAATGAAATTAGGAGGAAATTGATCAAAGTTTGAAATAATTTCACATGGGTTATGAATGGAAGGAAGAGAGAAAATATGTTCAAACCAATCTACTAATTCTTTTTTCAAAGGTTTATCTTCAATTTTAAATTACAAACAATTTAAACGAAACCTTATGGTAAAATCAATTAATGACTCACCTTCAAACCTTCGTAGATCTTCAAAATCATCACATACCTATTTGTAGATATATCCATAAAATTTACAAAGGAATATTGTGATAAATTGTTCCCAAGTATTGATTGAGGCTACTGGAAGTGATTCCCACCAGTTTCTAGCTTTTGCCAGGCATGTAAGAGTAAAAATCCTGCATAAAATACCTTCATCAATTTCATGAAAAGTAGAATTTGAAAATTTTTGAATAAATTGTAAGGTATGATCAAATGCAAAAGTATTCCTCTTACCGTTAAACTTTACCTGAGACAAGTGTCTTAATATTTCTGGTGGAGTATTGGAAGATGCATGACCAGAAATACAACTTCAAATTGGAATTTTCAAAGGAGCCATCATAATAAAAATAAAATATTAGAATATAAATACTCCAAAGGAAAACAAATGTCAGGCCCTCCTTCTAGTGCCAAAAATATTGAGGCCTCGAAATTCGCTGCAAAAACATGGGAGACGACCACTAGGTCTGGACCTTAAAGTAGTTCCTCTTCCGTTTGGAATGGTGGCTCTGACTGGTTTAACTAGGTCCAATTACCTTCTCCCAATCTCCATTAGCTTAAAAAATGACTTTTATCTATCAATGGGAAAGAGATGTCAGATCATTTATCTTGTTGATCGGACAAGAAAATGATCCTTAAGCTAATTTGGGCTTAACCAAGCCACAACTGAAGTTTTGCCTCTTTAGGAAGAGGACTTTTTAGGGATGCAGAATTTAATCTAAATGCAATATTATTCTAAAATGCAAGCAAAATAAAATATTTTAATCCTATCTCAATTAGGCAGATATAGTTCTATCCCAACTAAGAGCAAGATGTTTTAAAATAATTGAGATTTAAATATGTTTGTTTTAAATTAATATCAAGCTAACGAAGTAGTTCAATTATCTGATATTGTGAATGCCAAACACATTCTATCTAGAGACCTCTTAACTGAAATAATCAATCAACAACACTCAAGAAGTAGTTCTCAAAATGATATTGATCATTTAATCAGTAACTTGAATAATTAAACAATAACATGCAGAAATAGTTCACAAAATATCACTATTTAATAAATAAGTTTTATAAAATAGATTTCTGAGTAAATAGTTACTCCGAAATCAGAATTCAACCCATAAGAGTAGAGATAAATAATAACATAAATTAAAGCAAATTACTCATACCGACAAAAGTGCACAAGTATGCGAGTAAATTGACACATTCATATTATCATAAAATAAAACCAGCATTTAAAATAATAGTATTAAAAATACTAATTTATTAAGTCCATTTATCTAGCTCCGGTCTCTGATAGTATTTTATAATGCGTGAACTTCTTCTTTCAAAATCAGAGCTACAATAGTGCAAGACTCTTTTCATTATACATAACTCAGAATGTAAAAGAAAAACCTAAATAATCTCCAAATCTAAGATTTCTCTCCTCTCACCCTACAACTCTAAATTCCAATTACAGAAGTGCTTTTAGAATTCCAGAATTGCAGAGGAGAGAAGCCCTTTCTACATTTTGCAATCTTCTATTTATAATATTTACAAAAAGAATTCTTCATAGGAAAGTTTGTTTGAAGAGTAGTTTTGCTCAATCAATTTTTCATTTGTTCAAATAATATTATTCAATTTTTGGAGCCTTCGCATTGATTGAGAGTTTCTTCTTCTCATCTCTTCAATTGTTTTTCTGTAAAAACAAATCAAAACAAAATTAAAATATAAAAATAAAATCAAAATGCAAAATCTAGAAATAAAATAAATCCAATTGAAACATAATTAATTAAATAATTGAAAATGAATCATAAGCTTTCTTTTGATGTATGTGCTAATCTTAGTTGGCCAAGGAGAACATAGACGAATGGATTTGCACTCATAAGAAGTTGTAGCAAATTAAAATACAAAAAATAAAATTTAGAAAATTAGTTTTGTTTAAAAATTCGTAGCTTGATCTTTTGCTGCATTTTAGACCCAATAAATGATCAAATATAGAAATGAAACCTCTTCAAGAATAATCTCCATCATTTTATCTTTCCAATGAGCTATCGTGGGTCTCATTTGGCCAAGTTAAACTCCATTTATGAGCCTCTAAAGTTGGTATATTAAAATTGTCAAAAATCTGGAATTTTTGTTGCTTGGGCTAAAAAATCAAAATTTTAATTTTAATTCTAATCCTAAATTATATTATGATAATTAATTAATTAATTCTAATTAATTTTCAATTATATTATTCATCTAATTTAGTTATAATCTAATTCTAAATTAAAGTTATAACTATCTATTAATTATTTACAATTACATTATTAATTATAATAAAAATTAATTGAAAAATACAATTAAACTAATTAAAAAAACAATTTATTGATTAATTAAAATATTGAAATATTATATTAATATTATAATTTGAATTATATTCAAATTATAATAAAAATATTATAATTAAAATATAATATTAATTATAATATTATATAATGTTTTATATTTTAATTAATAATTCAAAAATTATATGAAATATACACCACGTGAGAGAGAGATAAGGGAGGAGGAGAGGTGAGTGAATGAGAGTTATAAGGTGATGTGAGGGTGCGGTAAGGTAAATGAGTCGGGAGGCATAAGGAAGTAAATTCAACCTTACGTTAAAAATATAACCCCTTGCATAAAAAAAACAAAACCAAATCGCAAATGTAATCGAAGTTTTGGCGCAATCGGAGTTTCAGTGCTTTTAAAATAATTGCACAAAATAAAAGTTTGATATTGCGATATGTGATTTGCGATGTATCGCAATCATATTTCGACAGTTTTAATACAAACGAATAAAACAACTATAAAATATTTGCGATGTTTCACAATCGCAATATCGCATCGCAACATTGTTTCTGATCGCACATTTGAAATCGTAATTTTTAGATTGGATTTTGGAAGGAATGATGTGTTGGTAAATGGGGAAAAAAGGTGAAAAATAATAAAAATGAAGTGAGGTCAATATTTACAATGAATGACTATTTTAACTACAATAATTAAAATATTGGTACACTTTATACATTTTTTAACCCAAGCGAGAAAATGATCAAAACTTCAAAGGAGTGTCATTTACAAACCATTTGACCAAATGAAGTGAAACAAGTATCGTTGGAAAGCTTATGAAAAACCATATTCAATGAAATAGTCAAAATAGAAATTTGATAAAAATGAAAAATTACAAAATTACAAAATAATTAACTTAATCAAAATCCTAAAAGGTGTTTAGCCAAGAATTTTGTAGAAAGGGTCCCCATTATTTGAAGTGCATAAGTCAAAAAATGGGGAGTTGTGTTTTACCACAACACAACCATCAAAGCTCATGCTCCAAAGAGGTTCAATTTTAGACTTTATGTCAGTTATTATTGTTGCCATTATGTTGGTTATTATGTTGTTCATTTTTTATTTGGTCTCACTGTTCTTCTTTTTCTTCCTTTTTTCAGCTGTTTGTTCATTTATTTCTACTTGTTCATTAATGTTTTCATCATTTTAAAGGATAAATGAATCAAGATCTGTGTGGACAGAATAAAGAGGGGATTTATCAGGCTTTTCTTGAGTGCTGACCATGTATTTCATATGAGTCTCCCTATATAGTCTTCTTGGTTTACTAAAAATAGCTATGGTAGTATATGTCATGTCAATTTAGAGGGTGCCTTGAAGTTTAGCTCCCCATGAGCGTGAAAGGATCATGCCATATTTAGGGGGTATGTGAGCCACTACAATATCCATTACTAGCCTCTTGGCTGGTATTTGTGCTCGATTAACACATATATCTTTGATTAGGCCTAGACATTTAACTCTACTACAATCAAAGGAGTACAAGTCTTTGTATGGTCTAGTTATCTCAAGGCCTAGCCTTTCCATAACTACATTTGGCATGAGGTTATGTGAAGCTCCTGAATCTAACATGGCATTGTGGAGGATCTGATCATGGATGTTCAAACTAACATAAAATGGAGGAACACCTCCTTCTTTGACTTTTCCTTCTAATTCTGGTCCAAAACAAAAGTTCAGGTTTTTCGTCATTTAAATTTACAGAATAAAAAACTTCTCCTCTGTTTAAAGCTTTCAAAACATGCGATCTAGATACATCTTAGCCAACTAATTCAGTAAGAGGTATGGAGATTTTTATCTTGGCAATTTTATTCTAAATATTGAAGGGTGTCTGTGTTTTTGGCAGATTTAAATCAATTTTATCAGACACTATTTTTACAGCAATTTCAGATTGCTGATTTGCATTGGGGATCTGAGTTAAATATGTTTTGTTAGGGCTACTATTTGATGTACTATTGCTTATTTCTGGATTGTTTTTGTTTTTGTTTTTTTCAAAACTTTTAACCAAAATTCTTGAAGTTCCTGCTGTCTTTTTAGGATCAGTTTCAGGGGTCTTCCTAACAGAAATTTCAGGGTTATTTCCCTTGGCAGGGTATTAGGATTTCTTGCTTCTGAGGTCATACTACCTATGTACTTCCATGATGGAGTTTTCGAAGCCTTGTTTGTAATCCTCATATTCTAGGCATTCTTCTTCAAATTGAGTTGGGGAAAACATGCATTGTTCTTCTTGAGTGAGGAAAACCGTATCCTCATTTTTCACTCCCATTAGATTGATTTGACTTTTATTTTTGTTCTTCGATCACTCCTTCATCCTCATCAGCATAGTTTTCTTGGAAAGTATGTTGGCAATATGATGCAGAGTGTTGTCCTTGATGGCAACCCACTTGATGAAGATGATGGCAACCTATGCTTGATGAGTTTATTAATGATGTAAATCTGATTTTCTACAAGTAGCTCAGAAGTACCAGAGAAAGAAATATCAGTAAGGGCCAAAACAATGATGAAAAGTGTGTGTCACAAAGCATACGCGGGTTTTTTTAGTCGAAGTAGCGTATGTACGCGGAAAAGTACGTGCCAAGTCGCGTATGCCTAATTGCGCTCTAAAGATATAAAACCAGGGGTTATTACCATGGTATTGACCCATTGTATTGAGCGCTTGAATATGTATTTGATCCCGTCCAAGAATACCATTAGAAGTTGTGTGGTTTTGGCTCATGGTATTGACAAAGGCTAAATCTATATAAGGAGAAGAAATTCATAGTGCAAGTGAGCATAAGTCTGGGTTTGAATGAATACTTCACTCTGAAGTATGTCTGAATGGAAAGGGTAACAGTTTGATGATAGATCTGAATCTATGATGCACTACGAAGAAAATGATGAAGAGGGATCTCTAGATCTGAAATGTATATGTATATTCTAGATCTGTTTATGGAAGGATTAGATCTGTGATCTAGCGAATCTGAGCTGAAGCAAAGAATGAAGATCTGAGCTGTTTATCTATTCTGGAGAACTGCACTACCCTAAAATGTCTGAAGATCTATACGCAGGTTTGTCGAGGAGGAAGCGCGTATATACGCGGCTTGTATTCAGCAAAAGCGCGTATGAGAATTGAAGTCCTCTTAGTATTTTTCCCAACAATTGGTATCATAGGAGGTCCTTCTGCAAAAGCTTGATCGCTTGAAGGATATCCGTCGAAATGGGAAGTTATGAAGGGGTAATGTCTATAAGGCCACCTCTATTCAATGGAAATAATCTTTTATTCTGGAAGATACGAACAAAAGCATATCTGCAAAGTCTTGGTGCAGAAGTATGGGCAATCGTGGAAGGAGGTTATCAGTATCCGGCAAGTATTCCTACTGATGCAGTAGAAAGGAAGAAATATGAAATCAATGCCAAAGCTATCAATGTCTTATTAGGAAGCTTGTCTGAACCAGAATTTGCTAAAGTGATGCAGCCAAATTCAGCAAAATAAATATGGGACAAAATCATTCTAAGCTATGAAGGAGATACAAAGGTAAAAAGTGAAAAACTACAAACTCTCTGAATTGAATATGAAAATTTAAGGATGCATAGTGATGAGAGTATTGCCAGTTTCTTTTTACATCTAGATGATGTAAATCGTATGAGAAGTTTGGGTGAAACCATAACTGATACTACTCTGGTGGAAAAAGTCTTAAGATCTTTAGCTTCAAAATTTGAGTCAAAAGTATCAGCTATTGAAGAAAGGCAAGATCTGCAAACTCTTACTATTGTTCAACTACATGGTATTCTGACTGCTTATGAAATGAGACAAGGAGGTCCCTCTCAAATCAAAGAAGCTACTTTTAAGGCATGTGCAAAAGGAAAAGAAAAGGAAGTTGTCAAGGAATCAAATTATATATCAGAAGAAGAAGAAGCAAATTTTGTGAGAAGACTCCAACCAGGTTCTGGAAGATTCAAAGGTAAGCTTCCCTTCAAATGTTTTGATTGTGGAAGAGTTGGTCATTATGCTGCGAAATGTTCTTATAGAGAAAAGCATGATAAAGGGAAACAATTTGTAAAGGGAAAGAGTTATTATGCAAATGAAGATAATAATGAAATGTCAAGTGAAGATGAAGAAGATTTTGACCAAGATCTGAAAGTGCTCATGGCAAAGAAGCAAAAGAAGAAGGCTACTCAAAGAAAGAAGATACCTCAGAAAACATGTGCAGCAGAAAATGAAGAAGAGAAAACAGGTATAGATTGTTGTTCTTGTAATCCACTTTCTTGTGCATGCAATGATGAAGATAGTGAAAGTAACAGTATAAGTCTAGAAGCAAATCTCAAGATCAATGATGAAAGTAAATTTTGGGATCAATTTAAAAGGAGGGAATCTATCCTCAAGGATGTGATCTCTAGATTGAATGAACAGATAGAAACAATGAAGGGACAGATATAAATTTATCAAAGACTACAGGACAAAGTAACCAATCACAGTGAAGGACTTGAAGCAGAAATCATCTCTCTAAAAGCAGACCTTGAAGCATCAAATAAGAAGAATGAAGAACTTCTACAATCATTTGAAAATGAAGGACGTGAAGCAGAAATCATCTCGCTCAAAATAGATCTGGAAAAATCAAATAAGAAGAATGAAGAACTTTTACAAATCTTTGAAGAGCAAGAAAATGGGTTGAAAGAAGAGATTTTAAATTTGAATGATCAAGTAGAAGAAGGAAGAAGGGTTGAAGAAAGTATGAAGAAGCAGTGCCAAAGATTGGAGGTTGAGGTAAATATTTTGAAAGGTAAATTAGAAGAAAAATATAAACTCATGAGGTTTCAAGATAGTACTAAGATTCTGGACAATATTCTTAGTAGTCAAAGGTCTCCCTCGGTTAAATTTGGTCTTGGTTTTCATGAAACTGTCGAAGGAGAATCTAGTTCGCAAGGAACTGCTAAAGATTCAAAGAATATCAATGCAAAGCCTGAAGTATTGAAAGAAACAAAAGATCAACCGACAATCATGAACACTCAAAGGAAATCATTCAATAATGTTGAATGCTTTAAATGTCATAATTATGGGCATGTTGCAGCCAATTGTAGAAGCAGATTATTTCAGTCACAAACAAACAGATTCTATACAGAAAGGTACTCTGGTTTCTTTAAGGGATATTGTTTTTCATGCAACAAGTATGGTCATAAAGCAGCTGATTGCAATAGAAGAAAGAATAGAAAAACACATTATGATCCATATGCTTACTTTTCTGGTCACATAAGATGTTATGCTTGTAACAAGTATGGACATGTAGAAAAAGAATGCAGGATGAATAGATCTGAGAAAGTGGACAATTTCCAGCACACAATTAGAAAGTTCAAGCAAAGTTGGAAAAAGAAGGAAGACCGGTCAGAAACGTAGGGAATATTGACCCTACTGCAGTCATCCGCTTCTAAAGCTTACTTCTCATAATGACTGCAGGAATGATGTGAGATACATTATAGAGATTAGTAATGTATCATCACAGGGGGAGCAATGTATGATGATTCTCATGGTTGATTTGGTAATTCTGGTTATGTTTATTTCTGAACATGCATCTGTTGTGAAGAAGATAGGTACATGTGGTACAAATTCAGGGGGAGAAGGAGTGTGAAATTTTCAGTATTTCACTTTCCATACGCGGGTTTAATGAAGTAAAGTCGCGTATACACGCGAGTTACAGTGGAGACAGCCGCGTATGCATTTATGATAAGAAAATTAGTATGACTTGCTGTTGAAAGTATTCAGGTTGCACAAGCTAAGGAGGAGCCTTGGTCATATGGAAAGGATGTGTGGATGCACAGTTTCAGGGGGAGCATTAGCCTTGCTGAGCATAATGCATTGTTGGCATTATGATGATTCTGAAATATGATTTTTCTTGAGGTCTTTTTGGTAGTGGTCATAAAAAGTCATATTTGTAACTTTATGAAAAGGTCATGATGAGACCTATGATGTAATATTGTAATATTCAGTCATGTAAGGACTTGTTCAAATTTGTAAACCCACTTGGTTGGGTAGTTGAGTCAAAAGGTGTAAATCCTCTTGGTTGGGTACTTGAGTCTCATATGTAAATCCACTTGATTGGATCTTTGATGTAAGTATGAGTCCTTGGTGATAGGAAGGTCATAGAGTCATGTACTTCATTGAAAAATATGTTTGAACATTCAGCATGAACTCAGGGGGAGCATGGTAACTTCAGTGCACATCAGATCTACAGCGCTCTTCTTTCTACATGAGGAGGAAAACCTTGTATTGGTTTTTGATCCACCCTTTGCCCTTGATGTCAAAGGGGGAGAGTGACATGGTGTTTGAATAGGGGGAGAATATAATTATGCTTAATGTATTTATCTGTTGTGATCAAACACCATCGTGGTTGCCATCAAGTCCAAAGGGGGAGATTGTTGGAAATATGATGCAGAGTGTTGTCCTTGATGGAAACCCACTTGATGAAGATGATGGCAACCTATGCTTCATGATTTTATTAATGATGTAAATCTGATGTTCTACAAGTAGCTCAGAAGTACCAGAGAAAGAAATATCAGTAAGGGCCAGAAAAATGATGAAAAGTGTGTTTCACAAAGCATACGCGGGTTTGTTTAGTCGAAGTAGCGTATGTACGCGGAAAAGTACGTGCCAAGTCGCGTATGCCTAATTGCGCTCTAAAGATATAAAACCAGGGGTTATTACCATGGTATTGACCCATTGTATTGAGCGCTTGAATATGTATTTGATCTCGTCCAAGAATACCATTAGAAGTTGTGTCGTTTTGGCTCATGGTATTGACAAAGGCTAAATCTATATAAGGAGAAGAAATTCATAGTGCGAGTGAGCATAAGTCTGGGTTTGAATGAATACTTCACTCTGAAGTATGTCTGAATGGAAAGGGTAACAGTTTGATGATAGACCTGAATCTATGATGCAGCTATGAAGAAAATGATGAAGAGGGATCTCTAGATCTGAAATGTAAATGTATCTTCTAGATATTTTTATGGAGGGATTAGATCTGTGATCTAGCGAATCTGAGCTGAAGCAAAGAATGAAGATCTGAGCTGTTTATCTATTCTAGAGAACTACACTGCCCTAAAATTTCTGAAGATCTATACGCAGGTTTGTCGAGGACGAAGCGCGTATATACGCGGCTTGTATTCAGCAAAAGCGCATATGAGAATTGAAGTCAGCTCTGAAATGTGTGCAGATGTATACGCAGGTTGGTATTTGTAAAAGCGCGTATATACGCAGGTTCAGTGAAGAAAAAGCACATATGTAATTTAGGGTTTGCTGAAGTATGTGGTATGAAATGTCTGATCTGTTCTGCTATTCTACTGTTATCTGTCAATGATGATCTGGGTTGTTTGAATATTGATTATCCTGCTATAAGATCAAGTTGTTGGTTTGATGAATGTTCCTTGAGCTTAATTGTGTGGGTTGGATCCAGTATGAAAATTGATGAAATGTGGTCCACAAAGGTGCTGAAGGTTGAAGCCTTCAGTCAGGGGGTTGTAACTCCCTTCCAGGAGAGGCTGGTAAACGAGAGCAGGGGGTTGTAGCTCCCTTCCAGGAGAGCCTGGTAAATGAGAGCAGGGGGTTGTAGCTCCCTTCTAGGAGAGGCTAGTAAACGAGAGCAGGGGGTTGTAGCTCCCTTCCAGGAGAGGCTGGTAAACAAGAGAAGGTTGTAGCCTTCTGCAGGTGGGTGCCTGCGTTCTGGTATGAGTCTGCACCAGTACATGGTTGTAAGATGTTTTCTCTATAATAAAATATTGAAGGCTAAGACAACGGCAGTGGTGGTTTTCTCTCGACTTGGGTTTCCACCTAAAATCCTGGTGTTAATGTGTGTTGCTTATGTGTGATGGTTTATTCTGTTATTAATGCACATGCTTACTGTTAACTAAACATCTGATGAATGAATGATGCATAGATCTAAGTAAAGAAATAAATGCATAATAAGATCTCTGTGTATATGCGAGTTTTATGAAGGATATCCGCGTGTATACGCTAGTTGGCTTCAGCAAAGTAACGTATGGGTTTTAGTGAATGGAAAAGTAAAAAGTTTTGAGTAAGTCCTAAATACTGATTCACCCCCCCTCCCCTCTCAGTATTTTTCCCAACAAAGTATGTCTAATTTTCTGGTCAGGTCCTCTCTGTCTTATTTGAGGGGGATTTCTCCGGAAGTTTTGGTTTTGGTTCTGGTTCCTATTCTGAGGAGTTGTTTGGTTTTCTTTAGGGAAATATCTCTCATTTATGTTTATTATTTTTATCATCCTCTCCATGGTTCTAATATGGTTGTCAATATTATTATCAGAATATGAGGTTACAACCTCTTTACTATATGTGACTCTCTTTTCATTTTTCATTCTAGCTCTTTTGGCAATCAGATTTTCCTCTACACTTACTGCACCTCTCTCCATGTCTTCTAATGTAAGAGGGTCTCTCTCTCTCTTAGCTGATACACCATTTCTAGGTCAAACCCATCTGGAAACTTCATTAGGGCTAGATCTTATGGAAATTTCATGTGGGTAGGGAGGGCATTATATACACTATATAACCTAGTGCAATACTCTTGGACACCCTCTCCTACGTTTATTTTAATGTTTTCATATTCTGATAAGATTTGGAGAGGGTTCTTCTTGACTTCCCATTTGTTTAAGAATAGTTGATGAAAAGAAGGGAGGTCATGTATACTATTAGGGGTTAGGAATTTGAACCATTTTCTTGCTTCTCCCCCTAATCTTTGAGCAAACAATCTTTATTTAACAGTTTCATCATCTATTTCTTGTCTGTCAAAATAATCATTCATTATATCCACATGTTCTTGAGCAGTGGTATAAATACTTGCATCATATAAGGGAATCTTGGATTGATAGTCCTGTGGTATAACAACTAAAGGAAATGGTAGAACTAATGGGGCATACCATGTCGCCATGGCTGGTAGTTAGGGAAACAAAGGAGGCTTAACAATTGGAGGGTTTACAAAAGGGGGTGGAAGGTTAAATGGAGGAAGGTGGACAATGGGTGTATGAATGGGGATTGAAGTTAGTACAACAGGATTCTATTGTAAGATGGATGGGTCTAAAATTATCTAGTTTATCAAACTCTGGCATTTAGTCCTGACAAGCTTTGTTCAAGGGGTGAGCCAGATAAGATGTTTTGCAAGTCTTTAAGGTTTTCAGGTAGGGAACTTGCTTTGTGAATAGGTCTGCTAACAATTGAAGTTTTAGATCTAGGATATTTCCTTAGGATGTTCTCTGGATTGTCAACTATTGCAGGAGGGTTTGGGTTAGGATGGGATCTGGTACATATTATTCTAGAAGCCACAACTTGGACCCAAGGTTCAGAGAGGTTGAGAATTTTATAATAGTTTGAAAATAAACCAATCTGTGAAAGAAATACATTTTTCACAAATTATTTTAACTGGGTTCTATCTAAGGTTTGGTAATATCACGATTTCTCAATAATTTCCCAGTGGAGTCTGTATAAAAGCAGTAGAGTCAACAGGCCTACTGAAAACCAGTGGAGTCACCAGGTGGATGATTTTTAACTTTCTTTAGGTTGGCTTTTGTCCACCATTAGCAACTAGATACCAGTCTTGGCTAACACTTGAGTCATCTAAATTTGAATGGGTTTTCAAAGTTTTTGAGAAAGTATTAAGCCTTTTAATAACTCAGTTCCCCAGTATGGTCGCCATTATGTTGGAGCCCCATGATTTGTAAGATTGGAAGAAACAAATATTCAGGGAACCACATCAAACCTCTTTGGAGTCCAAGGAACTAGCCTTCCTGGGCTCTCTCTATGTTTATGATTTAAATGATTTATATTTATGCTTATGTTTTCTGATTTTAGGCTAGTTGTGAAGTTCTGGGAATTTTTGTTTTGTTTGTTTGATTGATTGATTAATTGATTTATTGTTTCAGTTGAATAGATAGAATGTGAGAAGCATCAATCCATTGGGCTATGGAGTCATAAAAGGTTTTAATTGTACATCAACTTTTCAAGGGTTTTCATAGGGAAAACTAGCTATATCAAGTGGATCTTTTAGATTAGATGAAATATGAAATGACAACAAGTTGTGAATTCACTAAAACTAAAGGAAAGTTAAGAATCCTTTAACTATACTTTAATAAGAAAAGCTTTTGAGAATAATTTTTAAGAGGAACTAAAGAGTAGGACACCCCTAAATTATCTAATTAATCTCTATTAAGAAAAATTTAAGAAAACAATCCAATAATCCTAAATAGCACAACACCCCTGAGTTCTTTAGCTATTACTTTTAGAAAAATAAAACATTTAAGATAACAATTTAGTGAAACTAAATAGCAGGACACCCCTGAATTCTTTAGCTAAACTCTACTAGGTAAACTTCAATGCAAGAAGTTGGGTGGAACTAAAGAGTAGGATGCCCATGAATTTTTTAATCAGACCTTGCAGAAGAAAACATTAAGATGAAAGAAGCAGAAAGAATTAAGGTGCCAAAAGAATATATCTCAATCTAAAATTTATGTTCTTTTATCAAAGAAATTGATGAATAATATGGAAAACAAAGGAGAAACAATGAAAAAGAGGGGTAACATCACCATTAACATAGTTCAAGAATCCTATGAACGTGCTTGTACTAATTATGTCCAAAATAGTTACAATACTCCAGTGCAACAATATTTGCAACTCATAGTTTGATCAAAATCCAACCTACCAATCAGCGAACTAACCAACCAACCAACCAACAATAATAATAATGAACAATGCATGCAGTATTTATCTGCAAATTGAGGAGGTAATCATAATCTAGGGTTTTAGGCTATAATTATTACAGATTAAATGTAATCTCGACCTTTGAGACCATGCAAGGCCCAAGGAAAAATATCACTGACTAACTTGTTGTAATAATAAATTTTAACTTAACTACTGAGCTAACTTTAAGATATTTTTTACTATTTGGCTCTATCATTAAATTTTTGCAATAACTTTTGAGCTGCTAAATATATCTCTGACTAAAACATTTAACTCAGGTAGTTTATTATATCAAAATTGGAGTGTAGGTGGAAAAAGTGATTTGGAATAGTTAAATGTTGATTTTCTTTGTCATTCGGATCCGTCTTCCTTTTTTGATTTATTTCTGATTTGTCTTTTAAACTTTGATTTGTCTTCATCTGCATCCTTTATTCTTTAATCCTTTGCTGCCTTTTTTTTTCTTTGTTGTCACTGTCATCTCTTTCTTTATCTCACTATTTGATCTGCTTCCTTATATTTCCTTCATTTTTTGCTCGGTCTCTTAGCCTTTTCTTTAGCGTTTGACCGATATTTTATCCGTTCTTTAACTCTGTGCTGTTATTTGTCTTTATCTTTGAGCAGCCACTGTGAAACTCCTTCTTTTCCTTTAACCTGTCATTTTGAAGAACATTTGCTGTCACTATTTAATCATGCACTCCTAATACTTTTAATGAACAAGGCCACTGGATCGTCACCCAGAGGAACTTTTTAAATATTTTTCGGACTCAAAAATGCAATTTTGATTATCGCCCTTTATCGATCACCTGTAAGATTAAAAAAAAATTGTTAATAAAACCTGCGCTGTGGACAGAGTCTGGATATTGGAGGCCTTTTTTGGTTTTGCATTTAGATGTGGCTTTTCCGGGTTTGCAGGGGTTTGCATGGAGGATCAGGGCTTATCATAGAGATTCGGTGTTATAGTTAAATTTGGGCACCATTCCCAATGACCTGGTAAACTGGACATCATATCCAGGACCAATGATCAAGGGTCTATCATTCCCTATCATTTCAGTTGCTACATGCCCTAAGACAAGAAACAAGACAAATCAAGCAAGACTTTCATCAAGCAAGAATTTCCATGGTTTGAAGCTTATTGTATAGCATATGAGAGCTCACCAACGCAGGCTCTAAGGGGCATAAGTGAGTTGCATATGCTGGTAGCCCCATGCAAGGTTTCTCTGCAAATCACTTCCCGACATTCACAGGTGTGTTGGTCATGTTGGGAGCGAAATTCTTATTGTTCTGGAATCTCCACTTGGCCAGTGCCTTCTAGAAGAGTTCACATGTGTCAGGCTTCGGATCCAAGTGTCAATTTGGTATCTACATGGATGGAAACATGTCTTGCCTATTTTTGGAAAGATATTTATTGCAAAACAACCTAAAATTCATCTATAAATTGAACGCAGATCTAAGTGTTTGAGAAGGAAGAATTTGAGTAGAGAAATGATGGAGAATTTTCAATTGAGAGCTTGGTTTATGAAGCTGCTGAGAGATTTATGTTGTGATGAGACTTGGGAACTTTGTTGGAAGGTCACTTCAAATCAGTCACCAGGTTATAACCTCTCCTTCTATCATCAATAAAGAGTACTTCTTATTTTTCCCTACATGCATCTATGCTAACTTTGATTTTCCATATTGTAAGATCTTGGTTGATGAATGTAGTTTATGCTTTAATGATTTAGCTAATTAGCTTGAATAGATATCTATATTATTGCATATTCTGTTGTTTCAGTGTTTTTTCTTACAGGAAGCATTCAGCTCACAAACCGCTTGAATTTGAAGCTGTAGCAGAAGCAACAGAAGGAGTCATTTGGAAGCGACTGAAAAAGTAAGCCTCCAATCCTCTCTGTGTATCTGTTATGAGTTAGGAGAAATGGTAGTATAGTCTTTCACCTATTTTTCTAGACTAACACTTATCTAGGAAAGCGTAATTTATCCGTAGATTACAATTCTGGCCCAACAAACTGGTGACTCCACTAGGAGAATTTCTCTTAATTTTAGGTGTTTTAGTCTCTGATTTGCTTTGTTAATTCACCCAGTAGTTGTTACACATAAAGATTATACTTTTTTCAGACCTTAATTTTCAAAGACAGTGAGCCAAACAGTAGTATTTTTCCTTTCCTATTGCGCCCAATGCACCCTTAGTTTGGACACAGTGCTTTGCAGAGCACTGTCTCCCTTCCAAGCCTACGTTACAGAGAATTGTCTCCCCTTGGAGAGTGTGTTGGCTCCTAAAAGGGATCAAATTCCCTTGAATTTGACTTTGCTGCTGTGTTCTGAAAAGTTTGATGCTCAATTGACCAGTGTCTCTATATACTTCTTCCTCCTTTGGCTGAAAATTTGTTCAATGTTTGTTTAGAAAAGTTTTTCTTTATCATTGACAAGTTGATTTCAAAGTATTTTTTATGGCCGCATTAAGAATCATTTGATTTCGAAATAGGAAATTGTCGTAAAATCTTCATTTCCTTGATAGGAGAAATTGTTGTTGAAATACTTGTTTTTCCTTCAAAAGAGAAATTGTTGTTTGTATTCTTCGTTTCTCGAAAGTAAAAAGCATTTAGATTATTGATCTAGTGCACCTAGTTTCTTTTCTACATTCATAACATTAAGGAAACTGAAAATAAAAACTTGCATTTGCATGTAGGACTGTGTGTTTTTTGCAAAAGGAACATTAGGAAATATGCATTTAGTTTGTGATTCATTGATTTTTTTTTTTTCATTGATTTGTTTGCTCATGAACTATTTTCTCTCTTCCCTTAGTAGCTAGGTTCTTCATTGAAAAAGATGAAAGTGAAATTTTGTTTATCATTCTTAGCTTGCATTTTAAGAATTTAATATACATCATCGTCGTGAACCTAAAAGGTGAATTGTTACGCAAGAAAAACATAAAATAAATCTCAATTTACTTAACAACACATTGGAACCATAACAATAACATTTAGAAGGTCTAGGCTAGAGATGTGTTCTGGCATCGTAAAACATAGCAGTTGTCGTTAAATTTTATGCGATACATTCCGAGTGTGATACCTCACTCCACGTACATAAGTATATCGTAGCTCATCCACATACTCTCAAGTATATCGGCAAGTGTTACAAACGATAAGTATAAAGGGGTGCTCTCTCTGTGCGGTTTTGCATCAGAAAGTGCTAATACAGACTTGGGCCTCCAAGTACCTTTGGGTATATTTGGGAGGAAAAATTTTAGGTGCTATCCATCCTTATTGAACCGATTCGGCCACCCTAAAATTTTGATGCACCGAACACAGCATTCGGGGAGATTTACTATCCGTACTTCTTGGTTCGCTAGGAGGTATTCTGCAATTCACAGTTTCTTGGTAAACCCTTTTGACTAGCATTACCCTCTTTTTTTTATTTGTATTTTTTTTAAATAAATCAATAATCATGGAAGAACAAAATATTACCCCCCTTCGTTTGCGTAGATTAGCTTTAAAACCACCTTTACCACCAGAAGTTATTTCTGGTAGGAAAAGACGACCGCGATCTACTGAATCAAGTAAAATTCATACCTCTAGCGAAACATCATCATTTAAACCAGAGTTAGCTCAAATTGTTTCTACACATCCCAATTTGTCTACTTTTGTCGAGACAGAGTCTTCATAGTTACCGGTGGTCACGATCCATTCAATCGCTAATACCATACCTCCTGAAACCAACGTTGTTCAGCTGGAAGTTGATCCGGATCCCATTGTGTTTTAGGGGGCAACTGTTATTGGTCAAACTGGACATCATCCCCAGGACAAATGAAATAGGGTTTATCATCCCCTTATATTTCTGTTGCTATATTCCCTAAGTGGAGAACATCTTGATTCCGAAGTTGAACAACCGAAAGTTGTTTCTGTATTGGTCACTCCAGAATCTATTGTAGCCATTGAGTCTCCCATATCGCGCATTCAACCACCTGAAATATACTTTGGGCCTGACGGCGAAGTTCTTCCACCTAGTTTGATTTCGATTGAAGAAATATCACAAGACGAGACACCTTTAACTCCAACTCATTTTCGGTAGGAGTTTTACCTGTACGAGTCTTTTCCTTAATCACCTTCCTCTGCTTTTGTTGATCCTGTTTCACTTTCAGTTCCCATAGATTCTATAGAGTATACACTGGGTCATTTGACCATGGCTGAGATAACATCCCGGACTGAACCATCTATTTCAGCTGTGACAACATCTATTTTTGCTTCATCTTCGATGTTTTGTCCATTGAATTCACCAATGTCATCATCTGGAATCCTATCTGGTCCCCCGCTTATGAGTATTGATAAGCTTTATCCTTTATTCACATCTTCAGTACAATATGAAGTTGGTCCCATCAGTTATTCTCCTTGGTGGCCGGTGATTTCACAGAAATTACCCTCTCAAAGTCCAAAATTCAATGAAAACCCTAGAGAAGACCCGTCAACACATGTTATAACTTATCATTTGTGGTATTCATCAAAGTCCTTAAATGATGACTCCATTATACTACATCTTTTCCAGCACACACTCACTCGTCCAACTGCACAATGAGGATGGTTCTTTTTTTGTGTCAACCTCGTTAAAAAATGAAACAGAGTTATGAGGATAGTTATTTTTTCTTTTTTCAACCTTGTTTTAAAAATGAAACAAGTACCCATGAGCATAGTTATTTTCCTGTGTCAATCTCATTAAAAAATGAAACAAATCCCCCCTGTAATGAACCTTCATTCCATCTAGCTATCAATACCTAATATTCTACTTAGGTGAATTAAATGAAGCTTGTGGGACATCTTCTCTTGCAGGGGGCATTCGACATGTGCTCTTGTAGGGGGAATTCAAAACATTCTTACCAATTGCATGTAATCGATTGCTGAAGTTCGGGGGAAAATCGGGTTCAGAGCTCTGAAATGCAAATGGTAACTATGGAATGGTAAAAATGAATAGTAAAACTACTTTTAATAGTCATTTAATTATTTGCAAATCATATTTATTTCTATGAATATAGTTTTATTATGTTTTTATCATGAAACATGTATTTTTAATCCATTTGATGTTGTTCTGAACAGGAAATACAACTGATGAACAGATTAGTCATGCAGATTTATTCAAAGAATGACTTGACCATAAAGCATACTTTTTCTCCTTATTTTTTGAGCTTTTCTAAAAAACGAAAAAAGGATTTGAAGCGCACTTTTATCTCTTTTTCGATCTTTGATAACAACGAAAAAGGAACCCCATGAGTCTTCTTTCAACTCTTTTCAAACTCCCATAATCTGAAAAGATTGTCGAGCACTTGTCTTTTCGAGCTCATTAAAGTAAATGAATTGATATCTAATCAATATAAGTTTAACCCTTTTCCGGACTGAGATGGATTATTTAGGAAAAAGGAATACCTTGGTTAAACATGACCAAAGAGGTTCTCTCAGATATCATTTTACACTTTGTCGGATTTGAGCGACAAATTTATGAAAAATTACTTTTGGAGTTCTCTTTCGTCCTCTTTTTTAGACTCTCTAAATATGAAAAAGGACCAGGATATCGCTGTCGTTAAGCTCGTTAAAACATAAATAGCGACGATCTTGTCTATCATGGCAAGAATCAAGTTTCATTCATCGCTAGACTCGTTAAATTATTAAATAGCGATACTTTATTCGCCCGAAGGGTTGAATTATAGATCAAGAAAATGTTATCCTCCTCAAGCTTATTAAAAAATAAAGAGGTACTGGTCGAAAAATGACCGGGGAAAATTTGGGAAAAGCAAGTAAAGTTTCTTTTTGGTAACAAGTTGCTCTTGAACATGACACTTCTTTCACTCCATGTCTGTGACTGTTTGGGTTGGGTAATCATCTTGACGGTTCATTCACACCTATGGTTCATCATACCTTCACTTCAGTTTTGGTTCAATGCTGCCAACTCATCACAGTGTCACCAATATGTTCAAGAGAAGTCATCCAGTGATTAAAAACTCATCCATCTGCAATACTCGTAAACCTTCATTTGCATGACCATCATCCATGAAAATTTCTATATCAATTCATACCCTTGTATCCAAAATCATTAACTCTTGTTTTGCAATAAGGTGACTTCCTATCGACTACAAATCAATATCCAGGAAGTTCACTTAGAACCATCAGATTCTAGTACCATGAGGCTTGTTACAACATCAACAAGATCCTCACTTCTGGACCTTTGACCAAAATATTTTGTTTGGCATTCGACATCAAATCATCTATTCACGCCTTACGAAATGTACTGCAGTACTTTGAGGGCCATTGACATTAATGGTGGTTCTCTCGCGTTTGTTAACAGCTCACATCATTGGCTGGTAATCAAACGATGTCTTTCCATGTTCGACGACAAATCATATGTTCACATGGCTATACTTGTACCTGAATGATCGAGTGAACGAGATAAGAAGACCCCAGATCTAGTTTCATCCATCTAGGCTGTGATTTAAGGATTTTCGTACACATCATCTGTACAGTGACCTTACATACAGATCGTCATCCAAACATGGGTCTATATATGTATGCGTGTCTGCATCTGGGCAACATTCTAATGTAGATGAATTTCTGAATTATGTACATGTTATTAGATTGTTTTATGTGTTGAACACGGGAATGCCTACCCTCAGCAATTATGATCAATAGAGGATATATCATAATGTAATGTATTGTAATATTGATGCAAGTGACCACTCTGCTTTGTTTCCACGCTCATCATAGCATAAAGCACCTCAATCAAATGCTCTTATTATTTGGAGCTCATGCTTTAGGGGGAAATTGTTATAGGTCAAATTGGGCACCATTCCCAATGACCTGGTTAACTGGACATCATCTCCAGGACCAATGATTAAGGGTCTATCATTCCCTATCATTTCAGTTGCTAGATGCCCTAAGACAAGAAACAAGACAAATCAAGCAAGACTTTCATCAAGCAAGAATTTCCATGGTTTGAAGCTTATTGTATAGCATATGAGAGCTCACCAACATAGGCTCTAAGGGGCCTAAGTGCATTTCATATGCAGGTAGCCCCATGCAAGGCTGCTCCGCAAAGGACTTCCCGAAATTCACAGGTGCGTTGGTCACATTGGGAGAGAAATTCTCATTGTTCCGGAATCTCCACTTGGCCAGTGCCTTCTAGAAGAGTTCACATGTGTCAAGCTTCGGATCCAAGTTTCCATTTGACATCTACATGGCTGGAAACATGTCTTGCCTATTTTTGGAAAGCTATTGATTGTAAAACAACCTACAGTTCATCTATAAATTGAACACAGATCTAAGTGTTTGAGAAGGAAGAATTTGAGTAGAGAAATGCTGGAGAATTTTCAATTGAGAGGTTGGTTTGTGAAGCTGTTGCTGGAGAGATTCATGCTGTGATGAGACTTGGGAAATTTGCTGGAAGGTCACTTCAAATCAGTCACTAGGTTGTAACCTCTCCTTCTATCATCAATAAATAGTACTTCTTGTTTTTCCCTACATGCATCTATGTTAACTTTGATTTTCCATATTTTAAGATCTTGGTTGATGAATGTAGTTTATGCTTTATTGATTTAGCTAATTAGCTTGAATATATATCTATATTATTGCATATTCTGTTGTTTCAGTGTTCTTTCTTGTAGGAAGCATTCAGCTCACAAACCGGTTGAATTTGAAGTTGTAGTAGAAGCGACAAAAGGAGTCATTTGGAAGCGATTGAACAAGCCTCCAATCCTCTATGTGTATATGTTCTAAGTTAGGAGAAATGGTAGTATAGTCTTTCACCTGTTGTTATAGACTAAAACTTGTTTAGGGAAGCGTAATTTATCTGTAGATTACAATTTTGGCCCAACATTCGGGGTTCAACACGTTTGAACGGGGTCAATGGTTTTATTTTTGGCGGGGAAGTGGTAAGTGGTTTTCGTATGGGTCGTAGGCGGTGAGGTATTATTCTTCATGGGGATGCGATAAATGGTGGGAGCGATGTGTGGCATATTGAGGGGGCACGAATACCACCCATTTCGCAAGGCCCTAAAGGTTTTAACCTTCGGGCTTTTGGATTTACGAAAGGGCACGATGGCCTCCGGATTTGGGAGCAAAGATCTGACGGTGGTCAGGCGATGAATGGATTGCAGGTTGATTTGATGTGTGGGTTCGAGGGTTTAAATGGAGAGGTAGGTAAATATAAAGCGGGCCTGAGGTAAAAATTAAGCGGAAGGGATTAATATAAAGTGGGGCCATGGTTGTATGCGAATGGGGAAATGAAGGTTTTAGAGTGGGGGTTTAGTATGGTGGGGGCGCACGTATATTAAGAGTAGAGGCGCTTAAAGGGTGAGGGCTAGGGTTGTATGACAGTGGGGAAAAAGGGTTAAAAGGTGGGGGCTAGAAAATAGAAGGGGTCGGGTATTTTTTAAATAAACATAGTTTATTTAAAAGAGAGTGGGTCACGAATAAAATAACATTTAGTTTTAAAACAATGTAAAAAAGGGGTTTTTACATTTTTTTGATGGAAGAAGGGAAATGAATTAAGAGAAATGAATGAAGGGGAGGGTTTTTGTGAGGAAAATGGGATTTTAAGAAAATGGGAGTGGGGTTTTGGGTAGGGGAAGGGGAAGGGGTAAAAAATGAGGATCAAGGTAATAGAGTGATCTTAAAGGGTAAAGTGAGAAATAGTAAAATAGGTTAAATGAAAATAATGAAGGCAGTTAGATTTTTGAAAATAAAATGATAATCAGGGAATGTTATTTTCAGAAGATTGTAGAAAATCCACAATTATTTATTCATACTGTGGAACATAGGAGACTAACATGATGAAAAAATGAAATCCTTTCTTCAAGTTATTGATGAATTTTTTGTCTTACAAATTGAAGAAGATAAATCTGATATGAATGAAGCTACTAAAGAAAAAGAAAATTAAGATCTAAATAAAAAAGTAGTTGATCATGACATTATACAACTTTCAAACAATTTTATTCCTAGAGGCCTTGTTCCTTTAGAAAAGCTATTTGATCAAAATGATGTTCCTAGAAATCCACTCTTTTCTTCTCCAGAGGATGATATTGAAGAAAATAATATTGAAACTGATGAAGAGATTAAAAATAGTAAAATTTGTGCATCTCTAACTCCTAAAGTTAAAAATGAATACATTAAGCTTCTTAATAATTACAAAGATGTTTTTTATTGGTCTTATGTTGATATCAAAACCTATGACACATCTTTGATAGAGCATAAAATCCCATTAAAACCCGAACTAAAACCTAATCAACAAAAACTAAGAAGAATTAGCCCAATTCTGCTTCCTACCATAGAAAAAGAACTTAAGAAGCTTTTAGATGCCCAAATAATTTTTCCCTTGATATAATCTGATTGGGTTGCTAATTTAGTAACTGTCAGAAAGAAAAATGGAGAAATTAGGCTCTATTTGGACTTCATAAACCTTAACAAATCATCTCTAAAGGATAACTAGCCATTTCCAAATATGGATAAACTACTCTAAAGGTTTCTAGTGCTAATAGGCTTTCAATGCTTGATGGTTTTCTAGTTGTAACGAGATAATCGTAAATCTTGAATACAAAGAAAAGACTACCTTTACCGCACCCTGGGGTACATTCATGTATGTCAGAATGCCTTTTGGGTTATCAAATGTAGGAGAAACATTCCAAAGAGCTATGGATTTATCTTTTGTTGGCAAGGTGAATAAATTTGTGTTATTTATCTTAATGATCTAACTATTTTCTTTAATTCAGATCATAAGCATATAAAACACTTGATGAAGGTTTTTGACAGGTGCAGAAAGTTTGGAATATCTATCAACCCTAAGAAGTCTTTGTTTACCATTAAATAAGGAAAGTTGTTTGGACACATCATTTCAAAGGAAGGAGTGGTAATAGATCCTAAAAGAGTATCTTCTATTTAATCATTATCACTACCAAGAAATAAGAAAGAGATCCAAGCATTTTTAGGAAAAATTAACTTCCTGAGAAGACTCATCCCTAACTATGCTGAAATAGTTAAAGACATAAATGACATGCCTAAAAAGAATCATGAAGTTAAACGGAATATTCCCGCTAGATATGCTTTTGATCAAATCAAGAAAGCCATTTCTGAAGCTCCTACCTTGGCCAGCCCTAATCATTCCTGACCTTTCAGTATATTCTCCTTTGCTTCTGAAACCACCCTTGTTGTTGTCCTTTTATAGAAAAAATGAAGACTATGATGATCATCCCATAGAATTCTTCAGTAAGGTTATGCGAGATGCTGAAATCAACTATGATATTATTGGAAAATAGGCCTATGCCCTAGTTCAAGCCTTAAAATCTTTCAGAATGTATGCCCTTCACTAATCCATTATTTCTTATGTCCCTAATAGTGGTATAAAAATTGTTCTTACCCAACCAGAAACTGATGGAAGAAGAGGAAGGTGGATCAATAAAATCCTTGAGTTTGACCTCACTATTGAAAACACTAAGTTGGTGAAGGGACAAGGTTTAGCTAAATTGTTAGCTTAATCCAATTGCAAAGTGTTAGGAGTAAATTCTGTTTTTGAAATATCTGAGAAGCATACACAAGAACCTTCTTCAAAATTAGACAAGGATAATACACAAGAACCTTCCTTAAATGCATAAGGGGATAATCCATAAGAATCTTCCCAATATTCTCAAGGAAAGAACCCACAAGAACCTTCTCCTTCAACTCAAATAGTTCCTTTTCACATTGATGAAAAGTTTGTACTGTCAGACTGGTATGTAGATATTGTACATTTTTTGATCAATTTTGAGTGTCCTACTGAGTTTTCAAATATTTGGTGAAAAAAACTTAAATTGAAATCTATCAAATATTGTATTATCCATGCCAAATTGTACTAGAAATATCCTCTCAAAATTATGTTACGTTCTTTAACAGAAACTAAAACAGAGGGAATCATTGAGAAATTTCATGTAGGGATATGTGGAGGACATTATGCTTGGAGAGCCACAACATACAAGATGCTAAGGCCAAGTTTCTATTGGCCTACCTTGTTTTCACAAGTAGGATCAAAGGTCAGAAGCTGCATTCCTTGTCAAATGTTTGCAGGTCAACAAAAACTAGCATCTCTTCCATTAGTTCCAGTTGTTGTTTCAACACCATTCCTTCAGTGGAGACTAAATTTTATAGGAGACATTCACCCACTTTCAAGCAATCAACACAGATGGATTTTAACTGCCACAAAGTATTTCACCAAGTGGGTGGAGGCCATTCCAGTAAGAAATTCTACAGATACAGTAGTAATCAAATTTATTGAAGAGAAAATTCTTTCTAGATTTTGTTTCCCTAAACAAATAGTGACTGATAATTCCACAACATTCAAGAGTGTAAAGATGATTGAATTCTGCCAAAAATATTAGATTTTTCTACATTATTCAACCCCTTATTATACTCAAGGAAACGGTCTTGCAGATTCATCCAACAAGAGCCTAGTTAAAGTAATAAAAAAGACTCTCAAAGACCATAATTTTTTTTGGGACAATCATCTTATCTATGCAGTTTGGGCAAACAGGATTTCTCCAAAAATATCAACAATTAAATCTCCATTCCAACTAGTTTATGGTAAAGAGGCCATTTTTCCTACTAATTTGGATTTTCCCGTTCTTAATTTTTTTTAGAAATTATAGAACATATATGTATATCATGGATTCAATCCAATCTAACAATGTACTAAAGCTAGATACTGGATCACTTCTACATATCAATTGTGGAATTAAAAGCACAATCGCCAATCACATGAAGAAAAGAGGAATCAATCAAACCACAACATAGATAATTTCCCGGGGAAATATTGCTACTCAGAACCCCACTATATTCTATTGTATATTCAGCATGGAGACATGAATCAATTACATACAACTCTTCTCACAAGAGTATCATGTACTCAGCTAATTGTCCACAATGTCCTGGACAAAACTAACCAACACATAGCCAATTCTCAACCTCTAAACAGCCTGCCTTGCTTGCACAACTCATGTGGAATGTGATCCCTATTCTTTAGGAATTTTGGCCTTTGTTAACTATGCAAGGATCATGAACAATCCAATAGGTGTTTGGTTGCATGGGTGCAACCCAATAATCCTACAATTGATAGTCAACATCCCTTTCACCTAGATCTCAACTGTCTCCACTGGAACTGACATGCATGAAACCAATAATAGTAAATCGTTAGTTGCATGTGAGATCACTGATTGTGAATTAAATAATATTTAATTCACTTGATCTCTCACTAGTGTATCAAACAGTTGCAATTAGCACAACTGACTTTAACTCACTTAACTGAGTTAAATTGATTACAACTTGCATTAACTAATGCACCAATGCACTTCGAACTCTGTTACAACTAGAATTACTCTGCATGACTCAAAAACTACCGTCAACTAGAAATTCATAGGCTAACTGAGTTTATCACACTCAGTTAAATATTACAAGTGATTTTGAGATTAGATTACATTTTATTTTCCATCTTAATTAAGGGATAAATAAAATAGACATGCACCAAATTTAGCCCACACCAGTGTAGGTGCTACTAAGACCTGTGGTCCCACACTAGTGTAGGTGCTGCTTGGACCTCCTGGTCCTACACTACTGTAGGTGCTGCAATTTCTTGTTGGAATTCAACACTCCCTCTAAAAAATAAAGGGATTATCCTTCACCCTAATCATGTCTCTATGGTATTCGAATTTTCTCCTGTTGAGCACCTTTGCCAGGCTATCTAGATCCTGATCTTCCATGGGAATGTCTGAAGTAACATTATAAACCTCTGCACACAATCTTTGAGATGGTGGTACCAAATGTATATGTTCTTGGACCTATCATGAAACACAAGATTAACCGAGAGTTTAATGCAACTCTAGTTATTGCAATGTATCACTGTCAGATCCATCTGAAAATCAAACAAACCAACTAGGATCTTTCTCATCCGGATATCCTCACATGCAACTTGACTTTCTGACATGTACTCTACCTCCGCTGAACTGAGTGGCACATATCATTGCTTCCTGTTGTACCAAGAAATTCTTGTCGATCCTATGCTGAAGATCGCTCCTGATGTGCTCTTTCTGTCTGATGGACTGCCTGCCCAATCTGCATCGGTGAAGCCTTGAAGATTCACTCCCTCTGTCCATATGTACCTAATCCATACTCTGTTGTGCCCCTTAGGTATCTCAAGACATGCTTCCCCTCCTTCCAAAAGATCTTGGTAGGATTAACCATAGCTTAACTCAACTGGTTAACTGCGTAGCACATTTCTAGTATAGTGTTCACTAAATACATCAATGAACCAACTAACTACTTGTAGATAGTAGCATCCACTACTTCTCCTGAAGTAGCATCCTCTTTCCTCCAATTTCCTGCAAGAGGAGTGTCGATGGGTTTACAGCTCTCCATGTGAAACTTACCCAATATCTCTTTGGCATACTTTCCTTGAGAAACAAAAAGTTCACCATCCCACTGCCATATTTCCAAACCAAGGAAATAATGAAGGAGTCCCATGTCCTTCATTTCGAACTCCCTTGCAATATCCTCCTTGCATGAGTGTATCAGCTTCTCATCACAAGTCAAAATTAGATCATCAACATAAAGTACAGTAATCAATAGCTTACCCTCAACCACAATTTGGTACAGGTTTGCATCAACTTCACTTTTGGTGAAGCCCAGTCCGGTGAAATAGCTGTCAATCTGAGGGTACCAAGCACGAGGTGCTTGCTTCAACCCATACAATGCTTTCTTGAGTTGACACACATGCGACTCACTTTCAAAGATATAGAAACCTTCTGGCTACTCTATGTACACTTCTGCCTCAATAATTCCAATGGGAAACACAGTTTTCACATCCATCTAATGAATGTGCCACCCCATCTATGCTGAGAGTGCAAGGATGGATCTAATGGAATCGTACCTTGAAACTGGTGCAAAATTCTTATCATAGTCGATCCCATCAATCTATGAGAATCCCTGGGCCAAAAATCTGGCCTTGTACTTCTCCACACTCCTATCAGTAGCTTGATTTAGCTTGTAGATCCATCTAGATCCAACCACTCATTTACCGACTGATCTTGGGACAATATCCCATGCACTGTTCTTGACAATGGAGTCATACTCCTCCACCATTGCATCAACCCAAATTGGTTGCTACACTGCCTCCTGAAAGGAAGATGGTTCTGTCACAATACATTTTCTCATAAGAGCCATGTATCTAGTAAACCTATCTGGAGATTGTCTTTGTCTGTGCTGTAAAGTAGGGGCTCCTACATTATCTGTTGCATCAAGTCTCAATCTATCAACTTCTGTGGTGCGCCTTCTACCATTTCTGGTAGATGGCTCTGCATGAGCGTTTTCTGCCACTCCATGATCCCCAGCATGTGGCTGCTCCACATCTTGAGGCTCATCCTTTAGAGCCAAGAGTTCATCCTCTGCATGTAAATCGAGCTCCCTCTTAAGGGACAATCGCATGGATTTCTCCTCATAAAATTTTATATCTCTTCAAACAACAATCATTCTATTGTTTGGCAAATACACCCGATATTTGTGGGGAGTTTTAGTGTACCCCACAAAAAACTGAATCTCAGGTGTTGGTTCTAGCTTCTTCCTGGCATCTTTGGTCACACATGCACATAAACAGATGAGCCAAAAATCTTAAAACGTGAAACCTCAAGCTTCTTACCAGTGAAAGCCTCTTTTGGTGTGCTCATGCCAAGCCTCTTATGAGGACAATGGTTCTACAAAAATATTTCTATGTTGTATGCCTCTGCCCACATATGCGATGGTAGGCCCTGATCATGCAACATCGCTCTTACTGCACCCACAATCATTCTATTCTTTCTTTCAGCGACCCCATTCTGTTATGGGTTATGAGCTGCTATCAGTTCTCTCTGAATTCCTTCTTTGCTGCAAAAGTTCTTGAATTCATTGGAGATGTAATCAACACCATTGTCACTCCATAGAGCCTTCACTTGCTTCCCCATGTCTTTCTTCACTAGTGCTTTGAACTCAAGAAACTTTGAGAACATCTGATCTTTCTTTTGCATGAACTAGATCCAACACTTCTGAGAAAATTCATCAACAAATATCACATAGTACTTATGTTTTGCTGTCGAAGAAATAGAGAATGGTCCACACATGTCTGAGTGAACTCTCTCAAGGATCCTTGAGGCTTGGTTCTCCTTCTCATGAAAGGTGGCCTTTACATATTTTCCCATAGTACATCCCTTTCATGTGTCTGAATACGCAATTGTACCCTTGGGAAGACCGGTAGAAATATACTACATGACTTTTAAGGCTCCGTGGTGAAGATGGCCCAATCTCCTGTGCCATAACTCACCCTCATCCCGGCTCACCACTTTGTCCACCTTACCCATCAATGATGCAAAACCATCTACATCCAATTTATAGATATTCTTAAATTGAATCCCAATATTTTTGGCTTGTCCTATTTTTTTGTGTCGTAGGAAATATTTTCATTCACTGAAAACAACATCATAGCCTCTGTCCTCCAACATTTTAATTGAGACCAAAATTTTCTTCAAGCTTGGTACATGCATTACATATTTTAATTGGAATGGTTTACTTGAATGTCTCTGGAAGGTAATCATACCAATCTCGGTAGCACTATACCGCCCATCATCACGCACTTCGATATGCATCTGGAGGTCCTTCTCCTCCAAGCTACTGAAAAGTTCTATGTCTCCCATCATGTGAAAGGATGCACCACTATCCAAATACCACATCAATATCATTTCACTTGACACCATGCATGAAATGAGTAAGAAGTCAAGCTCAATTTGCAAGGCCAAAGCCTCATCAGCTGGAGATCTTGAAGCCTTCTTACTCTTCTTCTTTTGTGGACAGTTAGTAGCATAATGCCCATGCTCGTGACAGTGAAAACACTTCACTCTGGACATGTCACGCTTCTTTCCATATTTGGACTCGGATTTGGAATGGAATTTATTTCCTTTCCCATTCTTTGCCTTGGCAGCCAAATCACAATCTTATTCATCTTCATTCTTAGATGAAGATCCATCTCTGTTATTCCATCTGAGCTCCTCTTGCACCAAATCTAACAAAATTCATTCCCAATCTAGTAGCTTTTCCCTTCCATTGACTGAGTCCTGATAACTCTGCCAACTCTTGGGAAGTCCTAGAAGAGCTAGGCTCACCAAATCATCATCAATGATAGTAATGCCAATGCTCCCCAGCTCATCTCGACATTGGACACACTTTGTTAAATATTTTGGCATGGAGTCGCCTTTCTCCATCTTGATCTTCCTGAGTTTATATTTCAATGCCAATTTCCTATGGTCACTATTGATCTGAAATAGATCTATCAAATATTTCCACATAGCATATGGTGTCACTTTTCCATGGAAACTTGAGGCAATGTGGTCTCGTACTCCCTCCAGTAAGATCCTCCTCCACTTTGCCACTTTATTTTTCCATGCATCAAAATTTGCAGCATCTATCATAGCGGGTTTAGGAACATAATTGTAAATGAATTCGTTCAAGCCATTGTCTTCAAGTAATACCTTCATTTTGCATTTACAAGAAATATAGTTAGAGCTGCCCTCAATTGCATACTCCAATATGAAGCCATTGAAATCCATTTCGATCCTGATTCAGCTGTAGCACCAAGAAAGTCTTCTGCAAATTTGAATTCTATTTAGTCACAAACTCAGCTCCTCCTCCACTATTGTGATTTCATATGCTCTGATACCATGTAGAAATTATACAACATATATGTATATCATGGATTCAATATGTTCTAACAATGTACTAAATCTAGATACTGAATCGCTTCTACAAATCAATTGCAAAATTAAAAACACAATCGCCAATCACATGAAGCAAAGAGGAATCAATCAAACCACAACAAGACTAATTTCCCAGGAAATCTTGCTGATCAAAATCCCACTATCTTATATGGTATATTCAACATGGATACATGAAACAATTAAATACAACTCTTCTCACAAGAGCCTCTTGTACTCAGCTAATTGTATCAAACTATCCAGGACAAAACAAACCAACACATAGCCAATTCTCAGCCTCTAAAAAACCTGCCTTTCTTGCACAATTCGTGTGGAATGCAATCCCTATTATTTAGGAATTTTAGCTTTCCCTGACTGCACAAGGATCATGGGCAATCAAATAGGTGTTTGGTTGCATGAGTGCAACCCAATAATCCTAAAACTGATAGTCAACATCCCTTTCGCCTAGATCTCAACTGGGTCTCCATTGGAACTAACATGCATGTAGCTAATAATAGTAAATCATCAGTTGCATGTCAGATCACTGATTGTGAATTAAATAATATTTAATTCACTTGATCTCTCACTAGTGTATCAAACAGTTATTACTAGCACAACTGACTTTAACTCACTTAACTGAGTTAAACTGATTACAACCTGCATTAACTAATGCACCACTGCACTTTGAACTCTTTTACAACTAGAATTACTCTGCATGCCTCACCAACTACCCTCAACTCGAAATTCATGAGAAAACTGAGTTTATCACACTGAGTTAACTATTGCAAGTGATTTTGAGATTAGATTACATTTTATTGTCCATATTAATTAAGGGATAAATAACATATACATGCACCAAATTTAGCCCACACTAGTGTAGGTGCTGCTAAGACCTATGGTCCCACACTAGTGTAGGTGCTGCTTGGACCTCCCAGTCCCCCACTAGTGGAGGTGCTGCAATTTATTGTTGGAATTCAACAATTTTTACAAGAATCTACTGATGAACCTGATGATTTATCTAGAAGGGTAAATCAAATTATTGAATTAAATGAAAGTAGAGATGAGATTCAATATAAATTGAGAAAATATCAAAATAAGATGAAGAGTATTTTTGACAGAAAGGCCAGGGAAAGAGACTTTAGAGAAGGTGATCTAGTTTTGAGATGGGATGCTAAAAGGGAGGACAGAGATAAACATGGAAAATTTGATAACTTGTGGTTTGGACCTTTCAGCATTGCTGAAGTGAAAGGAAACAATACATTTGTTCTACAAAACTTGGATGGACAATTTACTAGAATGCCTGTCACTGGCAGATTTCTGAAACATTACATACAATACTGAAGAAGATTATGAATCATCATTATATATTACCATTTTCTTTTAAAATTTTTCCAAGTCTGTTTTGTTTTCACAACAAAAACTCCATAGCCTGAGGAGAAGGCAATTGGATCTTCTTGTTCTCTGCATCCCATAGGGGGAAGCAGTCTCCAGCTGGAGCTGATGTTGTAACATTATCTATTTTTATAAGTTAGCATATATAGTCAAAATAAAGAAATAATAAATGTTAAGATAGGATATGGATGAAAAAAAAAATTTAAATAAATAAATGTTAGGCATGTTGAGTGTTTTATACATCCATATCAAAATAAAATGTTAGGTTAGATTTCCCTAAAGAAATGGGGAAAAATAAAAAATAAAATGAAGGCTTTAGTGCAAAAAAATGAAAAATACATGGCTGCAAGCTCAAATGTGTCTTTTCGTAGATTTATATATTAATTATTATTAATTTGTTTAAAAGGAGATTAATTTTGTATTAGTTTATAAAAATTCAAACCTAAAGTTTATGGCACATAAATTATTTGAATGTTAAGGTTACTAAACGACAAAAGAAATATTGTTGGATGTCATATCGCTCTATTGCTTCTCAACGGATGAGATATCCCCCACCCAGTTCAACGACAAAGTGAGACTTTACACCCCCCTTGATAATTTCCCGTTATCGAAGGGGGGGAGGGGGGGGGGTGTTGAAAAGCGGTTTTAATGGCTGCCCAAAATTACATACGTGGTGCCCTCTCTTGAGTTTGCAACCCCTTCTCTCAAAACTTGAAACCACTCCCTCCCTCCGAAATCCGCCATGGTTTCTCCCTTGCTGCCTAAATGATCAACCGTTCTGTGCCTTAACCGTTTTCCCTCCACCACTCTTGTGCCACCAAATGCCATATATTCGTTTCCACATCACCCTAACTGTTATCTCTCTGTAATGTTCATGCCTTCCTATTCACTCGTTGAAAGCCCTCTCTCCCAAACCATTGGCCTCAACGTCAGCTCCTCCGCTCCGAATCCCATTTAAGCCGCAATAATCACATTAAACTATTAAAAATAATCATGATCTATAAATTATCCTTTGCTCCACTGATTCTCACATTTGCTTGACTAGCATATTGTTGTAATTGTAGGAAAAATTGCGCAGTCGCCTCCATCGACTGATCAAGTTGTCACCACGCCTACAGTCATTCAATAAAGCCATTTCCATTTTCTTTCTTCCTGAAAACATTATCTTCTTTCCTCTAACATTCTAATAAAATTTCAACATGGCCCCAAAAGCTAAATCCAAGAAACAAATTACAGAGGAAATCTTTGTTCTCATAGCCTAGGTCAAGCTTGAACTCATCCCTCTTGCAGATGCCCTTTTTAAGGTTATGGATTTCCAGTGCGAGTTCGATTTCCATGAAATCCACATGTGGCTCAAACATAAATTGTCAGCACTACATCAACAAAACCAACATTTTCAGAGTTTATAGATTCTTTTATACATCGAGTTATGAATCTCCTAAGCAGTCAAATAGAACCGAGGATTGGAGATGAAATTAAAATAATCTTACACCTAAGTGAACAAAACAAAACATGAGATTGGTATGTGTATAAAAATTATACTGAGATCGGGGTGTATGGATGTGAGCTTGCACCATAAAAATTGCCTAAATATGTTCCTATGAGAATTTTTCTCTGGAATATATTAGGAAAATGATAAACATGGATGACCTGCACTTTGTTTCAGGTAAAATAAAATCACAATTTAAGATGAAGGCAAGCGTTGGATCATTTATTTTCAATACCAGATCAACTAGTTCAGAAGTAGATGCGTTATTAAAGAAGATGAATTTCCAACCCAGCTGCACATGGTCCTATGACCCATATGGTATGATATCTGCTTTTAAAGTTGAATTGAAAACAAATCCCTATAATCATACCCGAAGGTGAGAGATTAAAAAGCTTATGAATCAAGAAGAGTGGTCTAAAGAGACATTACAGGAAGCAGATGAACAGATTCTCTCAACTTCAAATGTGAAAACTCCAGTTCCTCAGAGAAAGTAGCTAAAAAGGGAAATAAAAGAAACTCCATCTGTTATGCAAGTTATGCAAGAATTCATTCTCCAAGCCAAGGAAATAATTTGGACAGACATCATCCAATCTATAACAGAGGTATGGCCATCCATACAAATTATATTTGAGCAATAGGAACTTATAACCAGATGCAGGACAGAGATTGAAGTACAGAAAAAAGCCTTGAAGACCAAGCCATTAGAAGCTATAGATATGATAAAGGTATTAAATTAAAAGAAAACATAAGAGCTTGAATAAATCAATATTTCTGATAGAACAACCACAATTTTGGAAATTAAGAAGGTATTACAGAAGAAAAATTTGATCAATCAACTAGAGACCAAATGTTAAACTATGGACGCTATTGTCCAAAGGTTTCATATAAAGTCCAATGTCTTAAATAAAAATGGGTTACAAGGATTGGTAGTTATGGATGATAAGCTAATAAAACTTGAATATTATTGTAAGAAAATATACACCATTCCAACCTACACGAAAAAATTTGTAGGGATCAAAGGACACATTAGAGGCAAGGCTTTCCTAGAAGCCTTAGAGTTTTATTTGAACATCAAACATCAGATGAAGCATCTTTTCCTCAGCAAGCCCACTTTCAAAAGATACACAGAATTGGATGAGGTATTTAGGAAAATGGTAAATTTACAAATCCCAAGCAAGGAAAGATGGGATAAACTATGTGATACCATTGAGTATATTGTAAATTCCAACAACACAACAACATAACAACATTTTTTGGTATAGTCATCAGCACAACACAACTTTTGGCCAAGTCAACAATAGTCTCCTTCAAAACAGGGACATATCTTTCAACATTTTCCTTCTTTCTATCATATAATACTATTTTTGTAATTAGTTTATGGTTTTTTCTTAGTCCTCGAACTAGTATAAATAACTCTCATTCTCCAGTTATTAAGGGGTGCATCCTTCGATGAGAGTTTTTGTAAGTAGTAGTCTACAATCTTTTAATCATTAATAATATAAGAAGGATTTTGGATTTGTTCCATACAAATTTTTCCCCTTGTGAGTTCCTCCTGTTTATCATTTCATATTGTTTCTACATGTATTTAATTTTTATGAAGATAACTATGTAAGATTAATTGAGTTTCAGTTGTCTTAGATTCTTCCTGAAGTTATTATCTATATCAGAGAATGATTTACTGAGCTATTTGTTTATGTAAGTCCCTCTCATCAATAAATTATCATCATCTTCAAAATGTTAAATATGTTTTGTTAAAATTTTAGACATTGTTTGAAAGTTTTCACACTTATGATCATTCAAATAATCTTTTTGAATAATTAAATAATCATATCTTCTTACATATTCTTCTTAATCACCTAAAAAATCTAAATTACTATGTGTAATAAAGAAACAACACTTTTTCCTATTAATTAATACTATCTAAAATTTTAAACACAGTTGCTGCAAATTTTTTTATGCCTTGGTCTTCCAAAAAATTCCAGACTTAAAACAAAACAAAACATTATAAATGCTTTGGCATAATTATTGACCCTAATTATCTCAAAGGACAACAGATAACCCAATATGTGGTTAGAAGGGACCTATGTAGGCAAGGAAGATCCACACCAACATTTAGCCAGGTGGACTGAAGCTTTGGGAGAAGAGCCGTAGCCAAGTTGGGTACATACATTCTTCTATACTGTAATATTCCAAATCTGGAACAGCTAGCAAGGCATGATTGGAAAACACATTTTCCAGGAATGGCTGCTACAGGATTTGAAACCAAGACCTGGCTCCCTTATATCTGTGTATCTAAGTCCAAAATCCAAGAGGTGTCTCAAAAGAAATCTGTCTAGGTGGGTTAAACAGATCTCCCACACCTAGTTTTCCTCAGAAAGTGCCTGCTAAGGGACTGCAACAATGTATGAACATACAATGGAATAACAACGTTATTTTATAGCTGTGAACACATGAAGATATATATAGCCAACAAGTGTATAATATAGCAACAAATGTATACAATACTTTGAGGAATCAATCACTCCAGCTAGGCCATGAAAGCCTCAATGAGACATGTACATGACAATACAGAAACACTGCTATGCAGGGATATCATATGGCTAAAATAATGCAGTTCATGGGAGACACTGAAAAAAAATAATAGAAAATACAATGATATGGAAATATAATCTCAGGAAATGTGGGGGAGCAAGCTCTCAACCCATGAAAATAACAATACAACAATCCTTAAGAGGATTGGCTAAAATATATGTACAAATGGCAAATCTGCAGAAATGTGAGAGTTGATGGGCAGCAGCTGCAACTCAGAAAATAACTAGAGATGGCTAAATATGATGTACAATCTGAAATAGACCTCCTCCAACATATCTCTCAAGTGATAGGCTTATCCTAACACTGAAGATCTTACCCTCCAAAATTGTGGTGCAAACCCCCACCGCAGATACTCACTGAAATAACGTAGTCTAGAGAAGGGACTGTGTTGTCTATGATGGGAGATGCTTGGCTTGATGCCAAGATATGAAAATCAGCTTTGAAATCTCCTTCACTAACCTCCCATAGGAATAGGAGCTCCCTCCTTTGAAATATGAGCCAAGGAAATGGTGTTGTGGAACCCTCCACGGCAACACCCAGCAACACTACGTTGTACTTCAGCAGAAATAACGCAGTGACTGAAAAGAGTGGATTTGGCCTTGAGCTAAGATGTGGAGAAATTAATTGCAATCCCTCAAGAGGCCTCTCAATAAGGAGAGGAAATCCTAAACAAGAATCTGTCGTGCTAAACAACACTGCAACTCAGTTGAATAGCCAGAGAATGCAAGTAGTCTTCAGACCAAAATAAAATACTCAAAGATATCTCACGATGGCTACCTCTTCCTCATTTTATGCAAGTGAATGTCTCTCTTCCCTAGACCCCACACATTAGGGTTTCTTCCACAAATAATATTTCTCCCTCTCAAACTGCGCTATCTTCCCAAGCAAGCTACACCTTTTAGGCAGTGTTGTTGACTTGGTCAAACTTGACCTTGTCCTCATGCATTTGGCCATTTTCACACTGGAAGGTGAAAAATAAAGCTTTCCATTGATCCCTTTCACACTATGAGGGATTTTATTCCTACTCATGGGTCTCCTCACCCATTTTATTCACCTCCTAGATGATATGAGCAAAATTAATGTTCCAATTAACTTCATGAAAATTTTGGAACATTATAGTCCTCCCCTCTCAAAGATTGTTTGTCCTCAAGAAAGTGCAAGGATAGACTGAGTTCTCTTCTCCTCCTCTCCATGTAGCATCCATGTATGATGATCTCCTCCAAGTGAAGTGATGCTATCTCATCAATCAAGACTCCACATTGCTCCTCCTCAGCATGCAAGTCAGCTATTAAACCATCATCATGTAAAGGTGAAATACTCAAGAGGATAGCAAAGTGATGTATAGAGGTCCCCTTGAGAAATGGAATATGAAATATAATGGGAACTATCTCTTCCATATGGATCCTCCATCCCCAAGCTATTAGCCATGCAAAATGAGTCACCTCCCAACTAGGTAACTCCTGAAAACTGTCATCCACCTTTGGCTCTGGCAAAGTAGGTGGGATGAAATTCTACACATGGTAGACAAAATAGTCTACCCCACGTTGTCCTCCTATCCTCTTAAGATAAGTGTAGAGTGTCTGTTGATCCTGGGCTGTATTAAGGTTCCCCTCAAGTGGCAAGATGAGGACTATATCTACAAAGATATCTACTCCAACACTGCAAATCATGTTGGCCCAAATTTCCCCATATATGATGAGTTGTAAATCATCATCATATGGCATCATGTCCATCATATGGCTCACCTCATATAGAAGAAAATGTGTTGGTCTAGTGGCCCTACCATCTCCCATGCTCCCCTTAGAACATGTAGTGCAAAAAGTTGAGGAATTTCTCCCTCAAAGGACACATCTGTCCAATGTGGCTCTGTCCCCAACATGCTCCTCATTAAGGCAGAAACAATAGAACCATAGGGAGAAAAAATGAGAATCATGCTTGCTGCCATGTGTAACAAGTGAGAAGGACAATGGTCCCTCAAGTGCAACCAATGTAGCTTGACCCTCAACTGCAATAGAGACTGATAAAATGAGTGGCTTCTCAACCACTTTCCTGCTGCTCCAATCTCTTCATAAGTATGGAGGAAGTGAATGATGCAAGGTGTACAATGAGCATGTCCTCCATAATATCTCTCTTCCCTAAGTCCTCCTAGGGAATGGCCATCAATCCTTCTTATGGCCTCAACTAAACCATGAGGTCTAGAAAAAAGAATTCTTCTCCTTGGAGCATCATCCTGCACATGTATGGTTAAGGGATGCATATATACATTATAAAAATAATAATGTAAACTACAATGAATACCCTTACCATATATCCTGCTCATACAAAGGGAGTGGCTCATAAACGAGTCCCCTCTCATCCTCAAAGAGAAAAGAGGTGGTTGTGCTAACTCCTCCATCTCCATATGATCCATGCATCTCCTCATATGCTGATATATCTCATCCTCCAAACCTTCCCAAAAAAACCCCTCCATGATGGTGTGGTATGCTCTAATAGAACAAGTGGGATTGAAAAGGAAATCCTCATGAGCTTCTTGTAGCAATTTCCCCTTGATCTTAGAAGTTCTAGATAAGAAGATCCTACGATGATAGAATATGACCCCATCTCTGACTGAATACTCCTCCTCATTCAACTGGCCATCCAATATCCGAAAAGCATGAAGATCCTTGGAATACTCCACCAACAGCTGGGAGTTCCAATATGGATCTATCCTCCATAGTGATAGCACTGATGAACTATCATGAATAACATCTTTCATATGGATGCCCTCTCCTTTGACATCTCCTATGTCAAAGATGCAAGTTGGAAGGCTGCTATCCTTCCCCTGCTACTTCTGCCACAACGCAAAATCTAAAATGTGAGTGGGTAAAAGTGATGTTGAGAGAATGCTTCTCTCCTCCTTGAGTCTACCCAAGACTCTCAGCATTGTACCCATCTCTCCCAAGGTCTCCACCCCTCTGAAATCAATGAGTGGTGCCTCAACATGTGAAACATCCATCCTCCTCTGCTGATCCAGTGGTCTCCCTGGTGAAATGCCCCGATGCAATGAGACATCATCATCAAGAGATGACTGTGTATATATGAATGGAAAAATCTTCCCATGCTCTAACTCTACAATCTAGTCTCCCTCCTAGGTGTAACAACCTCCAGAAATGGATAGGGGTGTGTACTCCTCATCTCATGATGCTGGTTCTCCTCCTTGTGTATCCATGGTTCCACACCTCCTCAACAATGGAACATGAGTTGTGTGTTGATCTCCACACATGAGATCCAGGGGACTTCTTTGCAAATATGCAAGAACCCCTCTATTTGGAGCAAGATCCCCTCCTTCCTTTGCATGAGGCACTATATAATCTCTAGATAAGATAGTGTTGTTGCCCTCAATATCTGCAACATGAATGGGAAACCTCCCAGTGATTGGATCTCCTTTTGAAAAAGAGATCTCCAAGCTCCCTTGCTCAAAGGTATGAGATGAAAATCTTTCTCCCGGCAAAGTATGGTGCAAGTTTTCAGCTTCCTCCATGGTTTTATAAAGTGGAATTGTGTTTTCATGCAAGGGTTTTGTTTGGGTTCCCTTGTTTAGCTCTATCATGTGTGTCTCATGAATCCTCCTATCAAATATTTTCACTAAGGCCCTAGTGAAACTTGCGTGGGATGCAGTGTTTAAATTTTTCAAATAAAAGGATTCAAAGATCCACTAGGCATAGGCCTTACCTCTCATATGCAGTTCTGCAACTCTGATGGCTTCATCTTCAGGAATTTGGTGGTGCTTCAAGAAGGTATCTAACTCCTCCACCAAATCTTTGGCTGAACATGTAGGTGAACCCTCAATGGTAGATAGAATAAATCTATCTTGTTGCTATCTTCTCTTCACCTTGATCTTGCAAAACTCTGAAAAACTTAGATGATCTCAGTATTTCTGAGTTTGAGACTCATAATCTCTCAGGAAATCACTAATATTTTCCCTCCCAGCAACTTCTTCTCTCATTTCCATCTCTATTCTGGCAATCCTGGGCATGTGACTGCGCTGTGTGTTAGAGTGTGTGGTTGCTTTCTCACACTTCTCATATGACAATCTAGAGTTTGCTTTAGAATCAAACTCTCTTGGAGATTCTCTACACATCCCCCTCCTTACTTCCTTGAAATATTCATGAATTCTCTTTACAGATTTAGGAAGAAGCTTTGTAGACTATCTCCTTTGTCTCCTCCAACAAATGAAGACTTTTTCCCGCTCATCATTCTGTCCCCTTCTCGATGAGAATAGGAAGTGCAGGGTACTTCCTCTTCTATTTTCTTATCCTCCTTGGGGAGCTTCTTCATGGATCTGAAATATTATGAGATAAAACCCATCCTATTTAATATTCTGATCTCTTGGGCTGAGACTCATCGGCTAAGCCAAAATTGATGCTCTGATACCACTGTAATATTCCAAATCTAGAATAGCTAGCAAGGCATGACTGGAAAATGCATTTTCCAGGAATGGCTACTACAGGATTTGAAACCAAGACCCGGATCCCTTAGATCTATGTATCTAAGTCCAAAATCCAAGAGGTGGCTCAAAATAAATCCCTCTAGGTGGGTTAAGCAGATATCCCACACCTAGTTGTCCTCAAAAAGTGCCCGATGAGGGACTGCAACAATTTATGAACATACAATGGAATAACAACGTTATTTTATAGCTGTGAACACATGAAGATATATATAGACAACAAGTTTATAATATAGCATCAAATTTATATAATAATTTGAGGAATCAATCACTACAGCTAAGCAATGAGAGCCTCAATGAGACATGTACATGACAATAGAGAAACACTGCTATGCAGGAATATCATATGGCTAAAATAACGCAGTTCATGGGAGACACTGCAAAAAAGTAATAGAAAATACAATGATATGGAAATATCAACTCAAGAAATGTGGGGGAGCAAGCTCTCAACCCCTGAAAATAACAATACAACAATCCTTAATAGGATTGGCTGAAATATATGTACAAATGGCAAATCTGCAGAAATGCCAGAGTTGTTGGGTAGCAGCTGAAACTCAGAAAATAAATGGAGATGGCTGAAGATGATTTACAATCTGAAATAGACCTCCTCCAACAAATCTCTCAAGTGATAGGATGATCCTAACACTGAAGATCTTACCCTCCAAAATAGTGGTGCAAACCCCCACCGCAGATACTCACTGAAATAACACAGTCTAGAGAAGGGACTACGCTATCTATGATGGGAGATTCTTGGCCTGATGCCAAGATATGAAAATCAGCTCTGAAATATCCTTCACTAACCTCTTGGAGGAATAGGAGCTCCCTCCTCTGAAATATGAGCCAAGGAAATGGTGTTGTGGAACCCTCCACTACAACACCCAGCAACACTACGTTATACTTCAGCAGAAATAACGTAGTGACTAAAAGGAGTGGCTTTGGCCTTGAGCCAAGATGTGGAGAAATGAAGTGAAATCCTTCAAGAGGCCTCTGAAGAAGGAGAGGAAATCCTAAACAGGAATACCTCGTGATAAAGAGCACTGTGACTCAGCTAAACAGCCAGAGAATGCAAGTAGTCTTCAGACCAAAATCAAATACTCAAAGATATCTCACTATGGCTACCTCTTCCTCCTTTTATGCAAGTGAATGTCTCTTTGCCCTGGACCCCACACATTAGGGTTTCTTCCACAAATAATATTTCTCCCTCTCAAGGTAGAGCTCTCTTTAGGCAAGTTCCCTCTTGTAGCGGTGATGTTGACTTGGTCAAACTTGACTTGTCCTCTATTGCATTTGCCCTACTTTGCTGGAAGGTGGAAAATGAAGCTGCTCCATTGATCCCTTTCCTTTTTATGAGGGATTTATTCCTACTCATGGGTATTCTCACCCATTTATTCACCTCCTAGATGATATGAGAAAAATTAAAGTTCCAATTAACTTCATGAAAATTAATGTTCCAATTAAGTCAAATTCCTATGAACTGGTACCTATAGGTTGAGATGTGACGAGGCACAATGGAATGGGTTGCACTACGTGAAAGATTTTTGTTAATGTTAATTTTTTAGAATGGATTCCCATGCATCAGTACTACCTTACGCATGATCGAGGATGTGGTCTTTGATACTAGCAAGACACTAGAAGCATGAACCATACTAGCATAGGATGCATAGATGAAGGACATAATTGACTACTAGAATGTGACTATTTAAGATCATGAAGAAGACCCAAGTAACATCAATATTCTAGAGTCTGCAGAAAAAAGCACAGTTCCTGGATTGTTGCTTGCAGTGCCATATGTGACTGAACCCATGAAGATTAGGCAAGTCAACATCAGAACAGAAGAGAAACCTAATATTTCGAAAATTGGGGATTAATGGGATGAAGATACAGTAGCTAAGGTTTCATATATTCTTGTTGAATATCAAGACTTATTTCCCACAAATTTATTCGAGTTGAAAGGTACTGTGGGGGATCTGGGTGTAATGAAGATCACACTGAAACTAGACGTGCGACCTGTCAAGCAACATCCTTACAGGTTAAATTCTAAATACAAGAAGAAGGTAAACGAAGAGCTAGAGAATATGGTTGTGCGGGGATCATTGAACCAATCAAAGAATCAAATTGGGTTAGCCCTATGGTGGTCCAAGAAAAGAAGACCAAAGGTGAAATTAGGATCTGGCAAGTTAAATGATGCCTGTGTGCATGACCCTTTTCCAACTCGATTTTCTGATGAAATTTTGGACAATGTGGGAGGGTAGGAGGCCTACTCATTCACTGATGTTCTTTTTGGATAACACCAAATAAGTAACGCACCTGAAGATATAAGTAAGAAAAACTTTGCAACAGAATGGGGATCATTCCAATACAAAATCATGCCATTCAGTCTGAAGAATGCGCCAGAAATCTTCTCGCACATGGTGGTAGTTGAATTTAAGTAATATATACATAAATTATTAGAATTTTATTTTGATGACTAGGCTATCTTTGGCCTAGTGAAAAAGCATGTTTCAAATCTATGCTTAATGTTGGATACTTTTCAAAAGCATCAGATCTCGCTGAATCTGAAGAAATGCATATTCTGCGTCCCCTTTGCGATTTTGCAGGATCATATTGTGTGCCAGCAGGGATTGATGGTGGATCTAGCTAATATTGTTGTTATTGTTAACCTGGAGGTTCCAAAAAACGTAAAATAGCTGCGCTCAATATTGGGGCATACTGGATACTATAGGAAGTTTATTCAAGACTACATGATCCTTACTGCGCCAATGGAGAAGCTACTAAAGAAAGATGCCTCTTTTTGCTGAGATGAGGATTATTAGAAGAATTTTGAGATACTAAAGGAGAAAATGGTAATTGTGCCTATATTGGTATTCCCAGAATGGAAAAAGGAATTCCATGTACATGTGGACACTTCATGTATCACGCTAGGAATTGTACTTGTGCAGCCAGGAGACGAAGATATTGATCGCCCAATTGCATTTTCAAGAAGGAAATTTTCAAGTGCTGAACACAACTACTCCACAAGGGAAAGGGAAGGTTTAACTATAGTTTATGCGCTGCAAAATTTTCATCACTATCTATTGGGAGGTCATTTTAAGATGTTTACGGATCACTCTGCTTTGAATTACATGGTCAATAAGCCTATGTTGGGGGGGAATATGTGAATATGGATTTTAGTATTTTAGGAGTATGACTTTGAAGTAATTGTGAAACTAGGGAGATTGAATGTTGGTCTAGATCACCTCTCACGAATCCAAAGTGGAGTGGAGCCAATGAGTTTGGAGGACACATTACTAGATGCGCAACTATTTTCCATCAAATTCGTCAATGATCACTTCACAGAAATTATCCACTTTTTGACCATTGGTAGTGTGCTTATGGAGTATACAATCAAGGAGAAGAAAGAACTAGTATTGCATTCAATTGACTTTAACTTGATTGCCAAATAGTTGTATAATATGGGTGTTGATGAGATATTGAGATGCTATGTTCCGGAGTTTGAAAGAAAAAGCATCCTAGTTGAAGCACATGCAGGGGTTTCAGGAGGTCACTATGCAGGAAAACCAACTGCGCAGAAAATGAGGCCTAGGTTGTGGTGGCCTATGGTACACTATGATGCAAAGGAGTATTTTCATGCTTTTGATGTCTGTCAGAGGATAAGGAAGCTGTCGCGTAGATATGTGTTGGGTTTGTGTTATATTCCTTCCACAACTAGAAGCAAGAATGAAGTGGGGGTTAAAAGGGGAGCGGTAGCCCCCCCTCGCTTGCGTCGGGTGTAGCCTGTCGGGGGATTTGGAGGGGGGTGGTAGCCTCCCTCCATGGGGTCTGGGACAACGCCTCAAGATATTTTTTTGGACCCTATTTTAGGTGGGCGAACCCACCTATGGTTTTTTGCATGGGTGTTCACATGGTTTGGGGCATGATGGTTTTCTACCCCTGATATATTTGTAGATCCGGTCAAGGGAAATACATGTGTATATAAGTGTTGGAACACTAAAAGGAATATAATAAAAAATCAAGCTGGTAGTCTCGATTTGGGATCCAGGGGAAAATTATCTGTGTATATTTGTTTTATGTTTTATTCTCTTGCTATTTTTTATTTTTTATTTTTAAGAATTTTTTTGTAGATAATTTATGTAAAGGGTTAAAACCTACATTTGGTATCAGAGGTGTTTCAGCTTCAAGGGGACGCATTTTCTACTGAGCAGATTTTTTCTTGGGCCTATGGTAGACCCTATTCAGTGGGAGATCTATGGGATTAGTTCTTGCGATGAAATAATATGGGGAGCAGTGGAAAAATAGAGGTCGAGAAATTTAATGGTTATAATTTTGAGTTGTGGAAGCTCAAGATGGAGGATCTGCTCGTGGATAAATATCAATGGATTGCAGTAGATATGGGTCCTAAACCAATGAAAATGTCAGATGAATACTGGGTGAAGTTGGATTGGAAGGCAAAGAGCACAATATGGTTGTGTATCTCAGATTTAGTATTGTTGAATGTATCTGGGGAAGCTACGGTGAAGAATTTGTGGGTCAAGTTAGGGACTTTGTACCAATCTAATTCTCTGGTTAATAAACTATTCCTATAGAAAAAAATATATAACCTGAGGATGAAGGATGAAGACTCGATGATAGAGCATCTGAATGCCTTCAATATTGTGGTAAGTCAATTTTCATCTGTTGAAATTAAATTCTTAGATGAAGATAAGTGCATCAATTTGTTGTGTTCTCTATGAGATTCATGGGATAGTATGGTTATTGCAATAGGTATTAATACAACTACCTTGAATTTTGATGAAATTGTCTCAGCCTTGCTGTCGGAGGAAATGAGATGGATAAATATGGAGGGCCAAAATGGATATGACTTATTTGTACAAGGAAGGTCTCAGAACAGGAAAAAAATTAAGTTTTCGAGTGGGAGATCTAAATATCCAGGAAATCTTGTAAAGGTGTTCTGAAAATGAAAAAAGGAAGGTCACTTTAAAATGGATTGCAGATCTAAAGGTCCTGAGAAAGGAAAGGGATTTTATGATGCTCATTCTGCAGAGCAAAAAACCACCACATATGAAGGTGGGGATGTGTATTTGGCTTCTTCTTCAAATACACATGTATATCATGAGCAATCGTTGATTGACTCAGGTTTATATTTTCACTTCACTCCCCATAGGGAGTGATTCTATGAGTATGAGAAGTATAATGGTGGTTATGTCTTCTTAGGGGATGATAGGAAGCCCAAAATCGTTGGACGTTGAAAGTTCAAGTTGAAGCTGCAAGGTGGAAGGATCAGAACACTTCCCAGTGTTCTTCATATTCCTGCATTGGCCATAAATCTAATTTCTATAAGCAAGATGGATGATACAGGTGTAAAAATAGTGTTCGAGAAAGATACCTGCAAGATGGTTCGAGGATCACTAGTATCAATGCGGGGAGTTTGGATTAGAACTCTGTACAACCTTCAGGGTAGCACTGTTATTGATGGGTGCAATAGTTTTGTGGTTCCTAAAAGTGTAGCGGAAAGCCTAGCGGTCTCTGCAGAAAAGAAGATACTATGGAATCAAAGGCCTGTACATATTGGAGAGAAGGGCCTTTGGATACTGCATGGTAATTGTCAGCCATCTATAAATTCTGTTATATCTCATGATGGCTAAAAATATTCTTAGGCTTTCAAGAAACATTTTTTTACGAAAACTTTGTGAGTTCTTGAAAGCCCACTGTGTTCATCATTTTCAAAAGAATCACTCCACTGAAATCTTCATCAAAATCCTTCAAGTATCCCTATTGTTATCATAAGAACGCTGTTTTCAAGCCCCTCTTCCACCATTTCACCTTCATTAATTCCTCCAAAATCCCTCCATCTCACTCATTTTTTCACCCACCCTAACAGTCATTTCCTCATTTGAAAGGGCTTCTTTTCCTTCCCATTTTCCCTCCATTTCTTCTAAAAAAACCTCTTAACCTTGTAAAATTCCTTTATTTGGTTTAAAGAACCCCTTTGTCCCTATCAAAACTCTAACAAAGGCTAAAAAACCCATTTTTAAAGGCCAATCTCCACCCCATTTTGAAAATAAAGGCTTTAAGCCCTCTTGGCTTAAACCTTAGCCCCTTCTCCTCAAATGACCCAGGTTCTGTGACCTTTTGCCATCCAAAAGCCCTAATCACTTGCTGACCCTAGTCCTATTCTCCCATAGGACCACGGCTCCCCCTGTCCTTAAGCCCCTTCTTCATTTATTCCCGACACCCCGTCTGCTCATCAATCTTCTCACCCCCGCAACAGATCTTGACTGTTGATCCCATCAATCTTACGGCTCCCGCTAACCCACAAATCAACCCTGCCCATTAGACACTCCACTACATGACACCTTTGCTGACGTCAAACTCCTGTCCCCCTATTTATTTGCTGAGCACCTTCTCCCATCGCACTTGTTCTCTACCGTCGATCTGGCTCCCCCAGATCCGATGGCCCACGAGCAATATCGCACCCGTTTCACCAAAAGATTTTAACACTTCATTTCAACATGAAACAGGCGGTTTCCCGAGGACGCATGTCGCCCGATGTATTGTATCACGTTTGCTAGGACCAATACCACTTAACTGACCTTCGTGCGAATACACCTTGGTATCGCTGCAAAACCACCTTCCTCCCATATTCGCACCAGACTCAAATTTAAACACTATTTCGCCTGATCCTGCCTTTGGAATCCTCTTATCCATGCATTTTTCTCTTCTGCATCGCCCCTCCGCCCTCACTAAAGCCTCTGATCACAATTTTTATCCATGAACGCAGGTTTTTATAATATGTTTTATGTTTTAAGTTTCAAGTTTAATGGCGGACAAATGAGCCATCCCTCCCATAGAAAAATTAAGTTGCAGAGATCCTAGGATGACGATCCTCAAGGCAAAATCATGCAGAAAGGGAGATCAAAGGGTTTTATTTTACAGATAAGTCAATGCATCATGAACATTGACTGATCATTAAACCCTCCAGCGCTGAAAAGAGAGACACCTATACACCAAAAAGCAAGAAGATCAGTGGATATTAAAAGTGCGAAAAGCGCAGATTAAAGGTTAGGGAATAAAGCCTGAATATTAAACCCTTAACCAGGAGATAAATGATAAAGATTGTAGTGTAAAGATAAATGAATTAAAGTTAAAATAGTCAGCAGAAAAGACATAGACAGTGAGATGATAAAGAAGGGCAAAAAGCATTATCAAAGGCCTAATCAAAGTTTCAAAGACATAATCAGACAGATCAGCAAGAAAGGATGCTTTGAATGACAAATCACTGAAGCAATTACTTCTCCATAGGGCCAAAAATTCCACCTGCCAACCTATTTCCCCCTAAAGATACAAAAAGTTATTGCACTTAGAGATATTTTGTATAGACAACTCAGAATTTATTGCTAGCCTCCCTAAAATGCCTAAAAGTCAAAAAAAGCAACTAAGTAGTTCAAAGAGTTAAGGTAATATTCATTATGTAGATTTAGACTTAAATACATTTTGCCTTGGGCCTTTCATGTTCTCAAACATCAAAAACATTAAACTCTGTCATTTATGAACATTTAAGGACCCCTTGTTCACCCCACCTCCTAATTTATCTATAAATATTGTATGAGGAGCTCATTGTTGTTGTTGGTTGGATTATTATTGAGTGTTGGGTCGAAGTTGATTGTTTTTGAAGAACTGCTGAGTAGTTGAAGAATACTAGGCTGGATAGAGAAGTTTTGAGCTATAAAGACCTACTGGACTTGGAGTATGTAACTGGTTTGAACATAAATAAAACAATTTGATTCACAGGATCCTGGTCTATGTTAATGGTGATGTTTTTCCTCTTTGTATTTGTCTTTCCTTATGTTTTACATGCTGTCCATTTTCTCTGATAAAGAATAGTAAATTTAGAGTAGGATTTACTGTCAAAGTACCCTACTTCTGTCTGAAAGCTTTATCTTTATGTTTTCTTCTGCTACGGTTTGATTGAAGGATTCTTAATTTCCATTTAGTTTTATCCAGTTTTTTATTTTAGAAATGATTCAATAGAGTATAACCAGTGAAGAAATGTTGGTGAGCTCGTGTCTTTCTGAGTACAACTTGAGATATTGTTTTTAAATGTTATTTTCAAGGTTTGATAAGTAGAGTTAACCCAGGGAAGTCTATGGTTTTCCCTGTCCTCTGGCTAGTCTTTAATAGTTTCTTTGAGATATCCCTTGAGAGTATGCCAAAAATAGGCTAGATTCATAGTTTTTGTCTGATCTTAGGCTATTTTCCTTGTTCTCTTGTATGTTTTCTAATTTCTGAAAGTAGTCTTAGGATTACTGGATTGTTGTCTGAAAAGTGTGCTTTAATAAAAGTTTGTCCAAAGAAGTCTATGGTTTGCCCTGTCCTTTGGCTTTCTTCAAACAGTTAATTTGAAAGGATTTTCTTATCTTATTGAAGTTAGATTCTTAATTGGTTTTAGCTTTGCTTCTTTCACAACATTTTAATGTTTCATATCATAATTAAATCTAAAATATCCTTTGATATAGATGACTTTCCCTGTGAAAACCCTTGAAGAATTGTTGTACAATTAAATCCTTTTGTGACTCCATAGCCCAATGGGTTAATGTTGTTTCTTGATCTATCTTTTCAAACGAAACCTTCTTTCAATTTACTCTCACCTTCACCCTTCAACTGACCTCTTCAAATTAATGATATCCATCCCAACCAAACATACAAGTTCTTTGAGCTTCATAATTAGCCTAATATTATAAAAAAAGCATAAAGATATATCCTTTAAAAACACTTAATAGAGAGATCCCTCTTTGAATCCAGGAAGGCTAGGTCCTAGGATTCCAAAGTGGTTTTGATGTGGCCACCTGCAGTGTTTATTCTTGCCAATCTTGTAAATCACAGGGAGTCAACAATAATGATATGGTAGAAGGTATTTCTAATTTCTCTCTATATTTCAATTTTCGTGAACATTGTGTATATGGGTATCAGAATCGGGTGAGTTTTCCTGTTGGTGCTAAGAGGGAAAACACAATGCTAGAGCTTATGCACAGTGATGTGTTTGGACCTATGTCGGTTCCGTCACTCGGTAAGTCTGTATAATATGTTTCATCCATATATGAATTCTCAAGGAATACATGGCTATATTTATTTAGGAATAAATCTAAAGTCTTTAATAGATTTAAATAATTTAAGGCTCTCGTGGAAAAGTAGACAGAGAAGAAGATAAAGGTGCTGAGGACATATAATGGTGGAGAATTCTGCAAGAAGGAATTTGAAGAGTTCTGTAAGAAGTGTGGTATAGCACAGTAGAAGACTAATCCATACACACCTGAGCAAAATGAAGTTACAAAAAGAATGAACAGAACGTTGATGGAAAAGGCAAGAAGCATGCTCAGTGGTACTGGGTTAGGACAATAATTTTGGGCAAAGATAGTGGAGACTGTATGTTACCTGGTTAACAAATCACCTTCATCAGTGTTGGAGGATAAGACTCCGCATGAGGTATGGTCTGGTAAGAAACTATCTCTTTCACATATGAGGGTATTTGGATGTGATGCATGTTGAGTTTCCTCTTGGTCCATATTTTTATGATTTTTATCAAATGATTATATTATTGTGACTAGTGTTTTTTTATCATTATTACCTTATTAAGCTGATAGTTAGAGGCATTCAGAGGCAATATTTATTAAATAATGAATTATTCTTGTTAAATACTTTGAAGATTTTTTTGTGTGTAAATGTCATTAATAATACACCTTCTTGGTGGCAGATGTACAAGTCATGTACTAGCACCAATAGTGTAGGAATGTTTCCTAAAGTGCATTTAAGTATGGATTCATCTCATGCACAGAAGCAACAGATCGAATTCAATGTCAAATATTGAAGAACTACATTCCGCGCCTTTTGTTGAGTCTCAAGACAATATTGTGCCCAGAGATTGTTGAATAACACCCATGCAATGTCATTTTTATGTTGACAAAGATGAAAAGATAGAAATCTTACCGGTAATGCAAAAATGATGTCATAGATGAAGAAATTGGCCACAATGGGCAAGGAGAGATTTGTTGCAGAAAACATGACTTTTACTCACTATGTAGAAAAAACGTAGATGGAGGCTATTAGGTTGAATGTATATTGTGCTTCTGCCAACACTACGTGTTTTCCACAATAAGCAATGATGGTTGAGGATGAAAATATTAGTATTGATAGTGATCAACAGATTCAAGGGTTTTGTGTGGTGAGCCATCGCTTGAATATTGCTTCATCATTGATAAATGAGATGTGGAACTCAATTACAACCTTGTCGAACAATCGATTATTTTATATACCCGGAGAAAACAACCCTATAGATATAAGGAATATTGAAGAAATGTTGGATTCCATATGTTGGTCAAATTAACAGCAAGTAGTTCCACATCCTCCTTGATTCATGTGACGACGTGCTGGAAGAAGGGCTCACGGTGACAACCCTAACACCGATGGGATTCACATTTGAAGATGGATTTCTTCTTCTAATTTCCATCTTAAAAAGGAACAGGAGATGATTATATCAGTTAAACAGGTTACTTACAGACCTGGTTGTGGAATCAACGTGGGAAGTCTTGGAAAATATCTAAGTCGACATCCACTTCTTGCGTTTATATGGATAGTTCATAGAACGCACCACAATGTTTTTGAAATGATTGGAAATACTTACAACTTAGCTCTACCTCCCTCTCATGTGAAGAGCTCAAGTCACAGTGCATTAATTCAAAGTTTCTAGCTTGCATTTCCTTTGACTGGGATTTATATTCATGACCATCTCACCGCAGATATCTCTTTACGCTGGCCACATCAATGCTTTAATATGCATGCATCCAGAAAATGCGTCTTTCATCAAATCCAAATTTAGCCAAATGTGATTTCTTCATTAGAAATACATTTGACAACAAGTGTTGAGCAGGAAAATACCCTCTGCAGAAAAAGGCGATCCCTCTAGCCCTTGGGTGGGTTTAGGAACAAGGGAACATGTTGGACTTTTGGAATCCTAGCTTATAAATGAAAGACGAATTGGGATAGATGAACTACATTGGTCCAATGATCTGTCATGGCTTGGGGTAGCAATCCTCTGATATTTTTCTTCACACGTCGCGTTCCTTCAGTGATAATATCTGTGTACTTGCTAAAAGATCAAGTGAACGATGACATCATATGAAAACGTACTTTCATTTACAACTATTTGATTGGTCAAGGAGAATCAAACATTTCTCATATGATTGAACACAAAATTGGAACCAAAAAATGAGTCATGTATTAATGATAGATAAAATAAGTTTACAACCTTAATGCCCTGATCTTGCAGCTTCCTTCGACGGGTTCAGTCGGGTGCGTCTCAAGCATTTTTTCGGGATCATATCCGATGAGGCAATGGGCCTAAAATCTCTCTCAACAATGGATTAATCTTTGTCTTAGTCTACACACTAGCTATAGTAATGATTGTTTAGCTAGCTGAATCAATGTGGGAAGGAAGTATTTATAGGAGAGGAGGAGGTGGTTTGGGATCCCTCATAAGGCAGAGGAGATATTTATCCCTTTGGGGAGTTGCACAATTGTAGGAAACAAGAATCCAAAGGGAGGACTTCAACTTTATTTAGTCGAACAAACCATGATGACTCCACTCACGAAGTTGTTAGGCATTGAAGCTTCCTTTATATTTAAAAAAAAAATTCCAAAAATAGATCATCGCGGGTGACCTTCTAAGACAGAGCACCGAAGGGCATGGGGCCCAGTGCTAAGCTTTCCATGGGCACAAGGCCATAAATACCTACCCATGCCGACCCAAAATCATAGGTTTTTGAGAGTCTACTTGAGGAATGGTCAACAGGGGAAATGTTATTGACATGCCAAGGGATGCAATGACACTTATAGCAAGGTATGACAATACACAGAAGTCACTAAAATGGTCCTCCAATATTCGTGATGGGGATTGTAGGGACGGTGAAAAAATATTGTGTAATAGATGCCCCCTAAATCATGAGGTCCGAGAGAGAGGGAGGGGTGAAATGCTTTATGAGAACATGCCTAAACCAAAATGCCACTATCAGAAGACCTGCATGAACAAGTACAATTGATATCTTTGATACATGAATATGTTGTATGGGCACAACCATCCATAATAGAGTACATACAATAATAAGATCTGAGGTATGGACATAGAAATTCAGTAAGAAGGATCATCAAATAGACTCAGGTATGGTCGCAACAATCCAATCAAAAGAGTCATGCATATAGTCATGATAAACAAAATCGTCTCGCAACCTAAATTTTATCAGACAAAACCTAGGGTCTTGCACTCCATCTCGACCTGAAAAAGTAAAAATTCAAGCATGAAGTCAACATGCAAGAAAGTCACCTGATTACCAGTCGATGATGAAAGTTGTTAACAGGCGCAAGAGAAACCACCAATAATGAAAATGGCTCTCAAGGTACAACTATTACAATCCGTGAAATGTGAACAGTGAGCTGAAGTCGAACACCTACGAAATCACTCGATCGTAGGCCAATGATGAGGACTTGTCATCGAATGCAAAGAACTTTCCATTGAGGCATGAAAGCTCCAAGGTACCGGAAGGGAGTCTCTAGATCAACTTCTTGGATAATGAGTTTAAGTCAAAAGGAAGTGACCGATCGAAGGAGGGTCATAACGTTTCCCTGTAATATTCCTACATTAGCATGCATCTAATAGGAATATTGATTTTTGAATTTTTCACCTAGTAGATGAATAAATGGGGGAAGAGACCCATACTTAACTTAGATCAGCATAAAAACCCTCTAGGTATGAAAGGGGATCATTCTAGTAGCTGGATTTCACACCCTCATTTGTGAACAGGGACTTTTGCATGTGGACAAAGTCAAGTTTGACCAAGTCAACAACATGCATAAAGAGGAGTGGATTATCAATGTAAGTAGCACAATGTGAACAAGGATCAACTTAGACAAACATATGAGAGTTGGATTGAAGACACTCGGGTGTGAAAAAGGGATGAAGCAGGTTGAAGAGGTCAAATTTGACCAAATCAAACAGCGTTGTTATGGGAGAGTGGCCTTAATGGAGATACAACGCAGTTTTGGAGGGAGATTGATCATGTGCATGTGGAAACCCTAATGGGTGAGACCCAAGGTGAGGAGGCTCACAAAGATTATAAGGAAGATAATGGCAGTCATTTGGGGTTAGCTTGATGATTATAGATTTTGGTTTGCATGACTATTGTGCCTTTTCCAACTGTTTAGTTCAGATTGCAGTGCTGTTTGGCAGAAGGCATTTCTGTTTAGGGATTCCTCCTCCTTCCTTGAGTGATCTCTTAGAGGAGCATTGTACTTTAGTTTTCCACATTTAGGATTAAGGCCAAGCATCCTCCTTTAGCTACAGTGTTATTTCTGTAGCAGTATAACGTTGTGTTGCAGGGTCTTCCAGTGGAAGGTCCACAACACCACTTCCGGAGCTTGTATTTCAGAGGAGGAAGCCTTTATTTCTTTGGGAGACTAGTGAGGAAGAATTTGAACTGATTATCAGATCTTGGCATGTGGCCAATGTATTTTAAATCTCCTATAGTGCAGTCCCTTGCAGGAACTACGTCATTTTACTCAATGTTACAGTAGCAGGGTCAAGACCCTTGTTTGTGAGCTTGTTCCCTGGAGAAAGGGCCAACCCTTCTCCTGGAAGGCTTGTATAGAGCATATTCTTCTATTCTTGTACATTTCATCTATATTTATTTAGAGCTGTAGTATAACTGCATTTTCCAGATCTGGATCTGTAGATCTGTCATTTTATACTTGTATTTTCATGGAACCCTTGCTGGGTTATTCTCATTTTGTATAAAAAGGAAAAGATCTCCATTTTTCTCAGCCATTAGATGATTGTAAACTCTATATCTACCATTTATCATAATTTCTGCATAAAACCTCATTAAAATAACGTTGTTACATGCTTTAGTATTTCCTGTTAGCAAAATTCATGGGGTTTGGTCTTATTTGAGTTGTATTGGTTTGGGGAGACCTGTTCATCTTGGCTAGAGGGATTTATTTTTGCTCCCATTCTGGATGTGAGATGTATAAAGCATATTATAAGGGATCTAAGTCCCATTTCCCATATTTATAGAGAAATTTATTGAAGACAACCCTTTTATGGCCCTATTCGCTACATTTCCCCCAAATTTTGGGATCATGAAAGGTGTAATAAGTTTCTTTTGTAACATTAATTGATGGATATGTGTTTCTTAACACATTTTATGAGTTGGTATCTTGCTGCTATTCCATCATTGTGTTTACATATTGCTGCAGTCCCTTCCTTGGGCATTTTTCAAGCCACACTAGGTGTGGGAGGTCTTTTTACCTCACCTAGTTTGATTTGCTTCTAATTCCCTCTTGGATTTGGGTCTTAGATTATTAAATATAAGGGATCAAAGGGATTATTTCAGAATAATACAGTGGTATCAGAGCATAATCTTGGCTCAACCCGTGAGTTTCAGCTATCAGAATAATAAGGAGACAAAGGGAAGGAACCTATCCAAGGAGGTTAAACAGATGAGAGAAGAAAGATGCAATGAAAATAATAGAGGGTTTCGAGAAGAGGAAAGCTACAGTGAGACCTCTAGAAGGTTTCAAGAAGAGGAAGGACCATGCACTTCCTATTCTCATAAAGAAGAAGACAAGAAGCATGGGAGACACTTGGATCATCAGATTCTAAGTGAATACCTTGTTGAGTACAGATCTCAACCTAGAGCCTTCAAGAAGACTCTAGCTTTTCCGCATTTCATTCAGCTGGAGGAAAAGAGGAGGCCCTATAGAAAAGGAGAAATCAAAGGCAATAGATTCCTATTTTCTACTTTTGATGGGTCATCTGCAGCAAGAGCTTGGGCAAGGAAACTTGATGAATTCTTCCTACTACATCCAGTGGTAGAGAGAGAGGCAGTAGATATTGCAGCACTACACCTTGAGGGTGAATCCAATCTTCGATGGTTCAGCCACTTGAGACATGTAAGAGTGACTACTTTTGCAGAGTTCACTCAAATATTGATTGGGAAATTTGGCATGGAGAAATCAGAGGAGGAGAAGCCCTCACCACCATCGGAAGAGGCATGTACTAGCGTTATCATAACCATGGAGGAGCAGCCTCCATCTTTAGCAGTTTGGGAAGCCACCACATTGGAGGGAGGAACTCTTGCAGCCACTCAAGATGTTCCCAAGAATTACCAAGGTATGCCGAAGTTTCCATTTCCTCTTGTTTCAGCAAATCTTATGGAGATTTGTATACCATTGCATGCCCCACGGACAAATTCTAATGCTGATTTAGAGAAACATACTCTCACTGCGCTGAGGAGCCTTGATGACCTAAAGGAAAGGATAAACACTCATCCTACTTATTCATTGTTGAAATGTACACAACTCTTGGGGTTGGAGTATAGAATTTTGAAGGATGGAATGAGCATTGTTCTCTTCAATGCAATGCAAAACTATGTACTCAATAGTGAGCATGATCTGGAAACAATAGATGTAGCATCATGGAGACCAATAACATTGTCTTTGAATAACAATGATGAGTTGGATTCCCAACCATTAGCAGGGCATTCCAACGACCATTCCATATGTCCAGAAAAAGGAAGACAAATTGTTGGTGGGATACATTTTGTCTCCCATTTATATGATGGTATTCTTCATTCGAAAGATGCAAATGTTGAGCAGTATGATAGACACTCACCTTGGGTTGAGTGGATGATGTTGGAAAGCAAGAGGTGGGAAAGCCCCTTGCAAATCTATGACACAGGGCAACAAGAGGCAAGGCTACGTTGGCTGATCTTGAGAGAGTTTGGCCATCATGTAACATACCCTTTTTCAATAGGTATGTGGAGTATTGATGCATTACAGGGCACCCATATGTTATGGCAGCAGAAGATTTGTTTGTTTTGGGCGTCATATAAGACAAACATCATGATCTTACTCAATGACTTGTATGAGGGAGAGATAAGGGAGCAGCAAGAGTTATTGTTGCTATGGTTACTCTTGGGAGAGTATGGGCATAATTTTTCCCATACTTATCATGATATTTCCGGAGAGGAATGGCACATTCAAAGTGCAAAGAGGCTACCCTTCAGCATTGGATGACAAGGAGAGGCTTCTACATAGGAAGAATATATTCTCACATAGCAGCATGTTGGTGGATAAATTTGACATGTGGAATGTCAAGGAAGGGGATCATGGAGTGAAAAGAGCCTTATCACTAGGGCCAACAGTGATGTCACTTGGGAGTATGTTTCTTTTGATGGAGTGTTCCAAGGGGAGCATGCATCCTCTCTTGTTGCATATTTTTATGAGAAGACTCTCATGGGAGGAGTCATCCATGGACCTCACTTTCAGCCAACTCATTATGCATGGTAAGGAATATATTTCTGTACTTATTGATTATTACATTGAGTATGTACACTTCCTCAGCATGTATTAATAGTGCATTACTCCACCAGAGGGCAAGATTATTTATGTGCTTCATGGTCCTGCTAGAACCAACCTCTATGATGGAGATAACCCTTCTCTACATGACATTGGACAAGTGTGTTGTTATTTTAATTGTACTCAACTGATATATAATGCTATTTACCACCTCATGGTAGATGTGAGAACATGCACAGTTGTCATTTTGTTGAAAGACCACTTGCCACATGATGATCTAAAGCAGTAATTGGGAAGACTGTGTTGTATCCACTTGATAAACCATTGGTATCATCCAAACTTACATATCAGCTTCAGCATTTTTCTGATTTGGATGCCAAATGGTGATGATGTGCCATTCATTTTGAATGGGATGATTTGGGCTAGCATGATTCATAACATGGGAGAAAGGATCTTTGGAGATCTAATCTTCTTCTTTCCACTTGAGGGAAACCTTATTGCAACCCAAAATCAGCATATGCTCTACACTTATCATAAGTGGAAAGGAAGACAGTGTGGGGTAGGCCATTTTGTCTACGATATTCATTTATTCAGCCCACCTACATTGCAGGAGCCAAAGGTGGACGAGATCTTTCATTAGTTTCCATGTTGGAGGGTGACTCATCTTGTATGGATGATAGCTTGGGGGTGGAGGTTTTACATGCGGATGATAGTTCCCAACACATTTCAGTATCCATGCCTTGAGAGGACACAACACATAGTTGCCTCCTTGAGTATTTCACCTTTTCATGATGATGGCTATTTTGGATGCTCACCAAATGCTAGCTTGCATGCTTGGGAGGGGAACTATGGAGATTCATTGTTGAGACAACATCATATTCCTTGGAGGAGTTCATCATATGAGGATGCTACAGGAGGAGGAGAGTAAACTCTTTAGTTCCATCCTTGCAATTGGTTGAGGGCAAGCAACATTTGGGAGGGGAGGACTGTAATATTCCTACATTAGCATGCAGCTAATAGGAATATTGAATTTTGAATTTTTCACCTAGTAGATGAATAAATGGGGGAAGAGACCCATACTTAACTTAGATCAGCAAAAACCCCTCTGTGTATGAAAGGGGATCATTCTAGTAGCTGGATTTCACACCCTCATGTGTTAACAGGGACTTTTGCATGTGGACAAAGTCAAGTTTGACCAAGTCAACAGCATGCATGAAGAGGAGTGGATTATCAATGTAAGTAGCACAATGTGAACAAGGATCAGCTTAGACAAACATATGAGAGCTAGATTGAAGACACTTGGGTGTGAAAAAGGGATGAAGCAGGTTGAAGAGGTCAACTTTGACAAAATTAAACAGCGTTGTTATGGGAGAGTGGCCTTCATGGAGATACAATGCAGTTTTGGAGGTAGATTGATCATGTGCATGTGGAAACCCTAATGGGTGGGACCCAAGGTGAGGAGGCTCACAAAGATTATAAGGAAGAGAATGACAACCATTTGGGGTTAGCTTGATGATTATAGATTTTTTTCTGCATGACTATTGTGCCTTCTCCAACTGTTTAGTTGAGATTGCAGTGCTATTTAGCACAAGGAATTCCTGTTTAGGGATTCCTCCTCCTTCCTTGAGTGATCTCTTGGAGGAGCATTGTACTTTAGTTTTCCACATTCAGGCTTGAGGCCAAGCATCCTCCTTCAGCTACAACATTATTTTTGCAGCAGTATAACGTTGTGTTGCAGGGTTTTGCAATGGAAGGTCCACAACACCACTTCCGAATCTTGTATTTCAGAGGAGGAAGCCTTTCTTTCTCTGGGAGATTAGTGAGGAAGACTTTGAGCTGATTATCAGATCTTGGCATGTGGCCAATTTATTTTACATCTCCTACAGGGAAATCCCTTGCAGGAACTACGTCATTTTACTCAGTGTTACAGTAGCAGGTTCAAGACCCTTGTTTGTGAGCTTGTTCCCTGGAGAAAGGGCCAACTCTTCTCCCAGAAGACTTGTATAGAGCATATTCTTCTTTTCTTATACATTTCAGCTATATGTGTTCATTGTACTCATTTGATATATAATGCTAGTTACCACCTCATGATAGATGTGATAACATGCACAATTGTCATCTTGTTGAAAGACCACTTGCCACATGATGATCTAAAGCAGCAGTTGGGAAGATTGCGTTGTATCCACTTGATAAACCATTGGTATCATCCAAACTTACATATCACCTTCAACATTTTTCTGATTTGGATGCCAAATGGTGATGATGTGCCATTCATTTTGAATGGGATGATTTGGGCCAGCATGATTCATAACATGGCAGAAACGATCTTTGGAGATCTAATCTTATTCTTGCCACTTGAGGGCAACCTTATTGCAACCCAAGATCAGCATATGCTATACACTTATCATAAGTGGAAAGGAAGACAGCATGGGGTAGGCCATTTTTTCTACCATGTTCAGTTATTCAGCCCACCTACATTGCAGGAGCCAAAGGTGGAGGAGATCTTTCATGAGTTGCCATGTTGGAGGGTGACTCATCTTGTATGGATGATAGCTTGGAGGTGGAGGTATTACATGTGAATGATAGTTATCAACACATTTCAGTCTCCATGCCTTGTGTAATATCCCCAAAAGGGAGAATGCAATAATAATTCACACAATATAAGAAATTACAACAAGATAAACAATAAATCTAAGTACAAATCAGAATATGCAGGAAGAGATGAGCCATTCTATTATATTAGAGATGATTCAGTTACACAAGTACAAGATATAGGTATATCTAGCCAAGAAAATGAGCTAGGATCACCCTAAAAACATGTGTGGAGAAAGTACAACGTAACTGTTGAGGCTCTGCAGCAAATACTACGCTGTCTCTTCAGCAGAATATGAAAATATGGTTGCAGGCTGAAAAGAGAAATGTAGATCTACTCAAAACTGGAGCTCTGATGATGCCAAGATTCAAGATCTGGCCAATGTGATGGATTCCCAAGATAACTTAGAAGGGATTTTCCAGATCTGCAACTTTGGAAAATCACCTCCGTATGATTTGATCCTTGAACTACTGGGAAATACAGATTTGAAGCTAGATCTAGAGAATAGATCGCTGAAATGTATGCTCAGATTAGATCTATGCTTGAAGGGTTGATCCCTTCATCATATCTATGAGCTGAAAGCTTTAGATCTACCTTCTCAATCCTTTAATGGTGAATTCAGCTGCTGCAACACAGCTGCCAACATAAACTGCGCTGTGAGGGAAAGAGAGGTCTCCTGCCTGCTAAAAATTGCTGCAATAAGCTCCAGGCTGATGGTAAGACTGATGGCAATGTGAAGGAATGATCCTCCACTGGATTTCTAGCTGAAGTACTAGCAACTTCCTTCCTCCTTTCAGATCTGCAATATGGACAACATTATTCCTTAAGGGAATACTACTGCTAGGAGGTCAATAAATTTTGGCCTGATGCCAAATATGCAATGTGGCTCTGGGAGTGTTGATCTATAAGCCCAAGTGATGGGAATAATCCCTCACCTTATTCTGCAGCTGAATTACTGAAGACAACTTCCACCTTCCAAACAGATCTTCAGAAATCTGTAGATTTCTGAACATGAATGTTCTGCAGAAAGTATAAAAAGGAAATGGCACTTAAAGCCAGATGTATAATGAAGTACAAACCTCTTCCTTAGATATCACTCAAAGAAAGAGGAGGGATTCCCGAGAAGGAACACCATGTGCTAAACAGCACCGACAATCTCTTCTAAACAACCCAAGAATGCAGTGGAATGTCACTTAACAATTCCAGATCTAAAAGATCATACATTAAGTAATCCAAGATGCCTTTCACCTTTTCCTTCATCTCCTTTATAATGTTTGAGTGATCCCAAGCCTTGGCCCTAATCTCAACTGCGCAGTCTCATGTGGACAATATCCTCCAAGTGGGACTGCATTGTTTGACCAAATAAACCAAATAGTCTAGGTGCAATGTACAACTCCTCCATCATGTGTGCTTCATTTGCACGTGATCCTCCATTACTTGATCATTAATGCTGTTTGAAATCTTCAAGATCTTAGTTGACTGAATCAACCCTCCATGATCTTTCTCATTAAGTGAGACATGATCTCCAATCTCATTCACATTAGTAGTTGCTCAACTACCTCTTTTTGTAGATCTAGGCTAAATTAGTCCACATTCACACACACAAAGTGGATATTTATTCTTATTGAGCATTGTGGGTCCATCCACCATTTTATTTACTTAATTCATTAAGAAAATCAAGGACTCTAATATTCCAAATATGATGTGAAAATTTGGAAATATTACAGTCCCCCTAGAAAAATGTTTCTTGTCCTCAAGCAACTCCAAAAGTAGATGCAAAGCCATCTATTCCCCTCCAAATGGCATCCACATAAGGAAGGCTTCCTCCATTTGTTGCAATATATTATGCATGTTTGGTTCCAAAGTTGTCTTTTAAAAGCATAAAGAGTGACCTCCAACTGTTTGGCTAGATGTCCTCCTTCCATCATGACGTACCAAGTGACAACCATATGATGTCCAACATCATCATCAATACATGAGGTGCATACAATAAGGTGGTTCTCTTCATAAAGGAAAAGCTCCATCACAAAATACATATCTTCATCCCCTGTCTCATGAATTAGATTGAGCATTGAGATGCTCTCATACTTAGCCCTGTTGGCCTTGTTGGATCCAAACTTCATCATTCCAAAGTTATTCAAAAGAAGAAGGGAAGAAGTAACATGGGTAGACAAATATGTCAAACCATATTCTCCTAACAATAACCACCGGAGTAAGGCCCGTTGCTGCCATCCTCCATCTCCTCCATGTAAGATAGACAAGCCAAACTCTCCCAAAAGTAACCCAAGAAACAAGAGATCTTGTTCCTTTCTCTCCTCCTCATGTTCATTATGAAGAAAAAGCATACTAATGGACATATAATATGTCACATCAGCCCAATACAAAGAAACATCACTAATGCACATCATGAGATCACTATGCCAAATTTTACACAATACAAAACACATAGACATAGGAGATGTCATGTGGTGGCCAACCTCTCTCAAGTAAAACCAAAATGAACATGCCTTTCTTTGGTGAAATTTATCATTGAAACACAAGGCATGATTCAGAAAATGATGAGATATTGAGTGGTTTCCATACTCACCCAAGAGCAGCCAGCACAGCCATGCCTCCTTCTTCATTTCATATGTTTTTTTCAAGGCATGGATCAGAAAAATAGGTGCCTTTGGAGAGTGACAGAAATCTCTCAATGGAAACCAACATAACCAAGCATGCTGGCCCATACAAATCTACAAGTGGTTTTGCAACCCATTTCTTATCATCCTTACCCATTCACTCCCATGTGGATGATGAATAAGTTACTGCATAATCATGTCATCCTCCCTTTGTAGAATATCATCCTTCCCAATTTGTTGAAGAACTTTGCATTTCATGAAATGTTGAAATGCATCTCTAATGAGATCTCTTAATGATATTATCTCTCCATCAAAGGCCCTCCAAAACCAAAGAAGTTTTGGATTGGATACAAGTAGAAGTTTCTCTTTGAGCAGTGAGAGGCTCATTGAGAAAGGGTCATCTAGAAGGGAGAAAATATTTCTCACTTCAAGATGTCTACCATTTGTCATCTTTGCTTCCATTGCTTCATGAGTGAATCTACCTCCAAAATTATCCAAGAGTGATGAAGCCTTTTCTTTGTCACAACTACTAAGTGACAGTGCTGTAGATATGTGGGGTAATACATATGCTGTCTCAAAGTAAGGCACAATATTGATCTCATAATCATCCATTGTACATAGGATAATGCTAATCCCATTTTTTGAAATTCTACATCTCAGCTCAATGGGTTGAATGTAGCTCATCAATGATGAACAAGGATAGTTTTTAGTCTCCTCCTTGATTAAATCAAGGGTCCTCTACGCTGTGATATGTCTATGCTTCAAGTCAGCACTTTGTTCTCACCCTTGGTTATGCATTGATCTTAAAACAATATGTGGTGAAATTTTATGCATACCTTGGATCAACTGATATGTGGGAACCTCTTGACAGAACACAAGATTTCCTCCAACCGAGACAATAGTATCTCCAACTGCTGGTAAGAGTGATGGCCTCTTTTCTTCTTCAAGTGTACCAGCGCTGGTAACTTCCTCTCCTTCCTCATGCATCTCCTGATCCATGCATGGGACTCCATAATTCAAGAGCTTGAGCGTACCTTGCAAAGATGCAAGTTCCTCTTCTCCAGATAAAAGTACTTCTACAATAGGTGGTGAATGTAGTGACTTCTTGTCCAGAGTGACAAGATTGACATTCTCCTTGGTTTCCTTGGGAGATGTATCTTTGTAGCACATCTCTGTCTTCTCCACATCAAAATTATTCCTCAACTTGTGAAAGAAATCTGAATACTTGGTCACCTTTGCATGCTCTAGGTGCCCAAACCACCAATCTTTTGCTTCATCTAAGAGATGAAGAGCTACAATTTGAATAGCCTCTTATTCAACCATGGGATGTATCTTGAAAAATGAATCTAACTCCCTCCTCCAAGCCTTGAAATTGCTTGAGGAAGATCCATCAAATGTAGGCAAATAAAATCTATTATGCCTCTTTCTTCTATTGCTTCTATAGGATCCTCTTTCTTCTATAATCTGGAAGAATTTTTGGAGAGTTAGCTTCTCCTTGAAAGCTCTAGACTGTGCTTTGTACTCTTCAAGATATAGACTGAGAGTCTCATGAGTCTCAGGCTCATTCTTTTATTCACTTCTATACCTCTCACTTTCTTAAAAGAAAGTGGGCATAGTGGATCTATCAGGAGATCTAGGATTCTCTGGTCTTCTTTGCTGCTGATAGGAAGTGCTTTCCTCATCAGATCTGCTTCTTGGATGTCCTTCCTTCTTTATTTGATTGACCTCCTTGGAGAGATCTTGCATGGATCTGAAGAAAGGAGTGACATATTTCACATCCTCCATGATAGATATTATCTATCTATTCTTCTTTCAATGTAAAAGGATGAAGTGTCCACAAGCTAAGCCAAAGATCATGCTTTGATACCACTATAATATCCCCAAAAGGGAGAATGCAGTAATACTTCACACAATATAAGAACTTACAGCAAGATAAAAAATAAATCTAAGTAAAAATCAGAATATGCAGGAAGATTTGAGCCATTTTATTATATTGGAGATGATTCAGTTACACAAGTACAAGATTTAGGTAAATCTAGCCAAGAAAATGAGCTGGGATCACCCTGGAAACATGTGTGGAGCAGGTACAACGTAATTGTTGAGGCTCTGCAGCAAATACTGCGTTGTCTCTTCAGCAGAATATGAACATATGGTTACAGGATAAAAAGAGAAATGCATATCTACTCAAAACTAGAGCTGTGATGATGCAAATATTCAAGATATGGCCAATGTGATGGATTCCCAAGATAACCCAGAAGGGATTTTCCAGATCTACAACTTTGGAAAATCACCTCCCTAGGATTTGATCCTTGATCTGTTGGGAAATACAGATCTGAAGCTATATCTGGAGAATAGATGGTTGAAATGTATGCTCAAATCAGATCTATGGTTGAAGGGTTGATCCCTTCATCAGATCTATGAGCTGAAAGCTCTACATCTACCTTCTCAATCCTTCAATGATGAATTCAGCTGCTGCAACATAGCTACCAACAGAAACTGCATTGTGAGGGAAAGAGAGGCCTTCTGCCTGCTCAAAATTGCTGCAATAAGCTCCAGGATGATGGTAAGACTGATGGACATGTGAAGGAATGATCCTCCACTGGATTGCTAGGTGAAGTACTATCAACTTCCTTCCTTCTTTCAAATATGCAATATGGACAGTGTTATTCCTTAAGGGAATACTGCTGCTAGGAGGTGAATAAATTTTGGCCTGATGCCAGATCTGCAATGTGGCTCTAGGAGTGCTAATATATAAGCCCAATTGATGGGAATAATCCCTCACCTTGTTCTCCAGCTGAAGTACTGAAGACAACTTCCACCTTCCAAACTGATCTTCAGAAATATGCAGATTTGTGAACATGAATGTTCTACAGAAAGTAGAAAAGGAAATGATACTTAAAGCCAGATGTATAATGAACTACAAATATCTTTCTTAGAGATCAGTCAAAGAAAGAGGATGGATTCTCGCCCGGGAACACCCTGTGCTAAACAGCACCAGCAATCTCTGTTAAACAGCCCAAGAATGGAGTGGAATGTCACTTGACAATTCCAGATCTAAAATATCATACATCAAATAATCCAAGATGCCTTTCACCTTTTCCCTCATCTCCTTTATAATGTTTGAGCCATCCCAATCCTTGGCCCTAATCATAATTGCACAGTTTCATGTGGACAAGATCCTCCAAGTGGGACTGCGTTGCTTGACCAAATCAACCAAATAGTCTAGGTGCAATGTACACCTCCTCCATCATGTGTGCTTCATTTGCACATGATCCTCCATTACTTGATCATTAATGCTGTTTGAAATCTTCAAGATATTAGTTGACTGAATCAACCCTCCATGATCTTTCTCATTAAATGAGACATGATCTCCAATCTCATTCACATTGGTAGTTGCTTAACTACCTCTTTTTGTAGAAATAGGATAAATTAGTCCACATTCACACACACAAAGTGGATATTTATTCTTATTGAGGATTGTGGGTCCCTCCACCCTTTTATTTACTTAATTCATTAAGAAAATCAAGGACTCTAATATTCCAAATATGATGTGAAAATTTGGGAATATTACACCTTGAGAGGACCTCTAGACAGCACATACTTGCCTCCTTGAGTATTTCACCTTTTCATGATGATGGCTATTTCGGATGCTCACCAAATGCTAGCTTGCATGCTTGGGAGGGGCACTATGGAGATTCATTATTGAGACAACATCATATTCCTTGGAGGAGTTCATCATATGAGGATGCTACAGGAGGAGGAGAGGAAACTCTTTAGTTCCATCCTTGCAGTTGCTTGAGGACAAGCAACATTTGGGAGAGGAGGATTGTAATATTCCTACATTAGCATGTAGCTAATAGGAATATTTTTTTTTGTATTTTGCACCTAGTAGATGAATAAATGGGGGAAGAGACCCATACTTAACTTAAATCAGCATAAAAACCCTCTACGTATGAAAGGGGATCATTCTAGTAGCTGGATTTCACACCCTCATGTGTGAAAAGGGACTTTTGCATGTGGACAAAGTCAAGTTTGACCAAGTCAATAGCATGCATGAAGAGGAGTGGATTATCAATGTAAGTAGCACAATGTGAACAAGGATCAGCTTAGACAAACATATGAGAGTTGGATTGAAGACACTCGGGTGTGAAAAAGGGATGAAGCAGGTTGAAGAGGTCAACTTTGACCAAATCAAACAACATTGTTATGGGAGAGTGGCCTTAATGGAGATACAACGTAGTTTTGGAGGGAGATTGATCATGTGCATGTGGAAACCCTAATGGGTGGGACCCAAGGTGAGGAGGCTCACAAAGCTTATAAGGAAGAGAATGGCAGCCATTTGGGGTTAGCTTGATGATTATATATTTTTGTCTGCATGATTATTGTGCCTTCTCCAACTGTTTAGTTGAGATTGCAGTGCTGTTTAGCACAAGGCATTTCTGTTTAGGGATTCCTCCTCCTTCATTGAGTGATCTCTTGGAGGAGTATTGTACTTCAGTTTTCCATATTTAGGCTTGAGGCCAAGCATCCTCCTTTAGCTACAGTGTTATTTTTGTAGCAATATAACAGTGTGTTGCAAGGTGTTGCAGTGAAAGGTCCACAACACCACTTCTAGAGCTTGTATTTTAGAGGAGGAAGCCTTTCTTTCTCTAGGAGATTAGTGAGGAAGACTTTGAGTTGATTATCAGATCTTGGCATGTGGCCAATGTATTTTACATCTCCTACAACACAGTCCCTTGGAGGAACTGCATCATTTTACTCAGTGTTACAGTAGGAGGGTCAAGCCCCTTGTTTGTGAGCTTGTTCCCTAGAGAAAGGGCCAACCATTCTCTCGGAAGGCTTGTATAGAGAATATTCTTCTATTCTTGTACATTTAAGCTATATGTATTCAAAGATACATTGTAACTATGTTTTCCAGATCTAGATCTGCAGATCTGTCATTTTATACTTGTATTTTCATCGAGCTCTTGTCGGGTTATTCTCATTTTGTATAAAAAGGAAAATATTTCCATTTTTCTTAGCCATTGGATGATTGTAAACTCTAGATCTACCATTTATCATTTATTTCTGCATAAAACCTCATTAAAATAATGCTATTACATGCTTCAGTATTTTCTGTTAGCAAAAGTCATGGGGTTTGGGCTTATTTGAGTTGTATTGGTTTGGGGAGATCTATTTAGCTTGGCTAGAGGGATTTGATTTTGCTCCCATTCCGAATGTGAGATGTATAAAGCATATTCTAAGGTATCTAAGTCCCATTTACCATAGTTATAGCATAATTTACTGAAGATATCCTTTTTATGGCCCTATTTGCTACATTTCCCCCAACTTTTGGGATCATGAAAGGTGTAATAAGTTGTTGTTGTAATATTAATTGATGGCTATGTGTTTCTTAACACATTTTATGAGTTGATAGCTTGCTACTATTCTAACATTGTGTTTACATATTGTTGCAATCCCTTCCTTGGGTATTTTTCAAGCCATACTAGGTGTGAGAGGTCTGTTTACCTCTCCTATTTTGATTTGTTTCTGATCCCCTCTTGGATTTAGGTCTGAGATTATGAGATCTAAGGGATCCAAGGGATGATATTGGTTGATGTAGCACACATTCCTGAAAAATGTGTTTTTCAGGCATGCCTTGGTAAGCATTCCCATTTGGGAATATTACATTCCCACATCATCAACACGAGAAATAGGAACAAGATGATAGTGAATCAAGACTAAACAGAGGATAAATGGTTTAAAAATGTAGAAAGAAACTTCTCTTGAACATATCGGTGACACGACTTTGGAATTTGGTAGTATTTGACATCAAGGAATCTGAGGTCATGAAGACGTGGAAAAGAGTAGATGAGAGGTCAAAATAGATAACCCAAAACCATGGAGGAAAAATGATGAATGGGATGTCCCCAACCCGACACGAATTTCAGAGCAGTTTCATGTTCAAGAGCGATATACTGCCGACACGACTGAGAAATGGTTCCATTTTCCCCCAACATTTCTGGCGAGTACCCCAATTATTTTTGGAAACAAGCTTGAAGGGGATAACATATGCTTGTCATATAAGTTTTTCCTTCGGAAAAATCCATCCCAATACATTTTACGAGCCCTAGGAATGAGGAACTCGATAACGTCATGGTGACAATTTCCGATGTCATTTAGGTTTTAATGAGTCTGACAAAGGAAGAACTCAACATCTTTTCATATTTAAAGAGTTTTAAAAGAAGCAGAAAAGAAAAATCTAGCAGGTCCCTTTTCATAGGTAGTCTCACAGATCCGAAAAGGTAGAAAACAATATCTGAGAGAACCTCTCAGTCGCGATTGGCTAAGGTATTCCTTTTTCGTAAATAATATGTCCCAGCCTAAAAAAAGGGTAAACGTATATTGGGCAGATGAAGTTTCATAGCCCTTAACAAGTTCAAAATGATAAGAGTCTCGACAATGTTTTCAATTTTAGAGAGTCAGAAAAGAGTTGAAAGATGACTCTAGGGGGTGACTTTTTCGTGTTTTTACCGACTCTGAGAAAGTAATAAAAGACAACTCGTCACTTCATCATCATCATGCTTAGGACCTGTTGCTACACAAGAAATGCATGTAAAACCCACTTTTCGAGATAAACATTAAAATAATCGAAAAATAAGCTCAAGAACTTAATTAGGGTTTCGAAAAGGTTATAAAATGACATAAATAGTAAAAATAAATTACTTTTCACCTTTCCACTTCTTGTAAGCATTTTACCATTTTTAACTATAATCCTGTGGAGCTGGCAGTGGAAAATCCAAGAGACCAATTGCAAATCCATTTTCTTCATGTAAGAACTCTTATCCTTGCCTGCATTTTATGCTAGATTTCATTTCCTGCATTCTTAATTTCTCATGCTTTTGGGGGAATTTTGTTCAAGGTTGGGCGCGGTGGTCGGTGCGGGTTTTGGGCACGGAGTCGCGCTAACCCGCGTTAAATTCTAATGGTGAGGCACCAATTGGCGCTGCTATTTCTAAAACAATTGTGACAATTTCCGCAACCAATTTTCTTGAAAACTCTCTCAAATAGTTTCATTTAAACATTTTGAAAAGTGAAATATTCAACTAATGAAAGTCCCAATGATGATTTCGCAAGTGATTAAAAGCCAAAATGGTCATTGAATGGAAGGAAAGAGAGCACGGGGAGGAAGATAAGCTAGCCATGAGAAATGTTAGATGCATGGATGCCCTAAGAGATTGTGGGCTCTTAAAAGTTTCCATGGCACCATGTCTTTGAGCTCAGCTAAAGTTACTATAGTATCTGGTCAGTGTGTGGGACACCGATCGGGAAATATTTATGATTCACGATCAAGAGTTGGAGATAGAAGTCTCTAACATATACACTAGTACAAAATGACTAATTAGTTAAAAAAAAACAACTAAAATTTGGATATAAATGACTATTTTTCAGTCGGTGACCAATAGTAGCTAATTTACAGTATCTAATGGAAAAAGTATCCTCAGACACGTAATTTTATTGATATTGGAAAAGAAATTACATAAAAAGTTGCAGGAGTTTACAAACATAAACTTCCACTAATTTTCAATTAGGAAACTAACCTATTTATAATATATATGTCCTAACTTAATTTAGTTATGAACCACTTGAAAAAATAACAAGTGTCCATTTACAATAAATGATCTTCTATCCAATCTACTAACTTTATTCCTATTTTAGAGCCTAAGATACGCCTCAATTCGAGAGTCCTATCTTTGCTAACAATATTCTATTTCTAAGTGTCTCTAATATTTATTAAATATTCTAATTTAATAAATATTTTTATCCTAACTTTACATTATTATATTTGGATCATATAACATTCCCCCCTATGATCCAAAGATACATTACAACATATACCAAGTTCATTCCTGAACTTAGTAAATTTGATTCTGCTAAGAGGTTTGGTGAAGATATCAGAGTTCTGATCTTCTTAAGGACAATAAATTGGCTTGATGACATCCTTTGCAATGAGTGATCTGATATGATGATACTTGGTGTCCACATGCTTTATCTTTGAATGAAAAATTGGATTCTTGGCAAGATTTATTGTTGACTGATTGTCGATGAATAACGAAGTAGCTTCTACTGGAGGAATACCCAAGTCCTGTAAAGCTCTATGAAACCAAACAATCTCACATGCTGCTTCCCATGCTAAAATGTACTCTTCTTCTGCTGAAGAAGTGGCCACTGTAGCTTGCTTCTTGCAACTCCAGGAAACTACATCTGACCCCATGTTCATTAAATAACCTGAGGTTGATTCCCTATCATCAATACTGCCAGCAAATTCGGCATCTGAAAATCCACCAAGTACAAAAATTTTAGTCTTTTTGTAAAGAAGACCAAAATCTTTTGTTCCTTGGATATAACGAATAACTCTTTTAGCTGCATTCCAATGGTTGTTTCGTGGTTCCTGCATAAAGAGGGAAAGGATGATAATGGCATAATAAAGATCTGGTCGAGTAGTTGTCAGATAAATCAGGCTACCAATCAACTATCGATAAGTAGTGCTATCCACCATTTCCCCCCTTCAAATTTTGAAATTTTCAAGTTTTGTCCCATAGGGGTAAGAACAGGCTTGCAATCTTACATTCCAAATCACTGAAGAATTTATGTTGCATACTTACTCTGGGAAATAAAGATATGATGTGGATGTTGGAATACTTCAACTCCAAGACAGTAGTGAAGTAGTCCCAAATCTGTCATCTTAAAACCTGCATGTAACTCTTTTTTCACCTGTGCAATGTGATCATCGTTGTTTCCAGTGATAATCAAATCATCTACATACATAACCAGAATCACCAGATTTTTACCTTGTTGGCATACATACAAGGTATCATCAGATTCACTTAGCTGAAAACCAACTTTCTGAAGGTACTCATCCATTTTGGCATACCAAGCTTGTGGAGCTTGTTTTAACCCATATAAAGCCTTTATTAGTTTGCAGACTTTATGTTCATGTCCTTCAATTTCAAAACCTAGTGGTTGTGTCATGTATACTTCTTCCTATAAATCACCGTTGAGGAAAACACTTTTTACATCCATCTGATGAACTTTCCATCCTTGTTGAGATGCTAAGGCAAGTGTGAGTCGAATGGTGTTCCATTTAGTTGTAGGAGCAAATGTTTCCTCATAATCTATCCCTTCTTGCTGTGCAAAACCCTTAGCAACAAGTCTTGCTTTATACTTGTCAATTTCACCATTTTTCTTGTACTTAATTGGGTAAACCCATTTTCATCCAATGGGTTTAACATTCCGAGGACAATCAACAAGTTTCCAAGTGTTATGGTCTTGAACTGCCTGATATTCATCAACCATAGCCTGTTGCCATTCTTTATGTTTTACTGCCTCTCGGTATGTAGAAGTTTCAGTAAAAGCATTTGCTATCAAGGCTCCTTCATTTCTTTGTGATCCCCTTGTTCCTGTTTTATTCTGTTCATTAGGCCCTACATCTTTCAAAATTTGAACTGCCCATTTTGGAAAATGATGTTCACTGGTTTGAGATTGTGAAAAATCACCATAATTCGAAAGAGGGTTGATATAAACTGATGTTTGTTGATCAATCGCAGGTTCTAGGGGCGGAGAGTCATTGTCAGAAGAACTGATGTTGCTAGGAGAGTTGGATGAACTTCTAGAAGACCCAGATGACGCTGATGAAGAAGACGGACTAGATGAATCATTTTCAGATGAAGGAAACTGAAGTGCATACCAATTTTTTGAATTTGGTTTACTTTGTAAATTTCCGTTTCTTTCATCACTTTTTGTTTCTAACTTTTGAAGAAGACTTTCAACTTCTTCAGCACTCTTACTCTCATTTTCATCAAAAATCACATCTATGATTACAATAAATTTCCCATTCAACAAAATTCGGTACCCTTTCTTCTCATCAGAATACCCAATCATTGTGCACTTCAAGCTTTGTGCATCAAGCTTAGTTCTTTTTTCCTTTGGAACTAAGGCATAACAGACTAATCCAAAAACTCTGAGATGTTTTACTCGAGGTTTGAAGCCAAACCATGCTTCATAAGGTGTGATTTCGTCTAAAGAAGCAGTGGGAGATCTGTTCCTCAAGTAGACAGCGGTATGAATTGCTTCAGCCCAATATAAAAGACTTAAATTTTTGAAAGTTAACATAGATCGCGCCATTCCTAACAAGGTACAATTCATTCTTTCTACTACTCCATTTTTCTGTGGAGTTTAGACATTGGTAAGATTTCTTTTTATACCATTATCCATGCAACACATTTTGAATTCATTTGAAGTGAATTATTTTCCATTGTCAATTCTAAGAGTGCCAATCTTCTCCTTTACTTCATTTTCAATAAGCTGATGAAAAGTTTTGAAATTTTCAAAAGCTTCTGACTTTTGCTTCAAAAAATATACCCAAGTCATCCTACTAAAATCATCAATAAAGAGTAAGAAATATCTGCATCCTCCGAGTGAAGTTGGTAAGGGTCCACAAATATCACTGTGAACCAACTGCAAATGCCTGTTTGCACGCCATGAACTTGTAGGAAAATTCTCTTGATGTTGTTTTCCTAAAATGAAAGATTCACACTTTGCATTTTCCCTTTTAAAGGTTGGAAGTCCTTTAACCATTCCCTATTTTTGTAACTGAGAGAGACTATCAAAGTTGAGATGGCCATATCTTACATGCCACAATCTAATCGATGAAATGTCTGTACTTGCTGCTCTTTCAAAGTCAGAATTTCTTGGAATAATTGTCCCTTTCATCCTTAACAGTTTTCCATCTTCATAACCTGTCATTACTATTTTAATGTTCTGTTTTGCTGAGTTAATTTTAACTAAGCCATCTTCCATAATGACCATATGTCCTGCTTGTCAAATTGTGACTAAAGATAACAAATTTTTCTTGAATGTTGGGACATACCATACATTTGAGATCATTGTTTCTCCAATGCCTGGTAAAAAAAACTTTAACTACACCTTTGGCTGAAGGAGTATGTTTTTTTTTATCAACAAGATAGATTGAATTCATATGGAATTGTTGGAAGCTCCAAAATAAATCCCATTGAAAATTCATGTGTTGAGTTGTGCCTGTATCCATAATCCATGCAACTTCACAATCACTTCTAAGAAAGATTGAAACCTGTAAAGCTGTTGATTCTGTATTGGTGAAGACATATTCGGAACCATCAGGATCATCTTCATCATTTTCAAACTGTGCAGAGTTTGGTTGAAACTTGGGAATTTTCTCAATAGAAGTTCTACAATATTCTGCATAATGGCCAACTTTGTTACATCTCCTGCAAACAATTTGACTAAAATCTCTTCCTCTTCCTTGAGACTATCCTCTGCCTTGATACTATCCTCGGTCTCTACTTTTGCCTCTATTTTGAGTTTTTCCTCTGCCTGGAATTTGTCCTCTGCCTTGATGATATCCTATGTTTTGATTGTTTCCTCTTCCTTGAAAATTTCTCCTTCCTAAATTGTAGCCTCTGTTGAAAGTGTTTCCTCTGCTTTTATTGCGACCACGACCTTGGGCTGCTTGATATTGACTGAAATTTCCTCTTCCTCTATTTCTTGAACTATCGGCTGAGGAGTTACTTGAGTTGGCTTTGGTGAAGAAGACATCTTCTCCAATCTATTTCTTCTTCCCAAAGGCTTTATCATGTTGAGCTAACATGTCACTCAATTCATCAAAATTTATCTTCTCTAAATTTCCAGTGACTTGCAAAGTTTCCAAAAAATGTGTATATGATTATGGAAAGATAGCAATTAGAATCGTGGTCAAGAAGCTTTCATCAACAACTTGAAAACCAGAATTTATTATTTCTTGCTTGATATTTTTAAGTCTTGAAATATACTCAAGGACATCACCACCTTCAGTTAATTTCTGTTGAAGAAATTTTAATTGAAGATCAACCTTCTTTGATTCAGGTTGTGTATCAAAGAGACCTTTGAATGTACGTAAAGAAGTCCATGCATCTAAGGAATTTTCAATATGTATGTACATTTCATTATTAACTGAAGCTTTTATAAGAGCTAATGCTTTGCCATTTTTTACTTCCCATTTTGCAAGTGAAGCTGCATCTGTTGGTTTATTAGGCTTAATGTTGCCATCGCATATGTCATGCCACAAATCATTATAAATGAGAGTGCTTTCAATTATACATTTCCATGTCTTATAATATTTCACCCCATCTAGCTTATCAGATTCAGAGAACAGATTAATTAACTTTGACATGATAGTGTTGAAGCAATGCACCAAAAGAATCAAGCACAAGAAGAAAATGAGCAACTCGTCACACGAAACATGCCACGCCCAAAACGACACACACCACGAAAAAAAAAAAAGATCTATCAGGGCTTGGCCTTGACCCTCGTATATTCATTGAAAAAGGAGAAAAATGACTGAGCTTTGCCCTTGGCTCTAGTCAATTTCTCGTTCAGTGTTTACAATGAAATCTTTGAAAAATTTGTCAATGCCTTTACAAATTTCTTCTTAAAAAAATTCTACCCCCCCCCCCTTCAAAGTAAAAAAGTACTTTGAGTTACAATATCACTCTTGTCACACCATATAAAAAATTACAAATAGAATCTCCTTATTACTCCAAGAATTACAAAATCCTTATTACTCCAAAGTATAAAAAAAAAAAAAAAACTATTTCTTCCTCTAAAAACAAAGTTCTACTTCACCTTATTGCTCCAAAAAAAAAAAATGACAACATTTTCATTTTTTTTTTTAACTTCACCTTATGACTCCAATTACAAAACTACAATTTCCAAAACTGATAACTCCAATATAATGTGAAATACTTTCTATACTTTCTTCACCAAGTTTTTAAACCATATTCTTAAACTAATCTTAATTTACAAGAATATGATCAGTTCTCTATCCATCATAAAAATTTTCCCAAAACGTTTGAGTCCCTTAGGACTACTTGAACGCATATCACAATGTGCCTTAATAAATGAGGAAAATTTATTTTTATAATGGTTCTTGGGACATCAGATTACTTCCCACAGTTTTCCTACAACTCAAATCTTAATTGAATTCAATTTAAATACATATATTTGGAAGGATTACCGCAATTCAACATTTATAATTCACCTCCAATCATCGATGGATCAATCGATGTTCTCACTTCACAACATAGTTGACACAATATCATGATTGCTCCCAAGTCAACGATCTGAAGCAGAGGATTGTTCCTCCGTTAGACACACGCACTCACCGAATTGAGTTACCACCAAATGCTTATTACTTTACTGGTGCAAGTCATAACACTGCATACTTCACCCTTTACCTTCACGCTGCTACTCCAATCCACTGTTGGATTGCTTGGAACGGTGGTTTCAAACTGGACTGTGCATCTATCTCGTTTGCAACCTAACTGTTAGTCATTTGATGGAGCACGATGGCTCTCGAATCCACTGTTGTGGTTTACCATACAACAATTTGTATGGCTCGTCCTTCTATACAAATTCCACTTCTCATAGCATTTCACCACCTTCCCTTTGTGTTGGCTTGTGTTAGCTCTTGAGAATCGATCCTTACGGATCTTCTCTGTTGTAGATGCACTGTTCGTGAATCTGTGCCTTCATCGAACCACGTGGACTCTTTTTACTGTGGTGTCAAAGCTACTTGCGTATGTGGATTCTCTCTGTTTGTTGGGTGAAATCCCCCCAAACTCGATCGCACTACCTCGTCTGGTGTGATATGTAAATTTCCTCCTCTATGTAAATTATGCATTACTGGTGGCTCCGATACCACAATAATGGCAGAAGTGTCCTCAAACACGTAATTTTATTGATATTGGAAAAGAAATTACATAAAAAGTTGCAGGAGTTTACAAACGTAAACTTCCACTAATTTTCAATTACGAAACTAACCTATTTATAATCTATATGTCCTAACATAATTTAGTTATGAACCACTTGAAAAAATAACAAGTGTCCATTTACAATAAATGATATTCTATCCAATCTACTAACTTTATTCCTATTTTAGAGCCTAAGATATGACTCAATTCTAGAGTCCTATCTTTGCTAACAAAATTCTATTTCTGAGTGTCTCTAATATTTATTAAATATTCTAATTTAATAAATATTTTTATCCTAACTTTACATTATTATATTTGGATCATCTAACAGTATCTTATAACGTGACCAAATTTTAGTCGTTTTTAGCTTAGTCATTAATTGGATATCTCAATTTTGTTGTCTAGTAGTATATTTGGTCATTAATTTAGTCATTTATTTGGTCATTAATTTAGTCATTGATTTGGTCATTAATTTAGTCATTGAGTTGGTCATTGATTTAATCATTGATTTGGTCATTAATTGTCACAATGAATGACCAAAGATATATGACCAAAATGTTGGTCGCGTTATAAGATACTATAAATTAGCTACTAATAGTCATATATATGCAAATTTAGTCATGTTATAAGATACTGTAAATTAGCTACTAATAGTCATATATATGCAAAATTTAGTCACTATTTGGAATCACAAATTTATCATTTGCAGTAGTCATTTATATTTTTTTGGTAGTTTCATATGCATTATATAAATGGCTACTTTAGTAGTATATATTCATTTCATTTACTTTCATTAACAATCATAATAAGCTACTAATTTAGTTGTATATTCATTTTATTTGTTTTCATCATTAATAAACATAAACGACTAATTAAGTAATTTTAGATTGATTTTATGTGTGCATAATTAATCAAAATAAATTAATTAGTATGATTTTTCAACTAAATTAAAAAAATAATGTCATACAATGTACATGTTCATCTAATATGAAAACACAAAGCTACATATGTTAATTACAATACTAAGTAATATCATGTGCAACTATAAATAATCTCAACCACATAAATTATATTATATAAAATGTCAAGTATTACAATGAGTTTCCAAATAAATATTGGTTGGAGTACAATTTACACATGAAATATTGTTTCATCACTTCAAAACATTATCATTCCATTGCCAAGACATTGCAGGTGAATTTACCAACTCTAAAAGCTTGGCCATCAGTATCTATGTGTGTGTCTTATGCAGGATATTGGCTCTACAGGCACCACTAGACCAATTTTCTTCTCTCTCTTTAATTTTCATTTTATCGCTCTTTTGTTATCGTTCTGCTCTTTCTTCAATCCCTGCTTCTTACCATCAATACTGAGTTCCTTTTCTGGAAAAAAAAGATACAATGCAAAGTATACGACATGAAAGTCGATGAACATTGGAATATAAACTAAAGTAGACTATAAAGGATTTATATGATATATAATTGAACATAAGAAATATTGTTAATGCCACTTTTCCCCATAAAAGTAAGAAACTCGAACAAGTTTTCTTTGCAATAGTGGCCACTATCTAGCCAAATGACCTGTATAAACAAAGAAAATAAAACGTCATCGTAGAATAAATTTTGTACCTATTGTGTTCTCAGAATATAACATTTGTTGATGAAATGTTATCTTCAAATAAAGTAATAAATGCAAATAGAAGCACACATTTCTATCCCAGTATTTTGAATTCTCATGCTTATGGTACATTGCAATTTTTATTTTATCCAACATAATCAAACACAGCAGAGCTAGCAATTTCTACTAAGAATGTCTCATGCTCTACTTTTGTAGTTGTATCTTTTCCTCCAGTTATATTTAAAAAGCAGTGACACTTCAACAATAAAATTGGTCAATAGAAATCTAATGGGTGGAGAAAAGTATTGCTGACACAAGATTACAACAAGAAACTAAAAAAGAATAAGTGAAGACTTTATAAATTTGATACTAACCAGAAATATAGCTTCAATATAACAATATTCAATCGTCAGCATGCTATTCTAGGAGAAAATGAATTCGATTCCCAGAAGACAACAAATTATATCTAGAGAAAAACTAAAGATGTTGGCTCCACATTCAAAGGTAAAGTAACTCGGGACTAGCTATATCAGATACTTTTTAGAGTCTACGACTAGATACTAACACCATTAACAAGAATTTTAAAATATATCTACCACGTATGACCTCAAATGTGGCAAAAATTTTGATATATGCACAACCTATATATATTTCAAAATGAATTGCAATGATATAAGAGTATCAAAAGAAATTGCACATAATTACATATTCACTATCCACTTTTATTCCAAAACAACACTCAAATAACTGCCATAACTTACCCTAAAAAATATGTCAAAATCATCCATTCATTGTCATGAATATCCCTAGTTGGCAGTTCCTGGAAAGGTGGTTGCTGAGTGAAAGCCTTCCCAAAACAAACAAAACTTAATAGGAAACAAATATGAGAAATACCCTTACCTTTTTCTCCCTCAAAGAATGCAAACTTCTCTTTAAAAATGTCTAAAATTATAAGCACTTATCTATTAAATTACAAATAGAACAATAGGTATGGAAAAATAAGAACTGCACAACTAGAGGAAAAACATTTTCTGTCGCGCACCGTGGAACATAAAACCTATCGTCGGTGCTAGTGTTACTCGTAGTCAATGTTTTACAAAAGTAATTATTCAGTTGCTTGCTTGGTGTGCCGAGGTGAGAACTAAAATAACAATATTTTTTCTCTTGTTGCACAATATCATCAATTTTTAGTTCCCTACACAAATGGAACTAGTACCAAACCATTTCGCACCAAAATTGGCAACTACAACAAAGCACATATAATCAAATTGAAAATGTTTTACAACATTAATAGGTTGCAATGTAATTTGAGTGTATACTACATTCGTTTCCACAGCTTCATGTCATTCAATAAGGTGTTTATTAAATTATAAATCTTGTATATATAGCGATATGAATAAAAGTGTTCACAACCAAAGCAAGGATGAAATGTAGAGAACCCACATGCATTGCAACATTGTGAAGTTGGCAGATTAATTGAGTTGGAAAATTAGGATAATTGGGTATATGAGCATCAACCTCCTTGTTTGTTGAAGCAGCTACCTAAAATCACATTGATTATGATCAGTTTCATTACGTAACATTAAAATTTAAAAATATCAAGAGCACATTTTATGATGCAAAGAAGATAATAACTCATTATTTTTATTCATTTGTATCCAAAAGAAGATTTCAAATTTAAAATTAGTGAGCAACCACCTCACCTGCTCATTGTAACCCTTTGGAAAATAAACAACCTTGCTCCCAACAACAGGTAAGGACACAAGCAGTTCGACACAGGCATGTCAAAGCTCTGAATTAAGGCATCTCCTTTCCCCTGCTTGATGTGACATGAACAAACAAATTTTCAATTGGATATTCCTTTAGAAACCTCTTGACATTCCAATAGTAACTGTGTAAAGTAATATGATATTATGAATGTAAACTTTGCAGTATAAAGCACATTAACTTGAAAAATATTCTATATGACTATATTTTCCATAGACATTCATTCTCCCTCTTTATTCAGTTGTTAAACTCTTTGTCGATGTTAACACTGGAAAATCGTACACAGAAGATGACATTAATTAATGTCAAGCCAAAGGATTTACAAGGAAGGAAGACATTATGGAATCAAGAAAGTATTTAAAATATCTAAGGTTTTGAGAAAATAAAATTTGAACTAGTCTTAAATGATAAATTGTGTTCTTAATCCTTTGATAAGAGTGCCTTCTGCACGCCTTTTTTCCCGATAAGCGCGCATACCTAAAAGTGGAAACATGTCACTTTCTGGGACCACACAAAGCAATGGATAGTTACTCCTTATATGAAGCCACCTAAGGACAGCCACTAGTGTCTCCTTAGACACTATGTGAGCACACAAAGGAATGTTTGGAGCACAAAATGGAATCATACCTCTCCCTTGGGTCACCATCCACCATGTACCAAGGGAGGAAAGGAGGATTTGAAATCCCCTATATAAAGCCACTAAGAGATGAAGAATGGGTGATAATATTGCTATGCTAGCTATAATTTCCCAAGCAATACCAAAAGTGTGTGACCCGGAGCTGGAGATAGAGGGGACTCGATTGTTGGCCACCCAACAATCCTAGTCCATCACAACAGAGAGAGAGGGAGAACGCATCAGAGGTAGAGCTTGGAAAAACAACATCCTTGCATCGAGATCTAGAACCATTCTCTAGGGGCCCTTTGGAAAGTGGGTAAAATTTCTTCTCCATATCAAGCGTTTAATAAGAAGATGCCTTGACCCATCATTTGCATTATTATCGTTTTGACTCTCTTCAATAGCTTCTTTATATTTTTGTTTTAGTTTTTAGTTTACTTTGAGCATACATTTGCATATTTTTTCCTCTAGATTATATGCTTTTGAGCTCCACCACTTTCTTCCTATTACCAATATTTTATAGGGGTAGACCACACCCCTTAAACTAGTGCGAATTTTGTACACCCATGCATCAAATCCACCACAACAGGATTAGCGACTCCACTAACATTTTACAAGTTTATGTGGTTGTGCCATCTCTTGCAGGAGACCTTTGTCTACACTGGAGAGTGGAGCTGATAGTCCTCATATCCATATTACAGTCCCTAGATTCACTTAGAGTGAAAAACTGAAGAAGGAAGCTCCTAATATTTTTACTTGCAGGATTTTTGCACGTAGTTGTTTCTCACAGACGTGTAGTGTGCGCGTTCAGGACTGACCTACGCGTAGGAAAGCACACCTATTAGAGCCTTTTCTGCGCAAATTACAAATGATATTTTTCTCCCCATATTTTGCATTTTTTTTGCTTGTAAGTGTGTTGGGAAACCCCTAATGTATCTTCTAGCACTCGTGTTGATACCCCATAGCTTCTAAGAACTTACTTTTAGCTACCTTCTATAGGCTTAGAGTTAGTTTTCCTTTAAGTTGGCTTTTTGTAAAAATCTTCACATAGTTTAAGTAGGGGGGAAATTAAACATTGCATTCCGAACAATTCATTTTTTGCAAATTCTTATATTCACACTTAGATAACCTAGTCCACGTAAGTGGCCCAAGACCACGCATGCATAGCTAGTTTTATTTTCTAGTGTAGAAATTGTTTAGTTTAGTTCAATTTTTGCATTAGGAATTGTGGGACTAGGATCGAATTGTCGATTAGAGCAAGCAATCTCTGATACCTTTGCACCCTCTGGTGATCTTAGGTAAGCATATGAAAGCTCTATATTTACAATTCCTCATCTCCCTTTAGTTAGTCACATATATTAACTAGGAAAATTTGAAAGTGGCCCTTCATCCGCACATGTTTTCCATTTGAGCCAGGAACAATATAACATAGTTTAACTAGGGGACTTTTGTAAAGGATCACCAATATCCATATTTTCAAACTATGATATTTCTCACCATATGCTCAAACACACTCACCCACTAAGCAAAGGAAGACACCTAAAACTAACTTAACCAAACTCACTAAATTCTTCCCACAGGGGCCACAAAAGAATTTATAGTTTAAGTTAGGATCAAGGAGGTAGGCATCCAATAAGATGCCTTGATCATACTTCATATTGAAACATAGAAATTTTGTACTTAGGGAGCTTCAAATCCACTTATTAGCCCACGACAAAGAAATCCCAAGCGTGGTAGAGACCCGATTCAAAGGGAGTCAGGCTTAGGCGCAATGCGTGCGGTATCAGTTGGGGCTACCTGACCAAGCTGATACTCGGTATTGTTAGCTGACTACCAAGAAGCCAAAGAATCGAACGCTCATGTGGGATGGTGGTTCTTAGTGGCCAAAAGCTAGGGCATTCTTTACCCTATAGGTGACGATACAGGCAAGCACCGGACCCTCTACCCTTAGCTTGGTGGATTCTCTTCAGTTGACTGGGGGCATCGCGATCTCTTATGGGACGTTGTGCCAGCACTCAAAAGAAATATTCTCAAGGACTAGTTACTTTTGAGTGTGTGAGGATGCATAGGTCTTCTAGGATTTTGAGTATCACACGCAAACAAACAAAAAACCATCTTTTTTGCTTGATTTATCACATAGATTAATTTAAAGGGAAAATTCATTTCATTTTCGCTTTGTTTTATGTATGTGACCATAAATTATCTTTGATCATAGACTCTATCCTCTCAAACATTTTCCAAAACCTAACCTGGTCGACACTCGAACGGTCCCAACAGAACCTCGTCAATCCAGGCATCTTTTGGACCTCCCCCCATTACAGGGAGGGGTTTCAAGTCTTTTGCCATTCAGGCGTCAAAGATGGAATACTGCCACCATCATTGGTTCATCCTTTATTGGAGCAACCATAGTTGGGAACCCTAGTCAGTCTCCCAACACCACACCACACACCACTCCTCCCTCGATCCCTAGGGGGCATAGGAGTATGTTCCATTCGGGAAGCCAGCCGAACACACATCAGGGTACATCACATACTGACCCTCGTTCTAACCAGAACTTCATATCTTCACACATTGCAATGGCGTCAACCTCGCAGTCCCATTTCTTGGCTTCGTTGAATCTTCCCAATTTAACCAAGCTAATGAACAACCCCATCGGACACGATATGTCATGGTCTCCCATGCCAACGAAGCTCCCTTCGGATATACCAAAATTCGAAGGCAAGCAAGCGGAAGACAAGGGTAATCATGTAATGACCTTTCACCTGTGGTTCTCATCGAATAGTATCATTGACAACACTATTCGATTGGGGCTATTTCAACACACTCTGACGGGAGTAGCCGTGAAGTGGTACATGGAGAAACCTCTTGCCTCACATGGAACCTTTAGCGCCCTTGCTACCGCGTTCCTCACATATTTTCAGTTACTCATTCACCATGATTTGGGAATGGAGTTACTGACTTATTTTAGACAAACCCCCGTCATCCATATCTCTGACCATCTTCATGAATGGAGGCAGCATCGCAGTTTATGTAAATATAAACTCGACGATCAGGTCCTCTTAGATTTATTCTTGAAAACTCTGAAAGTGGAGATTTCAAAGGATGTGGCACAGTAAAACCCCACATCCGAAGAGGATGCAATCAGTAAATCCCAGAAGCTTGAACTGATTTATACGTAGTCAGGATACATTTACAACGTCCTGCCTAATGCCCCGTGCCTGCAAACTTATCAAGAATTTCCAGGCACGTTGAACTCTGCAGACGGATTAATAGGGTCAATGACCCAAGGTTACCTAGGCAGCAGTAGTCAAAATCCCAGTTATGCATATAGTTCTACTCAGAACATGCCTCAACCCGGATTTCAAAGTCATCATATACCTCAACAAAATTTTAATAATAAGGCGTAAGCGTATCACCAAGGATGACCCTATCCTCCTGCTGAGGGAACCCAGTACGCAAAAATAAACACTAATGGAAGAGCTTCCCTCCAATGGCTAGGTGTAAACAAGGGACATCGTTATGCTCAGTCCCAAGCACACGACCCACACGTGGTTAATAAAAAGCCAAAAAACAAGCCAAAAGGGAACCCTGGATAGGGGGGCAGCAACCAGCAGCACCCACTACAATCCCAGGCTAGAGGTAACTCCAATAGGAATCAAAACCAGGAGCCAAGAAATTCCCAACGGTAAGGAAAAAGGTCACCTCTGCATACAAACCATTCTTTTTCAATATGTGGTGAGTACGGGCACTATACTCACCACTATTTGATCTCCCTAAGCTTAAAAAGCTGCATAGTAACCGAGGACAAGGAGGATCTTCCTAGCAACCCGCTGTTATGCAAGAACCTTTCCCCCACCAAGGGACAAGCAGCATTCAGCAAAAAAACCCAAACGATTCCAGGAAAAACAGCCATGAAATCTACATGAGAGGGGAAGAGATGTTTTTCCAAACACTAAACCACAGTTACGACACCCCACCAGACACCACTACGTCAAGGGTGAATACTAGTGCACCGACTGCACCTTTGACCATTTCAAAGATGCCTATAGAACCATTGCCAAAGATGTCAAAGGGACCTAATAGGAGAGCGGGTAACTACTCCAAAGAGGCACATAATTATAGCATCGTGGATGATTTAGCTCAATCACCCACTGCTATGTCCATGCTGGAAGTACTGCAGTCGTGCCCAAAGCAACAGAAAACTCTACTTTATGTAGAAATTATATAACATATGCATTATATATCCAGATTCTCCTGATTTAACAATATTTATCTTCTTTCTAAATACAGAATCCTTCCACAGTTAATATTTTACGAAAATTATAAACTCAATTGCAAACACATGAAGCAATAAAAACAATTGCACATAACACAGTTGTTTAACGGGAAAGCCTGAAGCTGAAAACCTGAACTATCATATATTATGTATCATGGAGATCATGTAAAAATCTCATACAAAGCTTAGTACATCAAGTTCTCAGTACAATCAATCATCACACACTAACAAGATGAAATCTCCAAATCCATGCACTGATTTCTGCACTCCTGATAGCCTACCTCCACTGCGCAATCCCTACTGAAGAATTTCTCTAAATGAATTCGAATTACACTTGCCTTGACCGTGCAATCCTCATTGGAAACTCCAATGTGTGTGTGGTGCAATAAATGCATCACTATAGTCACAATGGATAGTCCATCTCACCCTTTCACCTACCTCTCCACTCGGTCTCCACTGGAACTAACATGCACTGTAGTTAACTGCTATATTTTCTCATTTGATTAATGAGTTATTATTTGTGAATTAATTAACTAATTAATTCACTCCACTCTCACTAGTGTATCATTCAGTTAGACTAGATACAACTATCTCAACTAAGTTTAACTCACTTTAACTGAGTTAAATTGAATACAACTCCATGAACTACTCTTCCAACTCTGTCATAACTTTGCCACTTCAGTTCTAACTGAGTCATCCATGCATGAGCCACTAGTAAACCCTAGGAATTGCGTAATTCCTTCAACCCACTAATTTTCCAAATCTGTATACTGAAATTAAGTGCTCCAAGAGAATAAGTTGATGTTTATTGTCTGATTATTATTAAGGGCTAATAATAATCGACACTTCTATTTTTAGATCAGCGATCTATAAATAAACTTTGCCCAATATTCTAAAAATAGAATTTCATCTATTTTTCCAACTTGACCAACCATCCACAAATAGCATCCTGCAACTTCTGAAATATGATCACCATGTCTAAAAATAAACATAGTCTAAAAATAGACTTGCACCTAAAAATAGCCTGCAAGCCCACTTAGTGAAGGCGATTTATTTTCAGTAAGCTCATCATCTTGTTGAATCTCAACACTTTCTGTGTTAGGTGCTATCGACCCTACCGATATGTGCATTATGGCTTTTGACTTAGACAAAGCCACCCCTAGGCTTCCTTCTATGGTCACCTTCCAGATACCAGTGTCGGTCCAGAATATCACTATTCACCAATATGTCATTGACGAGGGTGCATCAACATGCATCATGTCGAAAAATGTTTGGCAGAAGTTGGGTTCTCCCGAACTAAAACCATCGGTCATAATGCTTCGAACATACAACAGTCATCCCTCGACCCCTGTCGGCCTCTACCAAAATGTCCCGGTCTGCTTAGCCGGAAAGATGGTCCACATAGACATTGAAGTCTCAGACGCTCACTTGGATTACAATATACTTCTCGGGCAGAGTTATATGTATGCTATGTCGATTATATCCTCCTCCAGCTTCCACATTATGATTTTCCCCCACGAGGATCGCATCATTATGGTAGACCAGTTGATACATAGCGAGAAGCGTCCCATAACAAAAACAGATGTAATTCTAACCTATGTAGATACAACCTCAGATGGTCTTTCATGGTACCAATAATATGGCCCTGTCCAATTCAAACCGTTTTCCGTTCTAGGGTCATTCCTATGATATCCTCCTATTATCCCTGAAGCATCACCTCATACCTCAAGGGCCCCAGTGTGCATGATGTCCACATGAAGCACCGAGGTTAGTCAGAACACGGACTCAAGAAGTAATGACACCGAGGCATCAGCCACGATAGCCTATCTAGCCTACGCCGCCTCCCAAACCCCTTTCCTCTACCCCCCAGCTGGCTTTGTCTCCCAGCAGGTTTTGGCAACACTGGTGTTACCCAAAATATCGTTGGCGTTCCCAGTTTGGTACCTCATTCCCCCTTCCGGAATAGGAGCCACCAACATTACTACCATAGGGTTAAATCCCCTCGGTCCCAAGGGGTCCCAACCTACACAAGAAATGGTCGAGACTGCCCCCGCAAAGGAAGTTCCCATTGCGAAACCGGTAATCATGACCAGGAAAACCGCAAACAGAGGAAAGAAGATGGTGACCCTTGTCATTTAAATGGAATCACCATTTTGCGCCATATGCGACATTATAGGCCATCCTACCCATATATGTTTGGATCTGGATGAATTAAAACCACTCCTCGGCTCCGAAGCAGACATCTCAACGCCACGTTCACATAAAAAGGAACCTACCACAAAAGGTAAAGGCAAACCGCTACGTACCAATCACGCATTCTCTCTCTATGGAAACTATGGGCACTATACCCACCATTGTCCAGAGATACCACAATATAGGGACGCCTTACATACGATCGAGCGACCCTATCAAGAGGATCCTTCCATCTAGTTTGTCAACGACGAGCCTCATACCATCCTATACTTACAAGAGGAACATAGGATTGTAGAAAGCCCCCCAATAATGTCCATTATACGTTATACGCTACGCGATGAACGTGGCCACTACCTCGAAGAGTGTGCAACCTTGGAGCTCATTCATAGATGGTATCCAGTTGAAAGGGTTTACTACTTGAGGCTACGAGAAACACAATTCACATGCCCATTAGGCACCGACAATCACCTTTTGGACTATTGTCACTACATACCTCGCTTCCGGCTAGCCCTTGCTAGCCTCCGCTCAGCCATAGTCTAGCTTTCCCAAGAAGACGAAATGGATGTCGAGTCCACAAGCAGCTCCATGACCCAAATAGATGAGATGAGAGGATCCATCATGTTCTTGACAATCGAAGAACAGCCCCCAAGGGGACCCCTAGTTACCCCCAACCGCACTTCGCAGAAACGACCAACATGTACATTATGCAAAAATACGGACCATGTAGTCGTCCATTGCCCTGATTTAGCAGCCTTCCAGCATTGGTTCCCCATAAGAACTCAAAATGAACTCGACAGAACCTTCATATCAAGGATATTTTGCTTAATATGTCAACATAATCATTATGAGCGACATTGTACTTATGCCTTGCAAATTTGTCCCACTATTGACATGATTAATGCCATAGAGAAGAGACAGGACAATCTTCGGAAATGGCATAAAAAGGACATCGTTGGGTCAATATCCCCACCTCCACAATGGTGTATCAAGCCTGATAAGACAACACACCACCAAAGAGTAACCTCGGCCAAGCCTAGGATAACATGCGGCCTATGTGATCTAAACGATCACTGATTTAACCAATGCAGATAGCTCAAGCCCCTTACAAATAGTCTCTGCATAGTCTCTTTTCTCCCTCAAAAAATTCTCTCCAATCAAGAGAAGATCACGCACACTTATTTCCAGATTTGATCACACTTTCAGCATATGTTTAAGTGTGTACATCTCCCCAAGCTGAGAGCGGAACGAGATGCGTTAAGTATACACTCCACCAAAGAGGAAGACACGTCTAAGCCAATGATATAGAAATGGAGACATAAGACAACCTCTTCTACAACCGACCATTTCCAATCATCCACATTAGGAACAACGAGTAGCATAGAATCCCACACCATCTACTTTGTTGGCTCATTGATACCATGCACCATCTGACCTGGCCAAAATCACGCACCAGAGTCATGCCCACTGATGGAAACATTTAGGCACCTCTGCGGTAGGAATAATTTCCACCTACCAGAAATTGACCATCCTTACGGAGAACCCAACCTTGCGCCCATATAGAATTCCATTATGGAGATTCTGCCCCCGCCAAACGCCAATGACACAATCCAACATATATGATTTGTATAAGCTCATATTGGCGATAGGATTACTGCCTCACCCCTGTCCCAAGATTTCCACCATACTCCTATCGCAAAAAAACAAGGTACCTTTCACTTTTGCATTGATTTCCGCAAAATTCCTAATTTGCATGCTGCCATTGAACTCCTCAATGACACTCAACCTCTTGAACAACACCTAGTACAATTAGAGATTGTCGAAAAAAATCAACGACAGTCACTACAACACAACAAGGCCCACAAGAAAGGGTTTAAAGCGTCATTTGACCACCACATCACCTCTCGCGTGTTCACCGAGGGAGAATTATTCCTCCACTATGATGTTCCAAAAGAGGCCTTAGGGCCAAGAAATTTTGAAACCTTGTGGAAAGGACCCTATATCATCAAACACTACCTCCAACAGGGGGCATACATCTTGATGGAACTAGACAGGACTTGCCTCACTAACCCCGTCATTGGCCTTTACCTCAACAAGTTCTATCCATAAGGGCCTTAGTATCCCTTTCCCCTAGAGTTAGAGTACACAAAAATCGACCCACTAAAAATTTTTGACCCAAAAGACTTAGTTAAAAGTGCTCAAAGTATCACCGTGGATCACCAAAACAAACCCTATTTCGGATTTTCTAATGGAGCATCAAGATGGTCTCAAAATTTAGCTGCCACTGCCTGGGTCATTTACCGCCCTGACCGATCACTGCTATGTTCAAATGGCATGTGTATCGGTTCAGCAACAAACAATCAAGCAGAATCTGATGCTATCATTGGACTTATGTGTGATGCCCTCCATCGGGGTGTTCGCCGTATGAATATCTACCTCGATTCCCAGTTAGTAGTATCACAACTAAACTAAACATTTGAGACCAAAGACACACACCTATTTAGAAAATATTTGTGTGCCAAAAGATTAAGAAGACAATTTGATTACATTACATTTTCACATGTACCAAGGAATAAAAACCAAACATCTAATCACATAGCTAACAATATCCTAAACTGGAATGCATCTCGAATAAGACATCATACATAAAAACCAAAAATATAGGCATACATCAGCATAACACACAAAAAATACGAAACAGGTGATACATCATGTAGAGCTGCAAAAAACATCACTCATATATATCTAAAAAATATGTGTATCTTAGTACAAAAATAGTGTCGTTGGCCCACTATCCAGCCCAAAGATACTGAAGTCATCAAAAATAAAGGGAAGCATCCTCATAACGGGTGCTTTCCCTATATACAACACTTCTATATGGGGGTTGTCGCTCAAGAGAGGCACTTGGACCCACCACTGCTCCTGGTACCACCACCAGAGCTACTGTCGCCACCACGATCGCCACCTGATGTAGAGTGGGCCGATAATCCTTCTCGCGGGCCATCACCGTCTCTAACGAAACCTCCTCGAAGTCGTCCATGAAACCTCGAGCAGGGATACCCTGAGTCAAGTGGTCCACTCGACCCCGAAATTCCTCAAGAGTAGCCACCTGAGCTGTCAGTACTTCATTGCGCGCCTCAGCCACATCAGCACGAGCTTGCTCGCCTACAACCTCTGTTGCAGCCGAGCTGCTACCCTGACCAGAAGGGCCAACACCATCTCCACCAATTCCACCGGCACCACCACCCGGTCCACCTGCACTGTTAGAAAATTATTTATTACAGAGCAATGCAACAAATAAAATATGCGAAAAAAACAAGCACACAAAACACAAAGGTAGCCACCCCCCCTAGACCCCCTAGGTAGCATAAAATTACGGGCGGCATTGCCACCCCATTAAGGTACAGGGGTCCAATGCTGTGATACAAAATAAATAAGATAATCGGGCTCCACACCCAACAATCTTCCACTTGGAGACTGATTGTAGCAACTCCACCGCTGCTTCATTTGCTGGAAAATGACTCCTCTTTAGACCTGGTCATTTCTCATCTTCATAATCATCCTTAAAGACCAATTTAAATTGAGAATAATCTCATTTTCTCCCTGGTTACAACTTTTGTTAGCATATCTACAGGATTCTGGCTAGTGTGTATCTTTTCCAGGTTCAACTGTCCATCTTCCAATACTGATCGTATGAAATGGTACTTGAGTTGTATGTGTTTAGTTCTGGAATGAAATGATGAGTTCTTTGCAAGATGAATGGCACTTTGGCTATCACTGTATGACATGCCCATATCATGCTTATTACCCAATTCATCCATAAACCTTTGTAACCAAATCATTTCTTTACTAGCCTCTGTAGCAGCAACATACTCTTCTTTTGTTGTTGAAAGTGCAACAACACTTTGGATTTTTGAAACCCAACTGACAGTTGTTCCACCTACAGTAGATACATATCCTATAGTGCTCCTCCTGTTATCTTTGTCACCTACCATATCTGCATCAACATATCCCTATAGAGCAATGTTTGAACCACCAAAGCATAATGCTTGATTTGTGGTACCTCTCAAATATATGAGAATCCATTTCACTGCCATCCAACGTTCTTTTCCTGGATTATTCATGTACCTATTTACAACTCCCACTCCATGTGCAATATCAGGCCTTGTGCAGACCATTGCATACATTAAGCTTCCAACTACTAATGCATATGGAACTTTAGACATATAGTCCATTTCTTCTTGGGTCTTGGGGCACATCTCCTTACTAAGTTTGAAATGGCTAGCAAAAGGTGTACTAACTGGTTTTTCATTCTGCATATTAAAGCTTTTCAACACCCTTTGTATGTACTCATTTTGAGACAGTGTTAATTTGCGATTTTTCCTATCTCTATTTATTCTCATACCAAGGATTTGTTTTGTAGCTCCCAAATCCTTCATTGCAAATGAATTTTCCATTTTTCTTTTGCGCACATTTATTTCCTACATGTTATACCCTGCAACAAGCATGTCATCTACATACAATAACAATATAATATAGCTTCCATCATTTTTCTTTTTCAGATAAACACAATGATCAGAGTGACTTCTAGTATAACCTTGTTCAGACATAAACTTGTCAAATTTTAGATACCACTGCCTTGGAGCCTGTTTTAAGCCATACAAGCTCTTCTTTAACCTGCACACTAATTTTTCTTTCCCTTTGACCTCATATCCTTATGGTTGCTCCATATAGATCTCTTCCTCCAAATCTCCATGGAGAAATGATGTCTTTACATCTAACTGTTCAAGATGTAAATCTTCCGCTACTACAAGACTTAAAATAGTTCTGATTGAAGTCATCTTAACAATAGGAGAAAATATTTCATCAAAATGAATACCTTTCTTTTGTGAAAACCCTTTCACCACAAGTCTAGCTTTGTACCTTTGTTTCCTCCATCTTCTTCCTTCAGCCTATAAACCCATTTATTCTACAATTTAGTTTTACCTGTAGGCAACCTGACTAAGTCCCAAGTCTAGTTATGCATTAAAGAGTCCATCTCTTCTTCCATGGCTAGCTCCCACTTTTTCCTGCTTTCAATCTGCATTGCTTCTTCATAACATTCGGGTTCACCAGAATCAGTCAACAATAAATAATATAATGAAGGAGAGTATCGTTCAGGGGGTATACCTATCATGGTATATCTTCTTACACCACTTTCAGGTGTTTGAGGTGCATGCTGCTGTTTTGGTGGTTGTTGTTGTTGTGGCTATTGATTATTATTATTTTCGGGCATATTTACTTTTTCTGTGATCTCATCAAGAACTGTGTATTCTTTGTTTTCTTTTCCTGTTTCTTTTCCTGCAATTGATTCTTACACAAGACCTTTTCATTGAATATTACATCTCTGCTCCTAATGATTTTGTGATTTTCATAATCATATAAGCGATAACCAAAATCATTAACACCATATCCAATAAAGGTACATTTCCTTGATTTTGCCTCAAGCTTTGTTTTGTTTTCTTTATTAATATGGACAAAATCTCACAGCCAAAAGGATTTAAAAAAGAGTAGTTTACCTTTCCATGCTTCCTCTGGAATACCACCATCCAAGGAACTTGAAGGCCCTCTATTTATTAGATAAATAGCAGTATCTACAGCATCTGCCCAAAACTGTAAAGGCAATCTTGCATGCAATCTCATGCATCTTGCACACTCCATGGTTGTTCTTTTCATCCTTTTTGACACACCATTTTCTTCTGGTGTTCTTGGAACTGTCTTCTCTCTGCAAATTCCATGCTTTGAACAGTACATATCAAACTCTTTACTGCAATATTCACCTCCATTGTCTGATCTGAGACACTTCAACTTCTTTCCTGTCTCAATCTCAACCAAAGCTTTCCATTTCTTGAAAGTATCAAATACATCAGATTTATTCTGAATACAATAAATCCAAGTTTTTCTAGTTGCATCATCAATAAAAGTAACATAATAATGAGAGCCACCGAGAGATGATACCTGAGCAAGTCCCCATACATCTGTATGCACAAGCTCTAATTTTTCGCTCTTATTTTCTTTCCCAACTCTGATAAATGTGACTCTCTTATGTTTTCCATAAATGAAATTCTCACAGAAATCCAAATCAACATTCTTCAAACTCGACAACAAATTTCTTGAGTGAAGAATCTTCATCCCCTTCTCACTCATGTGTCCAAGCCTATGATGCCATAATGTTTCATCTGCTCCATTGGAAGTTAAAGCATTAACAGAGTTAGAAATACCATTTCTTAAATACAATGTACCAACATTTTCGCCTTTTTCTATTACCAGGGCTCCTTTGGTGACCTTCCAAGTTTTATCTGTCAAAGTTGTCACACAACCTTCACCGCCTAATTGCCCTGTTGAAATCAAATTTTTCTTCAGATCTGGAACATGCCTTACCTCCTTTAATAGCCATTGGTTTCCATTATGCTGTTTTACAAGAACTTTACCCATTCCAACAATTTTATAGGGTTTATCATCACCCAAACGAACTTCTCCTAAATCTCCTTGAACATAGTCATGAAAATATTTCTTAACAAGTGTGGCATGGAATGAGGCCCCTGAATCTACCACCCAAGAATCAGTAACATTTTTGAAAGAAATAATCAAAGCATCTTGTAACACATCACCTGTCACATTTTCTTCATGATTGTTTTCTTGTTGTGTGTCTCCTTCTTTTCCCTTCCGATATCTACAATATTTATTTAGGTGTCCTTTCTTTCCGCATTTCCAGCACACTCTCCCTGATCTGGACTTGGATCTGCCTTTCCTTGATTTATTATGATATCTCGAGCTCTTTCCTCTTTCCATTTTTCTTCCATGGGATTCTGCACTCAAAGCATTACCCGATGTCTCATCGACACTTTTCCGTCACATTTCCTCGCTAAGGATAGCACCGGCAACATCATCAAACTTTAAAGTACTAGATCTGGAGATAGAGTTACTAATGGCCATAACTAAACCATTCCAGCTTTCTGGCAATGAGTACAGAAATAAAAGAGCCCTAAATTCATCATCAAAGTTTACCCCTACAGAACTTAACTAACTGGTAATTGTATTAAAATCATTTAAATGGTCTGCAACAGATCCACCTTCCGACATCTTCATATTAAATAAATGTTTCATAAGAAATACCTTGTTTGAGGTCGAGGGTTTTTTAAACCCTATGTTTTTTTTTCCTTCGAAATATTGAAGGATACTGATGTCGCGAGGCACAACCATACTACTTCGAGTGCCTTTCTATCGAGAATCTCCCATTCTGCGTCTGTCATAGCCTTCGGCTTCTTTGTTTTTCTGCTCAATGGTAGGTACAGATCTTTCTGACATAGATAATCTTCCATCTGCATCTTCCACAGTGGGAAGTTTTGGCTGTTAAATTTCTCGACCCTAAACTTACCATCTTCCACCATTGCTCCTACTCGAACTAGGAACCCTTCTTTCCTACGATATTATCAGCCAAATAGACCTTCGGCTCTGATACCAGTTGTTATAAAAGTATATATTACAGATCAATGCAACACATAAAATATGCGGAAAACACAAAACACATAAAACCAGAGAGACACACATATACGTGGTTCACCCATTTTGGGCTACGTCCACCCTGAACAGCCAATCCTTCCTTTCTATTATCTAGAAAAATGAGGAAACACAACCTACAGCAGATCCGTTGTAATATCCTCTGTTCTCTCTCATAGTCTCCCTATCTGTTTCTCACTCTGAGAATACACATACAGTACACAGCCGCAAAACAATACCCTCATACCAACGAGGGGTTGCCTTCTAGGGAAAAAAACCCTAAACTAAACATAACTTCTATTGTCATATCATCCGCCTAATGAACGGCCCAGATTGACTAGAAATTACTATACTTTTACAAGGCAATTTTACATCTATTTTTAGCTTCAGGGGCACTGCCCCCGAAACCCCCCGCCAGGGGGAGGGCTCCATAAAGTGCAGCACCCCCCACTAGACCCCCCAAGCAGCATAAAATTACGAGCGGTGTTTCCAACCCATTAAGGTACATGGGTCTAATGCTGTGATACAAAATAAACAAGATAATCAGGCTCCACACCCAATATGCACCACCTCCTCCCTGACCACCTCGAGGTCATAACGAAGGATTGTGACCCACTAGTCGGGCCATGGGGCGACCTACCTTGCCAATGTCTATACGAGTAACCAAAATAATGTCAGTGTCGATAGAAAAAGACATAAGCACATAAATACTCAAGAAAATGCATAAAACATAACGCATACCTGTAGGTCCCCAAACATAACCGAAAGGGAGACCCATGTTTGGATCACGCTGGAAGTCCATCCCCACATATGGGTATGGCAAGAACATCTGTGGATTGGCCTCAAACTAGAACTTTGTTGTGGCATTCCGGTAACGCCCCACCATGCCACCACCGCCCCGCGGCATCACCAAAGTCCACCTCCTCATCTGTGGCTCCCGTGCCCCCCCAATAGGCACTGCCACCACCGGCCTCAACAACACCACCTGCTCATACATGATGTTGCATAGTCTGTTGGTGTACGCAAATGACTTCGATCCACATTGGACCTTTTTCAATTAGGACACCATACCATCAAATCAGAATCGAGCAAAGTCACAGAAATTCCCGGACCTCAACTGGCGCAAAACTCCAACCTATGGGCCGGATGCCTGATGGGGAGCGAACAACCCCGCCAGTCATATGATCACTGCCAGAGCACACCGCTCTGTCACATATGTCACTGATGTAATGTTGATGCATCCCTCGGTGAGAGGTGCCCCTCCACAATGGCGCCTCTGGAATCTATCTAGGTTAACTCTCCCAGAGGAGAGTGGGTATCTCAAAGCCTCCCCCTGAGGCAGTGACCCGGTCACGAAATAGATATCTGCCTCAGGATGGATCACCAAGTTCGTCCCCCGCAACAGGAACATGTTGCGCCTCCTGCACCAATGTTGTATAATTTAATGTAATAAACGGTCATGCGACTGCAGAAAATCATTCTCAGCAAACTTTAGAAGGTCCCATGCGGCCAACTGACGACGCTCCCCAGCATCAGCAGTTAAAGTGGTCCAGATCTCGGGCCAATCCCGTTCTCTCCACACCAACTGCCATCAACACAGGCACCCATCAGGACACAGAAAAACATCAAAAATAGACAAAAAATCAAAAAATTCTGTCATCATGGCCATTGCGCGCATGTCCCTTAGACAGGCGCACCCTCGCGCGCTTGTTTTATTCACAGGAATGCCTTTGCATGCAAAAAGAAGGGAAAAATTAACCCTTGCACGCTTGTTCCTAAGAATAGCGCGCAAAGGAGGCGCTCTTTTGGCTAGATCGCACACACAATCTAGCGAAAAAGTCACCCAGAGGCCATACAAACCCAATTTGTATGGCCCCCGGCAACATCAAACTGAGAAAATTACAATGCAAGACGTCATGAAAGTTACCTCGGTATAATATCGCTAGTCCCTGGTACATGGGCTGACCACAACGGCAAGAAAGGCTCTGCAAGCACCTCTGATCTTCCAAAACTCAGAAAGTACCAAATGAATAGGATTAGGGCCATAATCCCATATTTATCTCCCTTTTCAAGAACTTCAGAGGTCCATAATAGGAGATCAGAAGGTCCATTCTACAAACCGTAAGTTGCACAATCATCAGTATGCCATGACGAATGAAAGCAGTGCCACACATTCACTTTCCAGGAAAAATAATTTGTCAGTGCCGACAGGTATGCCCTCTCCCATCTTCCTTTCTAAATCTCATTCCTTTCAATAATATTTGATGAAAAGAAGATGCTTTCACTTGAGGTAGTTGATTTTTGCAGGAAGAACCCACAAACCATTTACAACACCATCCACTGAAGGTTCTAGAGCAGGTATCATTGTACCCCCAACATGATAGATTCCCAGACAAATTTGCATATCCTGACTTCATTTCTCCATTAGAAATAAACCATAGGGTCCTCATACCCAACCACATTTATCATCACCTCACCCTGCACATGATAAACTTTCGCGTTGGTCGGTAGAGCCTCCCCTCCATGGCACTCGTCACCCAAAGTAGACCATATATCACAAAAAAAGTGACACCATGGCCATACCACTTCAGTCCGGGAAGCACCTTATGCCCATACATTCATCATGCATAAGGTCAAGTTTACCATATAAGCTGACACCCTCTTCCCATACGACCAGGTTGTACAAGCATATTGGAAGTGCACCTCCATGCATCGCATTTTTCCCACCATACCTTCATTAGTATAATCCCATCTGCGACACTTCTTAATCCGCCTCATCAACCCTGCACATGAGACCAACCAATGGGACCCCCACCCTCAGTAAAACATCATCCTTACACCTTTAGTGAGTGAACCCTTTGAATTTTTTGGGTACCCATCTCTGTGTTTTGTACAAACCAAACCTCATTATTTTATTCTTTTGGTAAGTGTACAATGACTGCAAACGATGCACTTCACCCCTTCGCCCTCATATTTCATCTTTTCCCCCATGGAAGCAGTCCCTCATTCCCCTTGGTTAGAGTATTTCACCCCCACGCATGCACCATCACGACATTCATAGCCGGTTCACACCTGCCCTGGAAGTCTACCGACTCCAGGGATTTTCCCTTCAGAAATAACTATGAAAGCCACCAAGCTGCTAAAGTATGCTCCGACCTTAGGCCACTGAATCCCCATCATATTTTTTTAGTCACCTCTCACCAACATTCCTATGTTAAACCCATCACATCTAGGTCCCTGACCCCTCAGGGCGGTGACCCATGGTTCGGTTAAGGCTTCCTTTTTGTCGACCTCAACACCACTTTTCCAAAAAGGAAGCGGTACCTTGGATCACCCCTCTCCATGCAAAGGGGTATCCTCGAGTGGCACTGTGGGAGACATCATTGTCCATAGATGTCATCAATCCTCCTGACATTCAACTACGACAAAAGCTTTCATGTCAATATGGTATCGTACCTTATAACCATTTCACTTTGATTAGATCCGTTGAAGACCCGTGCCTCCATAAGCGTCTCTGTCAACAATGCTTACACGAGAAGGTCCCAACCAGTACATATGCGCACATTGTGTAGCTATATGCCATACCAATTTTACACATATGGGTACCACATTCCACCTATCTCCAAAGAAAAAACGCCCCTGAGTGCATCAGCAGTCGTCGTCAAACAACCACCAGCATCACTACCACAGTAGTAATGAAGACATCAGATGTATCTGTCAATGTTGCTTAACTAGCCATAGCATCACAAGCATGGGACATGCCCACCTCGTTGAAATTTTGTATATATGTTGTAAATTATTTTCTTGGAGGGGTCCCTTAGGCCATGGTCATCTCGGAAACGGTGCAAGGTGTTGTCAATTACAAGATTCATGCAGGCCTCTCTCTCTCTCTCTGTGCACGATACATAAAAGAAACTATAATGTCTTTTGGCTATACAGTACTTCCTAGATCTCACACATTAGGGGGCAACTATTAACACTGGAAAATCGTACAACAGAAGATGACATTAATTAATGTCAAGCCAAAGGATTTACAGGGCAGGAAGACATTATGGAATCAAGAAAGTATTTAAAATCTCCAAGGTTTTGAAAAAATTATATTTGAACTAGTCTTAAATGCTAAATTTCGCGCTTAATCCTTCAAGAAGAGCACCTTCTGGGTGCCTTTTTTCCCGATAAGCGCACATTCCTGAAAGTGGAAAAATGTCACTTTCTGGACCACACAATGAAAAGGAAAGTTACTCCTTATATGAAGCCGCCTAAGGACAACCGCCAACGCCTCCTTAGACATTATGTGAGCACAGAAAGGAATATCTGGAGCACACAATGGAATCATACCTCTCCCTTGGGTTACCATCCACCATGTACCAAGGGAGGGAAGGAGGATTTGAAATCCCCTATATAAAGACACCAGGAGATGAAGAATGGGTGATCACATTGTTATGCTGGCTAGAATTTCCCACGCAATACCAGCAATGTGTTACCCGGAGTTGGAGATAGAGGGGACTCGATTGCTGGCCACCCAACAATCCTAGTCCATCACAACGAAGAGAGAGGGAGACTGCATCAGAGGTAGAGTTGGAAAAACAACATCTTTGCATCAGGACCTAGAACCATTGTCTAGGGGCCCTTTGGCAAGTGGGTAAAATTTCTTCTCCATATCAAACATTTAATAAGAAGAGGCATTGAGCCATCGTTTGCATTATTATCATTTTGACTCTCTTCAATAGCTTTTGTATATTTTTGTTTTCGTTTTTAGTTTATTTTGAGCATACATTCACATATTTTTTCCTCTATATTATATGATTTTTAGCTCCACCACTTTCTTCCTGTTACCAATAGTTTATAGGGGTAGACCACACCCCTTAAATTGGTGTGATTTCGTACCCGTGCGTCAAATCTACCACAAAAGTCAAGTCAGGTTGGAATTCTGGAATCATGGTTTGATAGGCTACATACTCTTGCATCTTCCTCATCCAAGGAATTCTCAACTCTTCAAACCTGGAAATATTCCAAAGCATGTATATGACATTCATAATCCTTTAATCAACATGTTTCATTGGTGAGAAAACAATCAACAAATGTAGATAGAAATCTATTTTCATTTTGTTAGTAACTCTTATATCTAGCCCATGGCATCTTATGGAAAGCAAAATTGTTAGCCTTCCAACAACTTCTTCAATGCTATCTGTGGATAAAAATTATGCATTTGGGATTCCTTCTTTTAAAAGCAATTGGACTTTTTTCTTTTCCAATGAAAAATGAGTGACTTCTATCCTAGTTTGAATTGAAATTACATTTTTTATGTGAATTTTGCACTTACATGTAAAAGGGACTCTGTTTCTACCCTTTTCTTCAAAAAAGAAAACTAGACCAAAATTACATGTCTTTTAAGTCCTTACATCTTCTCATAAAGGTCACCCAGTTACCATATTCTATATAGGAAAAAAAACTCAAGAAAAAGCACATTTCAAGCCCTAGATCTAATTCACAATGGAATAAAAAATTCATGCATAGTGACCTTAACCATAATGAAAAAGAAAATAAATTGAAGGCTAAGGTGACTGTAAAGGTGGCAGTTATGCCTCCTCTAACCTCTTCCAAAATTGTACAAACTTCTTCTAGCAGTACATGTTCCATTAACAAGGCATCTGCCTCCACGTTCATCTTGCATTAGTATTGTGTTGATTCTGAATCATAATGCATCCTATGACATTATAATTTGTTTAAAAAATTATGGAATAGACAGTGCTAGAGTGGAGGACAATACTTTTTTCCATATGATGAAATTATTGTTACGCTTTCTAATTCCATCGAAAAGAGTCCTTCATAGGTATCTCAAATAAGGGTCTTGTAATATGAGCATAAATTTTTATAAAATTTTGGCAATATGTCATTTACTCTTGGAATCCTTGCAATTAGAGATTTTTTTGGGTTTGGGCTGACCTTTACATGGCCTTTTGATATTATATGGTCAATGTACTAAGTCACTTTATTTTCACCAAAAATGAATTTGGTACTTTTTTCATAAAATTGTTTTTATTTTAACATAGAAAATAACTAATTTATGTGGTTGAGGTGGTCCTTCAAGGTTTTACTGCAGTGTACATGTGTATATCATCAAATACAAAAAGTAAAAACTGGTCAAGAATCTTTCACCCAAGTTTTGGTCAAGGCGAAGGTTGTTGTCCACCTTCACTAATTGATGGTGAAGGTGGCAACTTGACCTTTCAAAAATAACTCATAAAATTTGGAAATGACCTTCCAAGTGTGCTAATGCATGTCCAAAATGTTTGTTATTTCCCGTCAAAAAGTATTTTCAAGTTACATAATGCTGGTGTAAAACTGTGAGATAAGCACCACCTAATGGGCCCATACGGGGTCCAAACTAGTTTGACATGAAATTGATATGAATTGGTGATAAATGTGTGAGAAAATGGAATTGGTATGTTTTCCTTGGATGTTGTATGTCAGGTTGTAGTGAATTTCAAGATGTCCTCTCCCTCTAGCCTCCAAAGGTAACCAAGTAAACCTAACCTTATTTCCATTTTGTTGATGTACTATAAACAAATTTATTCGATACCTGTTAGAAAAATGATAATGGGATTTTGTTACCAAATGTTTGGTCTTCAACTCCAATTTTGCCAAAAAAATTGCCACTCTGATCCATCAAGAGGAAGAGGAGTTGTAAAAAACTGTTTATGGGCTTTGGATCAGTGTTCGATGAACACATCAGTAGCTATATAATTATCAAATAGAGATCCCTTCTACATCCATTAATAAAAAATAGAAAATAATTAATGTAGGGAACATAACTAGGCACCTCAAGGTTCCCCTTCATCGAACTTTATTCCTTAAGAATATTTTCTAATGGTTGATTCTTATATTACCATATATTTTGATAATACACTACCACATGAGATTCAAGGGAACAAATTTTAAAATATCTCAGGGACCATTTGGAATTAAGCAAGATAGGTATCTACTTGTAGTATAAATATTCAGGATCACCCTATTATTTATTAGGGTATACCCCAACCCACTTTATGTACTCCTGATTCATTCTCTCTCTTTTTTCAATTGTTAAATTCTTTTTCCAATCAAGTTGGAATTCTGGAATCATGGTTTGATAGGCTACACACTCTTGCATCTTCCTCATCCCAGGAATTCTCAACTCTTCAAATGTGGAAATATTCCAAAGAAAGTATATGAGATTCATAATCCTTTAATCAATATGTTTCATTGGTGAGAAAAAAATCAACAAATGTAGATATCAATTTATTTTCATTTTTTTAGTAACTCTTGTATCTAGCCCATGGCATCAGATGGACAACAACATTGTTAACCTTCCAATAGCTTCTTAAATGCTATCTGTAGATAAATATTATGCATTTGGGATTCATGCTTTTAAAATAAATTGGACTTCTTTATTTTCCCAAGAAAAATGTTTGATTTCTATCCTACTTTGAATTGAAATTACATTTTTTATGTGCATTCTACACTTGCCTGTAAACGGGACTATGTTTCTTCCCTTTTCTTCAAAAAATAAAACTAGCCCAAAAATTACATTTATTTTAAGTCCTTACATCTTCCCATAAAGGTCACCCTGTTACCATATTCTATATAAGTCTTGAAGGACTTTACAAACGCAAAGGCTTTGAGAGAACATATGCAACAGAAATACATGTGAATTTTGCGACTCAACAATTGAAGAAATAGATCAAAAGGTACATGCGAGTCATGAAAGCCAAACTTGTGTGGAGAGGATAAAGCGTAACTTCATCCACTTTCAAAGCTTTACTAAAGTATTTTATTGATAACTTTAACATTTTTTTGGTTTTTAATATGTTTATTAATTGAAATTTTTTCTTGTAGGTCGCTACAACATATGTATTGTAATCTGTTTAATAACTACAAGTTTTTCTTGTATGCAGCTACAACATATGTATTGGTTGTTTTTTGCGAGCCTCTTTGTTTGTAGTACGTTACAGATGTAAAGGATTTTTGAGAACATGTGCAACAAAATTACAGCCATGTTTTTTGTGAAGTTTGATTGATTTTTGTAGTTCTAGCTAAAATACTTGAATATGTTTATTAATTGGAAATGTTTTTTGTTTGCAACTAAAACAAATGTACAAGTTGTTTGAAGTAATTTACAAATGTAAAGGCTTTCAAAGAACATGTGCAACAGAAATACATGATGTGAATTTTGTGAGTCAACAATTGAAGAAACAAATCAGAAGCTACATGCAATTCATGAAAGCCAAACATATGTGGAGAGGATAAAGCGTTACTTCAGCCACTTTCAAAGATTTACTAAAGTATTTTATTGATAATTTTAACAATTTTTTTGTTTTGTAATCTGTTTATTAATTGCGATTTTTTCTTGTATGCAGCTACAACATATGTATACGTTGTTTGCTGTGAGCCTAGTTGTTTGAAGTACTTTAAAAATGTAAAGGCTTTGAGATAACATGTGCAAAAGAATTACAACCATGTTTGTTGTGAAGTTTGATTGATTTTCGTAGTTCTTCATTTAATAATTTTTTATCTTTTTTTTGCTCAAGGATGGAATTTGGTGTTGATATCCACTGTTGTAATTTTTTGGCTTTCTGAAGAAAGCAAATTATAATTTATGCCTTCCATTAAGGATAGTATGATACAAATAAAAATGGTTGTTGTTGTTCTAGATGGTGCATTAACTTGCACAGGAAGTGTATTCAACAGTGCACTGGACAAAGAATACAATGTGCGCACACTTAAAAATAAGATGCAGGTGGCCTTAGATCTTGAAGGTACCCACTAAAGAAAGTTCTCACATTTGGAGACAATTTTGAAGAATGATTTGAGTACCATAGGGAAGTTCCAATCCCTATTCGAGGTGGGTTGTGCGGGGCTTACTATTTCAGAAATGATAGAGGTGGAAGTGTTTCTATCATAAAAGTGATAGATCAGGATCCCTTTGCTCCCAGCAATCCAAAAGACTTTGTGGGAAAAGTTCTGGGGCAACCTAGTTTAAAGAGATGTGTTAGAGTTGGAGAAAAATGTATCATAGAAGTTGCAGCATATCTTCAAGATCATGATCATTTTGAATATGTTCCCCCTACTGTTCTTGTCAAAATAACACATTCAATTTTTAATGTAAAGTGACTACATGTAAGAAAGTAAATAAGAGACAAACTATCAGTAATATTGTGTATTTTTAGCAGTTTGTCCCACATGATTGTGATTCAAATGACCATGGAACATCTAGTTTCTGAGTGGTTGTTGTACATAGGATTGGAATAGTTTCCGAGTGGTTGTTGTACATAGGATTGAGATATGAGATAATAGGATGCTTAATATTGACAGATGTGTAGAATATTCTTGTGAAGAATAGGATGATATCCCTGAGTTAGAGGAGAATCCACTGATAATACATAGTTATCATGGTATTTAGCTCTTGGGTAATCTAGAGGATCCTTACTTTCAACTGGAAAAATTGGCCTCAGGATTCTATACCCTTATTAGAGGATGAATTAGAATATATTTATATCCTTGATGCCATCAAGGATGAAGAAATATTGAGACGAGAGTTACGGAATGTACGAAAGGCTTGTATGAGATTTTGAAATATTTGATTCCTTGGAATTATCATTTTTGTCCAAAAATTAGCGAGTTTTATCTCCAAATGTAGTCCTCCTTATGTAGGTCGCATCCCAACTTTATCTCCAAATGTAGGTCACAGCCCAGGATGTTTCTACCATGCTTCAACAAGGGCATAATACTATTTTTTTAATGATTAATAAGAAGATACCATTACAATCATGATGTATGATATAGAAATGGAACTACACCAGTTTGATAGATGCCCTTCTTAACGTCGAAGAGAAATGTTGTGCTCTCACGGTATTTTTTTTATCTATATTCTATTATTCATAGCATGGCCATCTCTTTTGCATGGGCTTCTCGTTTTGTTTGTGATATGGTAGTATTTGTGCATAAGCTATTGTGTTAATATGGTTTCTTGTCCTTTTTGCCATTTGATTTTGCCCTAACATTTAACCAACTCGTTTTCCTAAAAAATTACACTATCGTATACCTAAGGGGAATTTATTTTTGATTCGTGAGGACTCAGTATGGTATGATCAGAGGAGAATTTATTTTTAATTGGCCAAGACTCAGTATTGTATTGCGAGAGTGTCTTTCTAGTTTTATCCATATTGATTTTTATCCTGGACAACCCAAATAAAGGAAAAAATTTGTGTGAAAATTTCATGGTTAGAGGAGGAGGTTCAGTTCAATAGTAGCAGCAGACACCCAATCCAAATCCTAGAGGGCAGGAAACCCAAATGAGGGAAAAGGTTATAAGAAAAAAAACACTTAAGGAAAAGCATTTTAACAAGCCGTACATCTGATTCACAATGGAATAAAAAAGGCGTGCATAGTGACATTAACTAGAATGAAAAAGAAAAGGAATTGAAGGCTAAGGTGACTGTAAACATGGCATCTATGCCTCCTCTAACCTCTTCCAAAGTCGTACAACCTTCTACAATTTGTACATGTTCCATTGACAAGGCATATGCCTCCACATTCATATTGCATTAGTACTTTTTTCATTCTGAATCAGAATGCTTCCTATGCAATTATGATTTGTTTAAAAAAATATGGAATAGGGAATACTAGAGTGGAAGACGTTACTTTAAAAAACCCAAGGATCAAAAAATGAAAACTAAATTTTAACATTAGGTCACAATGTTTGATGCAAGGTTGCAGTGATAAAGACTGACAAAGAAAATTGTGAGACAAAATATGAAAACTAAATTTTAACATTGGTGCACAAGATTGGATGCAAGGTTGTAATAATAAATTTTATAAAAAAACACTGCTAGACATAAGGAATAACATCAGTGTACAAATTTTGATGCAAAGTTGTACTATAAAATTTAATTATAAAAAAATGTTGGACAAAAGGAATCCTAAGCGCCTTATTTTATAATAATCAAACTTTATTTGTAGACAAAATATTAAAATATATATTAAAAAATTCGTTTATGAAAATACTAAACAAATTCTGCAGACAATTGAATAGAATCAACAATTTATTTCATATTTGAAGTTTCCCAAATCAAATATAGAATACAAACCCCTTGCAATGACTTAAAATATACTAAAATTTTGATAATGAGCTGTAGATAAAATATGAAAAAGCACACTGAAAAATTTTATTTTGTACGTTGAACCCCAATCTCTACGTAGGCCAAACAAAACTTGGACATGGAAAAAAAAAATGTAACTTGGGTAGAAACGACATACCTGTGATGCGGCTAGATATTACTTCATATAGAAAATGATTTGGGGGAACGATACTTATTAAAATCATATCAAAATGTATTTTCGAATCTGACATACATGTGTATTTTTCGAATCTGACATACATGTGATGTTGTTGGACAATACTTCATATAGAAAATATTTGGTGGAAGAATAATTATTAAAATTAGACCAAAATGGATTTTGCTAATCCGACATTCACATAGTAAATGATTTGGGGGAAGGATAATTATTAAAATCAGATCGAAATGTATTCTACGAATCAGACATACCTGTGATGCTTTTGGATACTACTTCATACAGAAAACAATTTGGGGGAAGGATAATTATTAAAACCAGATCAAAATGGATTTTCGTTGAGGATTCGAAATTTTGCATTGGTGTTCCACTCATTTCTTTTCGCACACCAAAGCGGCCATAAATATTGTTGTAGGGAACCTTATCCAGCTAAATATGACCCATCTTGCTGAAGTGACTTATTTGGCTGGGCCAAAAGTGACCCCCCTTTCAACCCCTAAAGGTTTCGAAACTATAATCAATTTTCTCTTTGTATTCAATATCTTAAATTGGATGGTAAAACGATCGATGCATCCTGAACCAGGGTTAGACTAAATCCTCCCATCCATTAACTAAATTCGCAGTTTAAAGTCTAAAGGAACTACACTAGAGCATGACAGAAAGAGCAGAGCAAGCCAACCATCATGATGTGAGTTCCGAACAGAATCCAGTGCCTTTCCAACACCCCCATGTTGAATCAATCCTTCTTGCATCCACCTGATTGTGTGTTAATTTATGTGTTACAGTTAGTGTAGTGTTAGGCCGAGTGCATAAATGGACCTACTCAAGAATAAGTAATAGCCTACCTAGTTGCCCCAGATCAAATGTATTGAATGAACTTCTCTTTCCATTGATGTTGAAAATATAGATAGGTAAACTCTATATCTGTTATGTTCTTGATTTCTCTCTTCCCCCTTGCAAGAAATCAAAATGAGTTGAAGTCGATCCTCCTCCAACCTGTTTCCACTGCAGCGCCTGAGGCCAAGCCGATCCACCTCCAAACTGTTCCAAAAGAGCTAAACATTAAAAAAGGGGAAGGGGGGGAGGAGGCAGGGGATTTTTTATCCCCTTGTGTAAGCTTAAATATCTGTTAAGTTCTGCCAAAATCTTTTTGGGCAAACACTAATTTTTTTTTTATCTGTTTTGGGTCGGCTTTACTTAAAATTTTCTTGGCAAGAGTTTAATTTTCAATGTTTTAAAAATATTTGGATTTTCAATAATTAATATATTTTTTATATTAGAAAAATAAAAATATTTAATCAATAATCTAGCTTAATATTGTGTAGTTTTATAACATTAGCATGGTTTGTGATCTCAAAAATTTTGATAATCCAAAATTAAAATGATATTTGGAATATTAGGATTTTTTTTTGGAAGGAAATTAAAAGCCATCATCAACAAAAGCCACAAGAAATTTTAAAATGGGCTACATGAATCCATATATTGTTGGGGATTCTTTTAGGATTATAACAAATGAACATAAGTAAATCAATGCATAATCTTAGTGCATTTCTACTATTTCCAGATAATTATTTTCACTTTCACCTTTGATTTCTTTTATTCTTACTCCATTGTTATTAATTAATTCATTGTTTGTATTGCTCTATTTTATTTTCAAGTTAAAGAGGAACAATTTAACCTCTTTTATGGTAGATTTTATGGAAACACAAAGGCAACATATATGTTTTTAAAGAGAAATTCTCTCCCATCCTCTTCAAATTTCTCTACTCTCAATCTATTTCATTTTACATTTATTATTTATATATACTTTTAAAACTCATAAACACTACATTATTTTCATGGGAAATGCTTGCAATCATTTTATGGGTGCCTCCTATCATGGGGTGGGAGTGCAGCTCTCACCAGCTCCTTTCATTTTGTGGGTGCCTTCTATCATGGGGTGGGAGTGCAGCTCCCACTAGCTCATTTTTTCTTATAAGATTGAATAAAGAAGATTTAAATACACATATTAAGGAATATAGAATGCACGTAGGCAAGACTCTAAAATGAACATAACAGTAAGATAAGATTCATGGTTCCATCCAAGGATTGTGTGAATATTTGTTGAGCATGGATGCTCTTTAGGATAGTTTAATTCCCCCATAAGTAGTGAAGGGAGTATATTGTAATGAAGTTGGAAATATATGCGCTAAGTTTGTGTCTCCATGCACACCGTAGTCAATCACACATGATTTGGACACAAAAAAATCATTGAACATTTTAGTAATTGTTACACAACATTTTGTCACTGTCCCTGCAATCCACAACTCGCACATTGGAGGGTCGTTTCTGTGACCAATAAGCAGTGTCATGCCTTGAAAATACCATCCTTGCATCCCTTTTGATGAAAGAAATATTCCTTTTGTTGAAAATTCCCTTAGCAGAGTTGTAAAAACCCCTTTTGTTGCCTTGGCGTGAGTAGCCAGTTACACCCTCACATCGACCAGGAAATTTAACACTGAGCCCACACCAGTTGGCACTCCGTGCCAGTTAGACACCCATGCCAAGTTTTTTATGGAATGTTTTTTAAAAATAGAGGCAGAGATTCCACTCCAACCACTGCGAGAATGAGTCATTGGGAGTGGTTGAACTGAAATAACCACGAACTCCTTCCTTTATTTAGTAGTTTCCACCTTCCTTGGAACTCTCCTAAAGGATAGGACTCCCTCCCACCTTTGTATGGATCCCAACCTCCTCCTTTTCCTTTATAAAATAAACTATCTCTCTTAGTACAAGCTAGCTGAACTGGGAGAATTATATATACTGTAGTTGAGCTACTAGAGTAGATAGAATAAGAAGGATTACATAGAAGCTTGAGTCTATGACTTCTAAGAGAGCTTGAGTCCATGCCTTCATCCCATCCGAATTCCATGACGAACATTTGAGATGCGCTTCCATTGAACCTCGCTGGAGGAGACTGTGACATCAAAGCATCGATTGTACTCTTCCTTCTATTCATTTATATACATGACTACTGTTTGGTTCCACTATTGTGTTATGATGTTTATTTGATGCGATATGTTTAGCCCTCTTTGACTGGCTAATAGTTATGAGTGAAACTATTCTGTCATATGTTGCTCTTGTTATTTGTCCCATGTGCAGGTATCTGAACGTGACAGCGAACGGATTATGATTTGCCAAGGTAGGAGCGAGAGGACACTACTCTTTCTGCAATGACGACAACATCGGATTCTAGGTAGGTTAATATACCGTGTCTTTTGTTAATTAATTAACTAGGAACAAACACTTTAGCATGTCATTTTGTTACTAAACCCACCCTAGGGCTAGAGGGATCGTCTCTGTCCACAGAGAGGATTTACTTTCATAACAAATTGGCGACTCCACTGGGGATTTTAGTGTGAGTTTTTTGTTTCAGCTTGTTGGGTCAGCTTCGGTCGTTGACTTTCTTTTCTGTCTTTTTCCTGTTTTTTCTTGTGTTTTTCATCGATTGCGATCTTTTAGTTTTTGCTTAAAGTGGTGAGTCTGGTCTTGGTTGGGATAAATTTTTTGTTTTTTCCTTTTCAGGAATTGGCGCTTTTATTTTTCTAACAGTAGCGTCAATTGGCGCTAGTTTCCAGTTAGCAACCCGCGCCAATTGGCCATTGGCGCTAGTTTTTAGTGAGCAAGTTGCGCCAGCTGTCGCTAGTTTCACCCACAAAAGTCGTGCCAATTTCAGGGTGTGTGAAAAATTAAGTTTTTTCCCCTAAATCCTTCACCAGTGTGCCTTTCCCTTCCGATCCTTTTCTCTATATGATTTACACGTTCTTCCCTTTACTTGTTCACTTGTGAGCATAGATTACATTGCTCATTGTTTAGGTGAAAAGTCTTCTTTCTATGATTATTTTATGTAAAAGGGAATGAATGCCTTGTTTTGAGCCCCCACTTTGGAAGTCCTCTTTTGCTTGAACTCATATGTCTTATAGCCTTTTGAGGAATTTCATTACAAAGTGTTTAAAACAATGATTTCATTCTTAGTGTTTGTTTGCATCCCTTTCGCATTCATCCTTCCATTAAGGAAATTTGCATTCATTTACTTTTCATCTCATAGTTTTCTTTTTGTTAAAGTGCGTTAGATCACATTGCATTGAAAAGTCATTGTTGAGATCCATCATTGAACTTAGATTACATTGTTTAATGATTGAAAGCTAAAAATCGCATTCAGTGCATTCTCTTTCATTAAAATCATGGATTAAGTAGATTCTCATTTCATCGAAAAATGCATTGAGTGCATTCTTATTCTTTCAGAAGAAAAAGGAAATTGTGCATAGATTACAATTTCATAGTTTTAAAAAAGAGGATTTTGCATATATTTCATTGCATAATTGACATCGTTGAATGTTTTAGATTACTTTTGGATAGTGAAAGTCATCTAGTTAGGAAAAAGTTTCGGTTGTAGTATTACTTTTTGCTGCATCTTTGTTTGAAACTCTTCCCTTAACTAGATAGCATTCATCGAATTGAAAGGTTTCTTTTCTCATATAGCTGCATACAGGAGATTCTCAGATGACATTCGATAGGGCCTTGAAATCGAGACATAATCCAAGATCAACATTAAAATTTATTCAATCAAACTAAGGAAGCATTGAAAATTAACACTCACATTTAGAGGTCTAGGCTAGTGACGTGTTCCGACGTCATTAAACCTAGTCACTGTCGTTCGCCATCCGGTAGTAGACAACAGTAGTACGGACTTGTGCTCCCTGTACCGTCGAGTATATAAAGGGATACCCTAATAGACTGCAATCCTTTATTTGTAGGACACTGAGTTTGTCGCCCTGTAATCGTGATACACTGAACATAGCATTCGGGGAGGCTACCTACCCGTACGTTAAGTCCTTGGTCATTTATCTTTCATTTGATCACCAAGGTGTATATTGCAGTTCACGGAAACTTGGCACACCCTCTTGCTTAGATTACCTGAGTAGTCATTTTGGTCTTTTCGTGACTCTCTAAAAGTGAAAAGATCCTCGAGCGCTTATCCTTTCACGCTTTTTTCAACCTGAAAGTGATAGAGTCACCTTTTGCCCATTTATCGACTCTTAAAATATGAAACGATAGAGTTTTTTTTCAATGTCTTAAAAAATTAACTTCCCATGAAATATTCCTGGTTAAAGTTATCTTCCTTAGTATTCTTTTTTATGGTTGTTTACAATGGCAACATTTCTGGAGTTTGCCAACCAAGGAATCCCCTCCGAAGGGAATCCTGGTCCTTTTCCTGCTTTTGGGAATGATTGTGCTACTTATATGGAAACATTGTCCCTTCCTGGGTTAACTGTTGGGTTGCCTGTTTGGTTATTCTCGACCTCTGTGGTCTCAAGTATTCTGCCCTCTGTACAACCATCTCCTCCACCTGAACAACATCCTTTTGATTCTAAAGTGGACCTCTCCCCTTCTTCATCTGTTTCTTCATCCTCCTCTTCTACTTCGCCTAGCGAAAGTTTGGATTCTAGTAACTAGGTGGCTAAGAAGAAGAAGAAGAGGAAGACAAAGAAGAAGAAGTTAGATAAGCGAGAGGCTAATGCTGGAGTTGCTGCACCTAAGAAACCTTCCATTGATAAACCATCCAACCTTCCATGAAAATTCAAATTCCCTTGCATGTTGTGCAAAGGTGACCACCTTCTTCGAGACTACCCTGGCATTCCCAAGGTACTTGAAGTAGGTTCTGACAGTCGTCCGTCATTTCCTTTGGCTTCTGGAAGTCATATTGGTGGCACATCTTCGACTAGTATTGATAAGACTCGTAAGAGACAAGGTAAGATCATGAATCCTTGTAGGTTGTGTGAAAGGCATCATCTTATTCACCTTTTTTCGTACATGGATGAAGCCACATGAATGTTGGGAAACCCTACTATTTCTGCACTCAACCTTCCATTTGGTTACCAGAAACTTTCTTCAAGTCCTCCGCTATTTGATTCAACGATCGAACAAAATTCATCTTTGGCTGATCCCGCTCCCCCAGAAATTCAATATCACGAATACATTCCTGACCAACCATTGATCATGGAATCAGTTGATCTGACCCTACCTGTGGTTCATCAGGTCTTTTCCATCGAGATTGGATCTCATCCCTCTCACGTTCTTCTTGTTTCTTTAGATTCCTCGGACTTGGAGAAAGATCCTCTCATCCCTGTGACTCAATAAGTTTCTCTTCCTGCTCCCATTTCTAAGGTCTAGGAGGATGCTCCTCTTGCTTCGATAACACCGAGGGATGACCATCTCAGTTCAATGGTACCCCCTCCAAGTAGTTTGGTCACTTCCTTTGATTGGAGTCGATTTGCAGGATACTGCCTTCCTTCTTATGTGCCTTTTGAGATCACAGTACAAGTCTTCGATATGATCGTACCTAGCATGATTATATACGAAGGCACATTTGTTAGTGTTCTCTCTTCAACTACTTGGAAAGATTTTGGCTCTCCACCACTTGTGCCTGTTACGTAGAATCTGTTGGCTTTTAATAGAAGAACCAGTCAACCGTTAGGGATCCTTCCAAAGTTTCTGATCACTTTGGGAGGGAAAAATGTCTATAAAGACGTGATGGTTGTTCCAGGCCCCTTGGATTTCAATTTACTCTTGGGGAGCGACTATGCTTATGTCATGGGTGCACTTGTTTATTCTCTCTTTCGTGTGATCTGTTTTCCGCACAAAGGTCGGATTGTGACCATTGATCAACTTTCATTCCTTGGTCCTAATGTGGCAGCTGGCCCACCATCGTCTCTTCCAGATCTTTATCCGTAAGTTGTATCTTCCCCGCCGCAGGTTAATTATGTGGCTACCTGCTCCGTGCTCGCGTTCAATGATAGTGTCATTGTATGTCATGTGCTGGGGGCATTGGATCCTGATTTTCGATATGTTTTTCTCCCATCAGATGAGCACCTCTTCGAAGCCATGACTTCTTATTCAACATGATGAGTTATCATCAGAGAATATTTTGTTTTCTTGTGTCAAGCTCCTTAAAAAATGAAACAATCTTGTGGAGCATAGTTCATTTTCTTGTGTCAAGCTCCTTAAAAAATGAAACAAGGTTGTTGGAGCATAGTTCTTTTTCTTGTGCCAAGCTCCTTAAAAAATGAAACAAGGTTGTCGGAGCATAGTTCATTTTCTTGTGTCAAGCTCCTTAAAAAATGAAACAAGTCCTTCAGAGCATAGTTCGTTTTCTTGTGTCAAGCTCCTTCAAAAATGAAACAAGATTACAAGGATAGTTTGTCTTCTATGTCATCCTCGTTAAAAAATGAATTCAGTCATGAGGATAGTTCTTTTAATGTGTCAACCTCGTTAAAACAATGAAACATGTTCCCATTCAATTCGATTCTTTGATAAGATCTCGTTAAATCCCAGTCAAGTCTTTATCTGATCTCGTAATTTGAACCTTCACTCCATCTGTTTTTCTTTCATTATAGTTGGACTGAAGCTTGGGGGCCATGTACCTCGAATTGAGTCACCGTGCTGGGGGCATGCCCATTTGTCAAGCATAGTTTACCTTTGTTTCAAGCTTGTGGAAAAATGAAACCAATTTCAAGCATAGTTTATCTTTGTTTCAAGCCTGTGTAAAAATGAAACCAACCTCAAGCAGAGTTTCCTGATTTCAAGCTTGTGTAAAAATGAAACTATTCCCATTTTACCTCTCGTGATTTCCATTTTATCAGCCTATTTTTCCAGGTGAACCTTGGTTTTCTCATTCCATCGTCCCCATTTGCTTGGCCAATCATACACCTTCTCTTGATTTTTTTACCCATTCCTGAGGAACCGCTGCAATGAGTGGTCTTGTTATCCAACCTCTTGAACTTTACTTGTTCTAAGTAGTTCCACCATCACCGGAACCAATTGCTACCCTTAATGCCACTCATTCCTTCAGGAGGAGTCAACTTTCAGCTCTTTTCTGACTCTCTAAAATTGAAAATATTTCCGAGACTCTTGTAATTTTGAACTCATTAAATGGCTGCAAAACTATATCTACCTAGTATACATTTGTCCCTTTTTCGGGCTGGGATAGATTATTTACGAAAAAGGAATACCTTAGCCTATCACGACTAAGAGGTTCTTTCAGATATTGTTTTCTACCTTTTCGGATCTTGGAGAATATTTACAAAAGGGGCCATGTTGGAGTTTTCTTTTCTGCCTTCTTTTCAAACTCTCTAAACATGAAAAGATGTCGAGTTCTCCCTTTGTTAGACTCATTAAACCCTGATGACATCAAACTTCTTCACCATGAAGTTACTCGAGTTCCTCATTCCTAGGGCTCGTAAAATGTACTAGATTGGATTTGTCTGAAGGAAAAACTTACATTGCAAGCATATATTATCCCCTTCAAGCTTGTTTTAAAAAATAATTGGGGTACTTGCCAGAAATGGTGGGGGAAAATGGAACCAAGTTTAGTTATGTTGGCAGTATGTTGCTCTTGAACATGGCACTTATCTGCATTCGTGCCAGATTGGGGACATCTCATTCATCATTTTTGCCTCCATGGGTTTGGGTAATCCTTTTTGACCTCTCATCTTCTCTTTACCATGTCATCATGACCTCAGATCCTTTGATGTCAAATACTGCCAAATCCAGTGTCGTGTCACTGATATTTTCAAGAGAAGTTTTCCTTTACAGTTGTCAACCTTCCTTTGCTTCTCTGTTGGTCCTGATTCACTTTCATCATGTTACTCTGTCTTGTGTTGATGATGTGGGAAACATTATGGCCCTCCTTTGACCAAGTCACTTCCTGTCGACTTCAGCTCATTATCCAGGAATTTGATCTAGAGACTCCCTTCTAGTACCTTGGAGCCTGCATTCCTCAATGGCAGGTTTTTCGCATTCGATGCAAGGTTCACATCATTGGCCTTCGATTGAGTGATTCTGCGGATGTTTGACGTCAGATCATTTTTCGCATTCCATAGATTGTACCTTTTGTACCTTGGGGGCCATCGTCATCATTGGTGATTTCTCTCGCGTCTGTTAACAACTTTCATCATTGGCTAGTAATGAGACGATTTTCCTACATGTTCGAATTTAGCTCATATATTCACATGGTCAAAATTGTACTTGTTCGGGTCAAGATGGAGTGCAAGACCCTGGGTTTTGTGTGCTAAAATATAGGTTTCTGATTTTTGTGGATTATTATGAATTATTACATGACTCTTTTGATTGGATGGTTGTGACCATACCTAAGTCTATTCACTGATCCTTACTGCTAGATGGTTGCATCCATACCTCAGATCTCCATTTTTATATAATCTATTATGGATGGATGCGTCCATGCCACATGATTCATGTATCATAGATATCAGTTGTATTTGTAATTGTAGGTCTTCCGACAATGGTGTTTGGTTCGAATGTGTTCTCATAAAGCATGTCATCCCTCCCTCTCCCTCAGACTTCATGCTTTAGGGGGCATCTGTTACAAAACATTTTTTAACTATCCCTACAATCCAAAAATCGTACATTGGAGGGTCATTTCTGTGACTAATAAGTAGTGTCATGCCTTGCAAATGCCATCCTTTCATCCCTTTTGATGAAAGCAATATTCCTTCTATTGATAATTCCCTGAGCAGAGCTGTAAAAACCCCTGTTTTTGCCTTCGCGCGAGTAGCCAGCTACACCCTTGCACCAACCAGGAAATTTAACGCTAAGCTCGTTCCAGTTAGTGCTCTGTGCCAGTTAGACACCCACGCCAAGCTGTTTATGGATTTTTTTTTAAAAATAGAGGTGGAGATTCCACTCCAACCACCTCGAGGATGAGTCATTGGGAGTGGTTGAACTGAAAAAACCACAGACTCCTTCCTTTAGTTAGTAGTTTCCACCTCCCTCGGAACTCTCCTAAAGGATAGGACTCCCTCCCACCTTTGTAGGGATCCCAACCTCCTCCTTTTCCTCTATAAAAGAAACTATCTCTCTTAGTACAAGCTAGCTGAACTAGGAGAATTATATATACTATAGTTGAGCTACTAGAGAAGATAGAATAAGAAGGATGACATAGAAGCTTGAGTCGATGACTTCTAAGAGAGCTTGAGTCCATGCCTTCATCCTGTTTGAATTCCCTCATGAACATTTGAGACGCGCTTCACCTGAACCCCATCAAAGCATCGGTTGTACTCATCCTTCTATTCATTTATATACATGACTACTGTTTGGTTCCACTATTGTGTTATGATGTTTATTTGATGCGATATGTTTAGTCCTCTTTGACTGGATAATAGTTATCAGTGAAACTATTCTGTCATATGTTGTTCTTGTTCTTTGTCCCATGTGCAGGTATCTGAACGTAACAATAAACGGATTGTGATTTGCCAAGGCAGGAGCGAGAGGCCACTACTCTTTTTGCAATGACGACAGCGTTGGATTCCATGTAGGTTAATCTACCATGTCTTTTTTTCATTCGTTATCTAGGAAGAAACACTTTAGCATGTCCTTTTGTTACTAGACCCACCCTAGGGATAGAGGGATCGTCTCTATCCGCAGAGAGGATTTACCTTCATAATAGTAATGTGTTATTATTTTCAATGCCAATCCAAAATCCTATTACTTTAAATTAATTTTATTAAGCGGAGGAGGTTAAGCGCTTATGGTTGCATGAATCTTAACCCATTAACTCTATCATGTGCTTTAATTTCCACATTTCCTCAAATTTATTCATCATTCCCAAAAGGCAATGTCAAATGAAATTTCCTCATATCTTTTCTCTCACAATATTTATATAAAAAGGAAAAATAAGAGTAGGGATTTAATAATACAAACTAGGAAAAAATATTGAAGCTGTATTATTATCTTTGGATTCTTCTCAGAAGTATCATTGTCTTAACTATATTTCTTAGGATGTAGGGATTTGTAATGGTTGGGTGAATGAATTACCTAGTGCCCTAAAATAGACAAGTTAAGGAGGAAGGTGAAGAATAAATTAGAAATCTCTTACCATTCCAATTACAATTCCTCTAGGAAATACCCATAAATGTCTATGATTTGTGGATCTTACTCCTCATTACAACAATCCTATTCATCATCATCTAGGTTTTTATACTTACCCATTACTTAAATATCTATCCTACAAATGTTCAACAAATTTTGAATTTACAGATCACAAAACATTAGATCCAATGATCTTAGAAAATATTTATTTTAGATTGAATTATGGCCATACTATTGTTAAAGGTCTGGCTTAGGGAAATTTTCTAATTCACAAACTAAGGTTTCTTTTGCATGACTTCACAAAATAAGGTTTAAGCCTATTTCTCAACTAGAAATTTGGCCTAGATGAACTAGATGGCATATTTCTCAATCTTGATTGACTAAAATTCCGTCAACTAGCAATCTGGCCTAGATGAAAGTAAATGCCCTAAAATACAAGTTACAAGACTTCTCCAAAATCCAACCCCTATTAAATTGAAAATAATAGAATTTATGAAAAAATACATCTACAAGATATTACTAGATTTCATGAATCAAATTACATTAATAAACTAAAAATAAAACAAATATGATCTATTTGTCACGTGGAATTTGGAACTATTGGAGTCAAATGCCCCTAAATCTGGGTTTGATCCTTAGATGTCTAACCTCCTCAAAACCTTGAACTGCCATGGTTTTTTCCCCTAAAAATATATCAACTGCCCTTTAAACAAGGCAATCACTGTAACCTATTTATGAGGTGCCACGTAGCGGCCTCTGGTTGGGCCATGTGTTAGCTTCCCATTGGGCCACCAAAATACACTGCAACCAATAAAATTTGACAAACTCACACTTTAGTATCAAAATTTCAATTTTTCATTTTCAGAGTGACACAATTAAAAATTACTAACATAAATGACTAATTCATATACTTGTTGTACTTATTATTTGGTCATATTGTTATTCTTGGACTATAGTAGTCATTTACGTTAATCATTATTAATTTTGTCACTTATCTAGTCATATATTTTAGTCCTGGACTAAATTAGTCATTTTAGTTAGTCACTTTTAGTTTGGTCACTTATTATCTAGTCATATATTTTATCCCTAGACTAAATTAGTCGTTTAAGTTATTCATGTTTAGTTCAGTCACTTAAAATTGCTCAAATTTAGTTTAAATCACTTGAAATAATTGCAGTGACTAGCTTTTTTAGTCACCTAGTCACTAATTTCATCATTTTCTACTAGTGATATTTCATCACTGGATTGTCACGGAGGGAAGCAGCACTGATAGGTACTTGTCCTATGATGGAAAGCATGTGTATGCTCATAGATAGAGTTTTTCCAGGAGAAAAGAAAGAAACGAAGAGCAGAAAAAAAGATATCCAGTCAATGCCTGATTTGGCACTAAAAGTAGTCTTGCACACTATAACACAAGCTGATGGATCTCAAGCCCCACACAAAGCTACAAAAACAAAGTTTCAACTTGTCGTAGATTGTATGACTCCAACCACTTTTAACTGGGTAGATGTCATAACAATCAACCTAAAGCGCCAGTTAACAAAGTGCAAGAATGGAAAGCTACAACAATTTGGTTACGGGTCCATCTTGGTATCGTTCATCCTAGAACGGTTGCCAATATTTCAACTCCAAGAGGTAATAGTACCTGCACCACCATCACGAGAGCCACAGATGTTCTATTGGGGGGCGTTGATGCCTCGATCAGATGGCGATCAACATATGTCATGGAGGCTGGAATTTTTCGATTGGATCTGTCAAAAACTCATTGCCATGGAAGATTTGGCCTATATTGGCACCAAATTCATGGGTGATCCGTACCTTCCACTCCTAGAAGGAGACGATTGGGATGCAGTATTGGGTAAAAACTCATGTTTTGATTTTGATGAGTATTATGATTTTTTTATTATATGTTTTCTGATATTTATCCATGTATTTACAGATGTTGGCCCAGAGAGACCTGTAGGGATGTCTCCAATAGCACGGAGGGTCCCACGTGATTTCGAGGCAACCCCTCATGGTGATGGAAGCGACGAAGAGGAGATCGTTAGCAACCTGGAGGGACGTACCAACGGAATCCCAGATTACGCAAGATTTGACCATGTTCCTCATGCATACCATAGGCACAATGCGGGGGTTTCTAACTACATCCACCATTTATTGAGGCATCTTATGCATGTAGTGACATTCTATCATGAGCATCACGTTGATTAGATGCCTAAGATTTATTTATGCATATTTTCTGAGAGACATGATGTCTCGGGATGTAGCCAAAACACACATATTTTTTGAACTTATGATGCACATGGATGCAAACACTCGATATATATATATATATATATATATATATATATATATATATAGATATATATATATATGTATATATGTATATCTGTATATGTATATGTATATGTATATGTATATATGTATATGTATATACATATACATATACATATATACATATACATATACATATACATATCAACATATATATATATATATATATATATATATATATATATCTATATATATATATATATATATATATATATATATATATATATATATATATATATATATATATATATATATATATATGCTTATTTCCGTGTCTAAATCTTACTATGTGATGATAATACTTTTACAAATTATGAAAATGTCTATCTAATACAATATTGTCAATTGCATCAGTTAACACATTCATTCTTCTAGGAATATGCTAATATATGATATAATCAAAATTCCTTTCTAATAAACGAACAAGCAAATACAACCTTAAAATTTGAGGATTTCTAATAGAGTAATGCCCATTAAACTGAAGAACAAAAATATGAGAGTCTAGGTTCACAATTAATGCACGAATGTCGAGAGAAATGGCCTTGGTTAAGAGTTCAATGATGACATTTTATTCAGCGACATTGTTTTTTGTTCATCCTAGACAAAAACCTTGAAGTTCTATCTACTCACCATTAGGATTATAAATCACCCAGGCTGCGAAAGACAAATTCTGGGTACTGTGGGAGGCACCGTTTGCGAAACCAATATAAGGAGTGATAGACATCTGCACAGTAAGAAACAAAATAATAAGCAGGAAAAATACTCGCAAAGCACACCAAGCCAAAAAAAGTGCAAAAATGAAAAAAACACTTATGTACAAAAGAACATGCAGAAGAAACTCTTGCATATTATTTTTGAGGTACAACTCATTTTTGGGCTGATTTAAAGGATATCCTCAATACTCAATTAGCTCATAATCCCTGTTCTGCAAAACACACTTAACGATATAGGGGTCATGCCACATGGGTCCGAATTTTCCTGTCCCCAGCTTATCATGAGCTTGGTCATACAAGAGGACTAGGTCTCCTTCTACAAAGGTATGAGGCAAAATTGTCTGATCAAAATGAGCTTTGACGCGCTTTTTTTTTACTTCTATAACAAGAGTAGCAAAGTGGTGAGTTTCATCAAGCCTCTCCAAATATAGAAGACGTTCTTCCTCTGGTGAGGTATTAGGAAGTAATTCAACATCTATCTCGAGGGAAGGGATTTCAAATTCAATAGAAAGGGTAGCTTCCAGACCATAAAAAAGTTGGAATAGAGTGAATCCAGTTGCATCCTTCACCGAGGTTCGGTAAGCCCAGAGAGCTGAAAACAACATGAGATACCAGTTGGACTTGTGCATCCCAATCGTACGCTAAATTATAGTTACTAGAACCTTGTTCACAGCTTCAACCTGACCATTGGCCTGATGGTAGTATGGCGTCGAGCTATCGTGACGTAGACCCAACTTAGAAGTCAACTCAGCCATCATGTAATGGCGAAAATGAGAGCTGTGATTGGTGACAATGGGTTGAGGGACACCAAACCTACTAATGACATGATTGAACTGAAATTGTGCAGTCATCTTATCATCATCTATGAGTGTAGGAATTGCTTTGGCCCATTTAGTGAAGTACTCAATGGCTACATAATATAAGCATGCCCCCTAGTCGAGTGAGGGTTGCACGTCATAAAATCGATGCCCCACTTTGCAAAAGGACCAATAGTAATGATGGGATGGAGGTGTGCAGGTGGTGCCCACATCTTGCACTGGTAAATCTGGCAATCATGACACTTACTAACAGCAACAATGCAGTCTTTAAAAATGGTAGGCCAAAAATATCCAGCATGAAGAATATTTTGTGCAGTAGCATATCTAGACATATGACCGCCACATTCTTCAGAATGGTAGTCATTGAGAACTTTTTCAGCCTCCTCGAGGATTAAACACTGGCGGAGAACAGAATCAGTTCCGATGCGGTATAGAGTATCTCTAACTATGTGATAAAGTTGTGAATGATGACAGATGCATCGATGAGCATCCTTCGTCAACTTGGAATAGAAGGTGGAAGTATGAAGACAGACGATGATATCACCGTACCATGAATCGAGGGTGCTAATGAGAAAAAGGGTGTTGTTTGGAATGCGTTCCTCAAAACCACATGGAGCAAAGGAAGATGTTAAAGAGCAAATAAAATCAACAAAAGCTAATGATTTATTCGATTTGGCAGTAGTGAAGTGAAAATAAAACTCTTGGAGGATAACGATACACTTTGAGTATCTCCCCCCCAACAATTGTCGATTCAATATATAGGTCATGGTGTTACAATCAGAAATCACTGTTACTGTGTGAAGCAGGATATAATGGCGAAAACGTTGGACATATTGAACAACAACCAAAACCAATTTCTCGACATGTGCGTAACATGTTTCGGTATCAAGAATATTGCCTCTCAAATAATAAATGACATGCTCATCACCATCGTCATCGTCCTGTACCAGAACCATGGAAATAGTGCTAAATGTAGCAGCCAAGTAGAGGGAGTAGTCGCGATGATAATTGGGAGGATGCAAGAGAGGAGCATTGATAAGCAATGTATCTAGTGCATCCAAATATTTTTGGGCGATCTCATTCCAGAGGAACGGGACGCCTTGCTTGAGAAATCGCGTGAAGCCTTTGGCTACTTTAGCATAATTCGTTATAAAACGGTGCAGGAAATTAGCTTTCCCTTGCAAAATTTGAAACTAATGTAAAGAGGAAGGGGAGGGGAGATTGACAATAGCTTCAACCTTAAGAGGGTCGAGACAAATTCCGACTTTAGAAACAATAAACCCAAGGATTCTACCGGAATCAATCTAGAAGACACACTTATGTGGGTTGAGCTGAATGTTATAGAATCTACAACGAAGAAATATTTGACGGAGGTGATCTGCGTGGTCCTTACGCTTAGCAGAATGAGCCGGAAGGTCATCTAGATAAGGTTGAACAATGGGTTTAATATCATGGAAAGCGTGTGACATTGCTCGTTGAAATGTAGCCCCAACATTCTTAAGAACAAAAGGGAGCTTCTTGTAGGCAAAGGTACCCCAAGGAAAGATAAAGGTGGTATTTTGTTGATGAGCCAGAAGAATATTGATCTGGTTATAACCAGAAAACCCATCTATAAGGGAAAATATCTCACTCCCATCACACTCGTTACTGATTTGATCGATAAAGGAGTGGGATAGTTATCCTTAGGACAAGCGCGGTTGATTTCATGGTAATCCACACAGACAAAAATAGTACCCTACTAGTACCCTACTTTTTATCCACATGAACAATGTTAGAAACCCATTTTGTTAAGGGAATCAGATAAATGAAACTAGCTTTGAGAATTTTTTCAACTTTTTCCTTGATGACGACTGCCTTTCTAGGGTGTACAGGATGAAGATGTTGGCGAACAGGCTTCACATCAGGATAAGTAGGAATCTCGTGCACAATTATACTTGGATTGATGTCGGGCATTTCTTCATAAGACCAAGCAAAAACGTCTCGAAACTGTTGGAAGAGACTAGTATAGACCTCGATATCATTAGGAGAATAGGTCACCCCAATGTGGATGTTCTCGACAACCCCTGGTTTGACAGAGATTTCGATAGGTGTCGTTTGCATAATGTTTCCCAGGTTACCCTCCACGAAAACTTCATGTGTCAAGATGGGCATCTGAAGTGGATGGAAAGGAGCTTGGGAAGCGAATTTCTCAAGAAAAGTAGACATGGTCCCAAGGCCAAGCATAAAGGAGGAACGATGATGACCATCATCCCAAGGAAGATCCTCAAGAGACATGGTTTCCATGATGGCCTTATCAGTGGGAAATATCTCATTTAAGGGGTTAGGATAATCCAAAGTGTCTAGCCAAGGGGATTGAGAATACGTGTCAAGAGACAAACTCAAAGGGGTATGATCAGAGGGAGGAGGAGCCAAATCCGAAATAATTTCACAATAATAAATTTCTATTGGGCTTAACGACATCACGTCACCAAACAGATCAACCTGTTCATGCAAAGGGATGATCCATGGATCAGAAGATAGGGAGATCATGTTGACCTGAGCAGTGTTAGGCAGAGGAAGAGAAAAAATACCCATAAGGGAAGGATCTTTGAAAATCACGGTCCTATGCTCTCATAAGGTGTATGAATATGATCTACATATGGAATGTTGCTCTCAGAAGACGTGGAAGTCAAAAAGGACAACTGATCAACAATGATGATTTTTCCTTCACGCGGAAATTGAAGAACATGAAAGAGAGTGGACGGGATGCATAGCATGGCATGAGTCTAACTGTGACCAAGGAGAAGATTATAATTGATTTTGGCATCAATGACTTCAACCTCAATGTTAATCATTTTCCCTTCTAACGTAATAGGTAAACTGGCGAGAACACCCAGAGGGTGAGATTCCCTTCCGTCAAAAGCTTCAAAAGTGTTTGGAGATTGATTGAGGGCTAGAGAGCCAATGGCTTTCCAGAAAGAAGAAGACATGATTCAAGTAGATGCACCCTCGTCCACTAATGCTCAATGGATTTTCTTTCCACTAATCCCAACTTGGATAATCATTGCAAGCTAGTGAGGGAGATGTGGGAAAAAATTTTCCAAATTGAAAGTGATAAAGCTGGAATCAGAGGGGTCAAATCCTCCGATGGCAAATAGCAAAGCCTTCTATTGCGATGGACAGCTCCGAAGTACTTCCAACATAGACATAGCAGATGGCGCCTGAGCCAAATCCTTAACAATACTGTAATGCTGAGCGACATAGGCATTTGGGTTATAGGAATACTTTCAGAGTACACCTTTATAAAGTGGTCGTACAATGGGCTCACGACTGGGCCTTTCAATGTGAAGAGGGCTAGAAGAAGGCGGGGGAGGAGGACCATCAACGATCTCTTTCCCTGCTGCCTGAAGCAGTTCGGTATAATCTTTCGATCGGGTAGGAATAGAGATGGGCGCAGGAACATTCATCATGAAAATATGAGAGCCAAATGGGGTGGGGGACTGAGGTTGCTCCACCATATAAGTTTGCTATGATGGGAATGGTTCTTTACGAATGGCCGAAGTGACTTGAGTGCCTTTTAGCAGTCGACTCACCTCGGCCCGTTGTGGACAATCCTTGGTGTGGTGCTCTTCGTCCCAAATCAAATGAGGGTACTTTAGTCTGCATTTTGAACCATCATCAACACTAGGTTTCAAAGGATCATGTTTCAAGGTATTAGCTTTGGCCTTACCTTTACCCTTATTCTTACCCTTGGAAGCTTTATCCGCCAAAGTGGACTGGATGACATTCACTTCCGTGGTCTTACCAGGATTCAAAGGTGGCTAAGAAAAATTATCAATGGAGGATGTGGATGTTTGCTTCCTAGGATTTGGAGAAGACTTTTGAAAATTCTAAGACATAGTGACCAATGATACCATCAATAGATGGCATCGCCGGTGCTTTGGTACTTCCATGACATAGAGCATCGGGCAATAGTTCATACAACTTGTTGGATTGAGAGTACACGAGATCGAGGTACTGGCACGAGCGATGGCTTGTTCCTTAGTGACACATGCCCCCATAGCGATGTCCTTAGCAATCAGACCGATAAAATAGGTAGTGAACCAATCATTGAGAAGTTGATCAGGAATCTCAAACTTGATCAAATGACGACACTGCTTCCATTAGTGAATATGATCAGAGATATGAGTAGCCCGATCCTGTTTCAAGGATGTGAGGAGGTACATCCCAGTTTCATACCGAAATGGTAACTGAAAGTGCATGAGAAATGATATGGCAAGAGATTTTAAATCTTGAAAGATGTTGTGGGAGAGTTCAATGTACCACTTTGCAGCGGCACCAGTGAGATTCCTTTGGAAAATACATAGTCGAATTGAATCATCAACCCAATATTTAGAGGAGCACCAAATATGGTATGTCATAACATGTGCTTGGGGGTCTTCTCCGGACTTGCCTTAAAATTTAGGACAATCGTCAGGGATTTTAGTCAGAACTGGAGGCCAATATGGGTTATGAAGGATAGGATAATTTGTCAAAATTGACACATCAGGCAGTTCCAGCATAGCAAGAAAGGGAAATTGCGGATTGAAAGACATTTTAGGCCTTTGATAGAGACTAGTATTGGGATTCCAACCAGGTTGGGAGATGTTCTGACCCCAAATGTTCTATCTCAGAGGATTCTGTCCATAATGGTTGTAATTTCGATAATTCTACCCATACACCGGTTGAGGACAAGAATATTGATTCTGAGCAAAGAATTGAGGTCTTGTCTGAGAAACATATGCATTTTGTTGCAAAATGTAAGCAGTGCCTTGGGGCAGACCTTGTACCATATGAGATTGACCTTTAGGAGTACAAGGTGGGCCTTGAGGCTACACAGGTTGCCCCTGGGGTGTAGGCTGACCCGGATGCTGGGGTTGAGTAGTTTGTCCCTAGGGTGTAGGTTGGCCTAGATGTTGGGGTTGGACAGGCTGTCCCTGGGGTGCAGGTTGGCCTAGATGTTGGGGTTGGACAGGTTGTCCCTGTGGTGCAGGTTGGCCTGGATGTGGAGAGCCATCGGGCTGTCCCTGAGGTACATGTTGGCCTGATGGTTGAGATGAGCCAGGTTGCCTTTGAAGACCAGGTTGGCCTTATTGAGACGAGCCATGATGCCCATGAAACCAGGTTGACCCTTCTAAGCAGTAGAGGGTTGACCTTGTTGTACAAAATTCAGGCCTTATTTAGCATAAGGTTGGTTCTGTTGTATAAAAGGTTGTCCCTGAGATGGATAGGTTTGCCCCTGGGGAACATAAGGCACTCCCTGTTGAACATGGGGTTGACCAACAGGACCATAGGGTTGTCCCTGTTGGACTGAAGGTTTTCCTTGAAAGGTTGTCCTTGTGGACCATATGGTTGTCCCTGTAGGTATGTAAACTGGTTGGGGTAAACCAACATTTGAGGTGTTTGAACATACAATGGACCACCGCATGGAATGGGGCCATGGTAATAGAAATGAGTTCCATGTTCATCATAGTAGTGTCGTTGATCAATGGGAGCTTGCATCTGTTGAGAACCCTGGGGGAAGTAATTCTGTTGTTGAATGGCCATCATGTACTGATCATACATCCAACCTTTAAGAATCGGTTTAGAGGAGGTAGGTGCTCTACTAGTAGGTTGATGGACTCCCGATACGTGAGGGTGTGATCCACTCATGGCGGGCCCAACAGGTATTGTGGGAGCGATAGGAGTCGTCCCATGAATAATAGAAGATGGCAGCAATGATGGAAAAACACTTACAAAAGGAGTGGACGAAGCCACACAGATAGTGGGTTTCGTTGGGACAGAAGTAATGATCGTCGACGTGATGGGAGTTGAGGGGGATGGAACCCATACAAATGACCCATCCCAGGAAGATGATGTACCTGACCATATCAGATTCTGATACAAAGATGTAGCACCAGAAACCATCTGACTCAATGAATGATAACCAGCTGGGAGTGTGGAAGGCTATGAGGAAGGTTGACTTGAGTCATAAGGAAAATTCTCGGGAGGGAACTAATATTCTCCAGAAGAAACATAAGTCTCTTCACTATAGATGGGACTTGTAGTGTCCATGTCGGATGAAGACATGTTGTTGGCGAAAATGATATGAGCAGTGGCAAGCAAAGCACGTGTTAATGGTGATTCCAGTGGTTCTGAGGCAAGCAGGGCCAAGGGTAAAGAAGAATCTTGTTCTTCCCTAAAATGAGCCCAAACGTCCAGAGCTTGCCAATTGATATCAAATGGTTCCTCAAGAGGATAATGAGTGGAAATAGGTTGAACACTCGGAATAATAGAATGCTAGTAACCTAAAAGCCTAGCGAACTGAGATGTCTCCAAAGAAACTTAGGGAGAAGGATCTTCACTACGAGGTAATGAACGTGACGAAAAAACTGGTGGTTCCTCCACTTTGACTTTGTTTCAAAAAAAGGAGAGAAAAGAGACGACTAATTCAAGGCTTCAATACCAATCACTAAGTAATTACTTAATAAAAAGCCAAGAAAATAATTTTAATGGGTGTGTGATCATAGGTAATCAATTTTATGACACTGAAAAGAAACTCTACCTTTTCATATTTTAAGAGTCAAGAAAAGAGCAAAAGGTGACTCTAGTCACTTTCAGGTTGGACGAGCTTGAAAGAATAAGTGCTCGATGATCTTCCAATTTTTTAGAGAGTCATGGAAATATCAAAATGAATACTCAGGAAATCTAAGAAAGGGGGTGTACCAAGCTCCTATGAACTAAAATATACACATTGGTGATCAAATGAAAGAGAAATGGCCAAGGACTTAACGTACGTGTAGGCAGTCTCCCTAAATGCTGTGTTCGGTGTATCATAGTCATAGGGCAGTAGACTCGGCTTCCAATGGATAAAGGATTGCAACCTATGAGGGTCTCCCTTTATATACTCGATGGTACGGGGAGCACAAGTCCATGCTAATTTTGTCTAATGCCAGATGATGAACAATAACTACTAGGTTTAATGACATTAGAACACATCACTAGCCTAAACCTCTAAATATGAGCATTAACTTTCATTTCTTCCTTTGGTTGATTAAGCTCATTTTAACGTTGATCTTAAATTAATGTTGTTATTTCAATGCCTTATCGAATGTAATCTCAAATCCCTAATGCACAACTATATGCGAAAGAATATCATTTCAATTCGATGAATAGCTAGCTAAGAGAGCGATAGAATTTCACAAAGAAGTAGCAAGCAATCGAATGCAAGAAGAAATTTTCCTAATGACTCTAACACAACCAAATCAGAAAACGAAAGGATCTTCTTTTGTTGTTCACTTTTTAATGAGAAAGCTACTAATTCAAAAGACTATGTTTCATTTTCAAGCCAAGAAAAAGAATGCAAATTTTATTGTTTTAGATGAATGAGAAGCAATGATGCACTGTTACACTAAAAGTCAAAATGGAAATTAGTTTTTAGCATCTCGAACGAAATGATAATAAAAAAAAAAAGAGACCAATCTAATGTGAATGTAAAACACACTCAAAACAAAGGCACATTCATTCACGCAAGAAGAGGACTTTCAAATAGACTCAGTGAGCAATGTAATCTATGCTCAAGGCGATAGAGGGAAGGTCAAATAGACACCAAGATGACAATTCAACGACCCAGTGACACGTAGAATCGAAAGAAAAGACTAAAAAATTAGTGAACAAGATGAAGAGATAAAATACTAGATTGACTTAGACTCATCTCAAAAGCTCAGTGAGGAGGTGGCTAAACAAGAAACAAAAGACACATCGAAACCCTAGGATGACGGAACACACTGATAAGATGAGAGACAAACAACTGAAAAGAATGAGACAGGGAAGTCAAAAAAATTCAAGTGGACTAATTCAAGAGAGAAAAACATAGGCAAGACAGTTGAAAAAATCAGGGAAGAAGCCCAAATCCAAACCTACAGGATTCGACGCGACTGTTAAGCTGTAATCTGTGCTAAACAGGGGAAAGCACACCTATAAAACGAGCAGAAAGCGCCAATCGGCGCTAATGTTCAGGAAACAACAACGCTGATCTAGAAAACCATGGAAAGGATAAAAAACCACTAAGAAAAGGCCAGACTTAACACTCTTAGAATAAGTATGATGGCTGAAAATAGTCATACAAGAAAAACAAAGCAGAAAAGTGGCAATATGACCAAATTCAGACAGACAAGAAAAATACTAGACGACCAACGAGAAATGACAAACACACTGATCTCCATTATGGTCGCCAACTTGTTGAGCAGGAAAATCCCCTCTGCAGACAGAGGTGATCCCTCTAGCCCTAGGGTGGGTCTAGCAACAAGGGAACATGCTGGAATTTTGGACTCCTAGCTTATAAATGAAAGACGAGTTGGGATATATGACCTAACTCGTTCCAACGCTCTATCGTGGCTTCGGGCAACGATCCTCCGATATTTGTCTTCACACGTCGCGGTCCTTCAGTGGTAATGTCTATGTACCAGCAAAAATATCAAGTGAACAATGACAACATATGAAAACATACTTTTATTTATAACTATTCAATTGTTCAAGGAGAATCAAACATTTCGCATATGAGTGAACACAAAATTGGAACCAAAAAACCAGTCATGTATTAATGATAGAGAAAATAAGTTTACAACCTTAATGCCTTGACGTTGTAGCCTCCTTCGACGGGTTCAATCGCGCACATCTCAAGCATTATTTCGGGTTCAGATTCGATGAGGCAATGGGAATAAACTCTCTCTCAACAATGGATTCCTCTCTTCCTAATTCTACACACTAACTATAGTAATGACTGTTTAGCTAGTTGAATCAATGTGAGAAGATTGTATTTAGAGGAGAGGAGGAGGTGTTTTGGGATCCCTCATAAGGTATAGGAGAGGTCTATCCCTTTGGGGAGTTTCAAAATTCTAGGAAACAAGAAGCCAAAGGGAGGACTCCGACGTTATTCAGTCGAAAAAACCATGATGACTCCGCTCATGAAGTTGTTAGGCATGGAAACTTTGTTTCTATTTTCAAATAATTTCTAAAAACAGCTCGACGCAGGTGACCTTCTAAAACAGAGTGCCGAAGGGCATAGGGCCTAGTGTTAATTTTTCCATGGGCATGAGGCCATAACTTCCTACCGAATTTGACTTCAAATCACATGTTTTCGAGAGTCTTCTTGAGGAATGATCAATAGAGGAAAGTTTATTAACATGCCAAGGGATGCAATGTCACTTATAGCAAGGTATGATAATACAGAGAAGTCACTAAAATGGTCCTCCAATGTCTAGGATGGGGATTGCAGGGATGATGAAAAAATACTTTGTAACAACAAAAAACATGATATGGTTAGCTCACTCATTGTTAAGCTTGTCCTGGTCAGTTTTGTATTTATGCGAAATCGTAGATCCATATGAATCCACTCAGCAATCGTACCTCCTCATTTTGGTTGAGAATCATTATTTAGTTCTATTTTTATGAGCTGTGAAACCATAAATTTGAGAAAGTAGGGGTAGAGTTGCTGCTATAATAGAGAGGGTTGCGCATAGGAGGACCTCAATTCTCAGATCCAGATCTGACATAGAATTTGGTAGCAGAGGAAAAAATATTGTAATGGGAGAGATATAGCTGGTAAAAAGTTAAAATCGTTGTTGTGTGTGACTTATGCAAATTGATTTCCAAATGTTGTTTTAAAAATATACATGATCACCTTCAAGTTGTGAGCAGAAGCATTATTTCCATGGTTAATTATGAATTATGTCTTTGATGTTTTAAATCCTTCTTCCATTACAATAATTTATCTTAATCAAGGCGTTGGAGGGCCCACCACGATTACATCAAAAATTGGTTCCAAACAATGACTCAAGCAGGGAAACATTCTCCTCTTTTAAAACTCTTATTGTCATATCATTTACATTTACTGGTTTTTCATGCTCATGCACACTTCCAATTTTATATGTTAAATCTAAGCATGAATATATATTTGTACCGAATCCACACATGGCTACATTGGAAGTACTCCTCTACTTAAAAAGGAGTCTTGTGATTTTCAGGATAGAGTATGGTAAAAGAATAAATTAATGCTATGAATAAAAGATGTTACAATAATTCTATTAGGGTTTTTATTTTTAATGTATGGCCACTAAACTGCTTTTGATCCACCTTAGTTGTTAACACACACATCTGTGAAAAATCTTGTTGAGTATGATTCACTCTAATACTTCATGATTTTGCAAAAGTAACCATGATTAATCATTCTAATATGTTGTCATCTGACATATATATTTTCAGTTTCCCGTAGAGGTAATATTGGACAACCCCCTATGGTGGACCACTCTTGTAAAGTTCATAATGAGATATTCATGAGAACACTAGCACTATTAACTGAAGGAATCTTTCAGTCATTATCTGGGATATTTTCAATAAGTCTTTAGGGTAGAGGAACTAGCCAGTAATGATTAGTCATTAATTTTTATTTTTTTTTATGCCATTCCGTACTCTTAAGGAGTAGATCTGTCTCCCCACTTATTAACTAACTTTTAATTTTAATCATAATCAGATCTTACAAAAGATTGAGGGGAGGATAGGAAGTCTTGTAATGAGCCGACCTACCATGATCATGGGACCTAACATGCATCACATTACTACTGCTGGTCACCAAGCCAAAGTAATGGTTTTTGGTGAAAAAGCTGGAAGATAGGATCTCTCATCACGAGCCGGCATGTTCATCCATGTTACTTCTTGTGAGTAGCACTTCCATCAGCTAGTTACCAAGCCAGGAAAATGGCCTTCATCTAAAATTTAAACAAGCTAACTCTGAATCTATATCTATTAAGTGGGACACAAGCATTTCGTTGGGTTAAAAGACATCCTGCTGAGCTTATGGACTCCGACGCACAGTAGGGCCATGTCTGTGGTATTAAAGTTAATTACCTACTATGATTTTCTTGGTTATCCTTCTCTTTCTCTAAAAATCATCATTTTATTTCTTGGACAATAGTTTTAAGACGATTTGTACATGATGCTGAGTTCTATTTTTCAAAAATTTAGAATCTTTAATGATGTGGTACCCGTATTGAAGGTAATTCTTTGTACTAAATAAGAAGAAATTTATTTTTCATGTATATGACAACAAAATTTAGAGTGTTTAATGAAGAGGTTACTGATTGGTCCAGGAAGTGTCATATTGCTCTATTTTTATTTCCCTTCTCTGGCATCATAACTCACTCCAATTTTTCATGGTATCTAGAGTGATGAATTACTTAGTGATTACCACTCACAAGGTGTTGATTGAAAACCATGTGTATTGATTGTGGTCGCCTCTAAATACATGCTACATATTATAGGTACAATATTTCTATAGTAGTAGTCTTATTGAAATTTCACCTTTGCATCAAAAACTTGATTTTTATCATAAGACTCTGGGTAGAAACAAAATAGGGAGCTCATTTGAGACAAGATAATAGATATATGCAATACTATTTTCTCTATAATGTCTACTTTTTGTACCTGATCTTGATACTGTAACATGGTTTTAGCTAGCATTTTAGTAGTTACGTTGTAGACTAATGAATGTTTTAAATAATAGGCATCTTTATATTTCCTTGCTGAATTTTTGATGACACTCTTATCACTAAGCATAGTCTGATCTTCAAACATTTCCCCTGCCTTCTTTCATAGTTTTACAGTTTAAAATTTTGGCTTGCACAAGGACGTGCAAGAAGATCAGTGTGGGGGGATGTTGAGTTGCGTTTTTGTCCATATTTTTATGATTTTTATCAAATGATTAGATGCTTGTGACTAGTTTTTTTAATCATTATTATCTTAATAAGATGATATTTAGAGGCATTCAGAGGAAATAGTTATTAAATTATGAATTCTTCTTGTTAATTACTTTGAAGAGTGTTTTGTGTGTAAATGTCATTAATAATATGCCTTCTTGGTGGCAGATGAATAAGTCATGTACTAGCATCAGCAGTGCAGAAATGATTCCTGAAGTGCATTTAAGTATGGATTCATCTCATGCATAGAATAAAAATCTTGAATTCAATGTCAAATATTGAAGAACTACATTCTACACCTTTTTTCAAGTCTCAAGATGAGATTGTTTGCAGAGATTTCTGAACAACACCCATGCAATGTCATTTTTATGCTAACAATGAGGTAAAGCTAGAAAGCTTACCGTTGATGGAAAAATGATTTCCTATATGAAGAAATTGGCCACAGTGGGAATGGATAAAGTTGCTACAGAAAACATGACTCTTACTAACAATGTGGAAAAAATGCACATGGAGGCCATTAGGTTGAATGCATATTGTGTTTCTGCCAACACTACATATTTTCCACAACAAACAGTTATGGTTAAGGATGAGAAGATTAGTCTTGATAGAGATCAGGAGATTCAAGGTTTTCATGTGGTGAGCCGTGGCTTGAAGATTGCTTCATCATTTATAAATGAGACATGGAACTCTATTGAAACCTTGTCGAACAATCGAGAATTTTATATACCCAGAGGAAATAGTGCTACGGATACAAGGAAGATTGAAGTCTTGTTGTATTCCTTATGTTGGTAAAATTAACAACAAGTAGTTCTGCATCCTCCTTGGCTCATGAGACAACGTGCTCATAGAAGGGCTCACGCTGACAACCCCAACACTGATGGGATTCACGTTGGAAGATGGATTAATTCTTCTAATTTCTATCCTCAAAAGGAATAGGAGATGATTATATCGGTTGAACAGGTTACTTACGAACTCGGTTGTGGAATCAATGTGGGAAGCCTTGGCAAATATCTGATTTTACCTCCACTACTTGCGTTTATATGGATAGTTCATAGAATACACCAGTAAATTTTTGAAGCGATTGGGAATACTTACAACTTCGCTCTACCTCCATCTCATATGAAGAGCTCAAGTCACAATGCATTAATTGGAAGTTTCTAGCTTGCATTTCCTTTGACCAAGATTGATATTCATGACCTTCCACGGTAAATATATCTTTATGCTGGCCACTTCAATGCTTTAATATACATGCATCCTGCAAATGCGTCCTGCATCAAATCCAAATTTAGCCCAATGTGATTTCTTCATTAAAAATACATTTGACAAGAAGACACGTGATATGGTGAACTTACTCATTATTAAACTCGTCCTGGCTAGTTTTGTATTTTTGGGAAATCATAGATCCATATGAATCCACTCAGAAATCGTACCTCGTCATTTTGACTCTAATTTTATGAGTTGTGAAACCATAAATCTGAGCAAGTAGGGGCAACGCTATTACTATAAAATAGAGGGCTATGCAGAAGAGGACTAGAATTCTCAGATCCAGATCTGGTATCAAATTTGAGAGAAGAGGACAAAATATTGTAATGGGAGAGAGGTAGATGGTAGAAAGTTAGAAGCTTTGTTGTCTGTGACTTATGTCAATTGATTTCCAAATACGGTTTTAAAAATATACATGATCGCCTTCAAGTTGTGAGTCGAAGCATTGTTTCCATGGTTAATTACCAATTCTATCTTTGATGTTTTAAATCATTCTTCCATTGCAATAAGTCAGCTTGCTCCAGGTGTGGGAGGGCCCATCACCTCTCGAGATAAGCTTCATTAAACAATTCAGATAGCTAGATTACATAATTTAAGGATTACTCTCCTATGTTAAAGATCTCTGATTCATTTTATAACTTGATTTCACATTTTGACACAGATCCATGCTATGTTTCTCTACTTAAGTCACACTTATTCATATTTATAATTGGAGCATCCATGATATAGGAATATAATGATTTTTGAGTTTGATATATGGTGTGGATTTGAATATGAATATATGATTTGAAAGGTTCTAATTATAATTGAAAATGAATTTTTGTTTGGTATCAATAGATATGGTGTTCTTCATTTGAATTGTGTGATTTATATCCAACATTATGATTGTTTAATTCATGTCAATTCCAAGCAGTATCATCTAACTCAAGCAACGTGATTTAATTCAAGAAATTTCATTTGGAACATCGATATTTTCCTAGGATAATCTATATTTCTTTTTGCATGATAGAATAAGTTTGATTTCCATTCCCAATGCTGTAGTATAGAGATTGACTTCACAGCAGTGTGACAATAATTCAGTTTCATTTATAAAATCAGAGAATTTCGTTAAGATTTCATTTCCCTTTAAGCACCGATAGGTGAGTTCAAGTTGATTTCAAAACCAGTATTTGTAGCAATGTGGTTTGAATGCATTTTATTTTTGAACATAATAGCCTAGTTTGACAGTTAAAGATTTGATTATGGTTTTCTTTTCCAAGTTGTAGCATTACATTTCAATTTCTTAGATATTAGGTTTTAATGATTGCTTTCCTTTGCTTTCTGAATAATTAGAATTTGAATTTCCTGCTTCGAAAAGATTTTATTTCAAGAATTGTACTTAAATTGGTACTTATCAAGGCTTTGATTTTAGTGGTTTGGTATTTCGATTGCAAAAATTTAGAATAATTTAGAATATGAAACAGAATGTATCGAGTTACATTGATTTCCTTTAGATTTCTTATGTTAGAGTGAAGGATTCTTTTATAAGAATGATATGAGTACTAGCTCACATAATTGATAAAAGAGTGCTTTTATCATTATGTAATTAACGACCATTATTAATGACACTTATATACCCTGTCCATTAAGTTGAACCAAAAACATAGTACAACTCGTGTTTACGACTCCCAAATTGATAATTAAATATTAAGATGTTTAATCAAACAATTAAATCTCTCAACAATGCATATGTACAAGTTCCAAAGGATAAAAGGACCAAGTTGGATAATAAATCTGAAAAGTGCATCTTTATTGAGTATAAGGATGGTTTAAAAGGTTACAAGCTTTGTAACCGAGAAACACGAAAGGTTGTGTACAACCGATATGTGGTGTTCAGAGAGGTGAAAGATGTTGTTAAACATAAAGTCCTACCAAAGGAACTTGAGAAGATAGAGTTTGAGCTAAAAGAGGATGAATCATACTCTACAACAGAACAATATTAAAAAATGGAAGAGCCACAAACTCTAGCTGTGAGAAGGTCAGTTCGGGAAAGAAGGCAACGAGAAAGGTATGGTCAATTTGCTTTCGGATAAATTTTTTCTTTAACTATCAATAATGATGATCTCAGAACTATCAGGGAGGCAATGGATTCAGAGGATGAAAAACTATAGAAGGAGGCCATGCTTGATGAAATGGCATCCTTGCACAAAAATGAGGCATGGGATCTGGTGGAGTTGTCGACTGGAAGGAAGCCCATCGGGAGAAAATGGGTTTTTAGGAATAATATGAATGCAAAAGGCAAGGTGGAGAAATATAAAGCTCAATTGGTAGCAAAAGGTTCTTCCCATGTGCTAGGAATTGATTTTGGTGATATTTTTTCTCCTGTTGCCAAGGGTACTTCTATTAAATTAATTTTATCAGTTGATGTTGCATTTGATTTTGAGGTAGAATAGATGGATAGAGGACATCATTTCTTCATAGGTATTTGGAAGAGGAGACATAGATGAAGCAACCTGAAGGCTTTGTGTTGAAGGTTAAGAAATAACTGGTATGAAGGTTAAAAAATTCTCTGTATGGGTTAGAAAAGTCACCAAGGATTTGGTATGAGAAATTTAAACCTATATACAGGGAATTAGCTTCACCGGAAGCAAATAAGGTCACTATGTTTATTTTAAATTAATTGGTGACCTTGTTATTTGTTTGGTCTTGTATGTGGATGATATGTTGTTGGTTGGAAATGATAAAGAAATTATCCAGGATTTGAAGACCCAATTTTTCTCCAAATTCTACATGAAGCATGTTGGTGTTGCAAACTATATTTTGGGCATGGAAATTAAGAGAGATCGGGAAAATAGAAAGCTTTGGTTAAACCAGAGGAAGTATGTTGAGACAATATTGAAAAGGTTCAATATGCAGGATAGTAAACTGGTGAAGGTTCCTATTCCTATAGGTGTAAAGTTATCTCTTGAATAGTGTCCCAAGAAACAAGAGGAAGAGGAGGATATGTCCCATGTTCCATATGCAAGTGAAGTAGGTAGCCTGATGTATGCAATGGTCTATACTAGACGAGACATTGCATATGTAGTGGGAGTATTGAGCGGGTTTATGCCAAAACCAGGGAAGGAGCATTGGACAATAGTGAATTGGGTTTTCATATATTTACGTGGCACTAGTGATTATGGTTTGTACTACCAGGGAAGACCAAGATTGGGCATAGTTTTGGAAATCCATTGTTTTTTTGATGTATACTGGGCTGGAGATATGGACCAAAAAATATCTACAAGTGGGTATGCGTTTAGCCTGTTTGGAGGTGCAGTCAGTTTCATTAGTAAAAGATAGTCTATAGTGGCTCTTTCAACTATAGAGGCAAAATACATGGCAGCCAATCATGCTAGAAAGGAAGAAGTTTGGTTGCAGAGATTATATTCAAGTATGAGGTTGGTGCAACGAACTATAAGGATTGAACATGATAGCCAAAGTGCAATTTTCTTGGCTAAGAACCCTGCTTATCATTCAAAGACAAATCACATTGATGTTCAGTATCACTTTGTGAGAGATATTGTTGAGGAAAAAAATGTGTTTTTGGTAAAGGTGGACACTTTGAATAAAGTTGTAGATGCATTGATGAAGTCTAAGCACTGAGAATTTCTCTTCGTGTAGAGAAACAATGGTCGTTGCAGGGTTGGACCAATGAATAAGCTCTCCTGTGGCCCCTTATGGAAAGGAAACAACAAGTGGGAGAATGTTGGGTTTGTGTTATATTATTTCCACAACTAGAAGAAGGCACGAAGTGGGAGGTAAGAGTGAGGCGGAACCCCCCCCCCCCCCCTATTGGGGGGTTTGTAGGGGGGTTGTGGCCCCCCTACATAGGGTTTGGGGCAGTGGCTCGGGAAATTTTTTTGACGCTATTTTAGGTGGGTGGACCTGCCTATGGTTTTGTGCATGGGTTTTCACATGGTTTTGGGGCATGGTGGTTTTCTGCCCCTGGTATTTTGTAGATCCGGTCAAGGAACTATGGTTATGCTCTAATCTAGGGTTAATGGATTGAGGTTTCTGAATTCTTAGGCATGTATATATATGTGTTGTAACACTAAAAGGAGTATAATGAAAAATCAAGCTTGTAGTCTTGATTTGGGATCCAGCTGAAAAAATATCTGTGTATATTTGTTTTATGTTTTATGCTCTCGCTATTGTTTATTTTCTATTTTTAAGAATTTGTTTACAGATAATTTCTATACAAGGTTAAAACCTACAAGATCAAATGCCACTGCAACCACAAGTGACTTTGTAGGCTTTTGATAAGTGGGACATTGACTTTGTAGGACCAATCAACCCTCCCGTAAATAAGACCATCACGCATTATATAATTAATACAACAACTTATTTGACCTAGTGCACAGAGGCTAAGAATGTGAAGCATTGCAGTGTCAAGACAACTGCGCAATTCATTTTTGAGCATATACTGACAAGGTTTGGGTGTCCTATAATCTTAGTGAGTGACCAGGGTACACACTTTTTGAATGAGACTATCCAAGCATTGACAATGGAGTTTAAGATGCACCATCAGAAAAGTATGCCATATCATCCACAATAAAATGGCACGGTTGAGGCCTTTCATAGGATTTTGGATAATGCGCTCAAAAATTTCTGTAATGCTAATCAGAATGATTGTGATGTGCATGTATATGTAGTTATATGGGCATATCGAGCTACATGAAAGAAATTGACCAGGAAAACCCCATTCATGTTTGTATTTGGACAGGAAGCTATTATGCCAATGGAGTACATCGTCCCTATTCTGTGCATTGTAGCAGTCACTAACATGTCTTATCAAGATAGTATGGAAGAGCGACTTTCGCAACTAGTTACAGTGGAGGAAGATAGATTCATTGATGGTTTTCAACAGTAGGTGAAAAAGGCATGTGAAAAAGCTTGACATGATAGGCACATCAGACAAAAGGTTTTCAAGGAGGATGATATAGTTTTGCTATATGACAACAAGTTTGCGTGCCACCCAGGGAAGTTAAAAATGCATTGGCTTAGACCTTATGTTGTCAAGGAGATTACAGAATGATGTGTGGTACAACTAGTTACCTTAAGGGGTGAAATCCTTCCTAGATATGTGAATGGAAGTTAGTTGAAGCCATACAGGGATGACCCTGTCCCTGCGCATGCTAAATTACTATATGGGTGGAGGAGTGTCTTAGCACCCCAGACATTTGTGAGATAGCACAAGACCATAAAGTAGTCTGTCAAACACTAGAGCAACAATTCTGCGTGACATGGATGACAGATGCACAGGCAGGTGCGACAGCCACACAGAGGTTGTGCTTGGAGGATGCAGTAGACGCATAGGTGACAAAAACTAGTCGTTGCAACAATAAATTTGGATAAGACAACTTTATTACCATTTAGAGTGGCTAAATTGAATTTAATGAGTTGATTAGGACAGATTTGGAGCCTTTTTAGTATTTATGAGGCTACATCAATGCACATGAGAATGTTTAAGCCACGACAATGTTATAAATATAAAAGGAAGAGTCGAAATATTTCCCTTTGCTTTCCAAGTGATTTTTTCATAGTGTTATCATTCTGTTTTTTGAATTTTATGTCTAAGATTAACTCACTTTTATTGGGGATGGTACGCCAACGAGGGTTAGCACATATAATTTTGCCAAGTGTAACAGCAACCAAACCTACCCCATTTGCGATACACATTGATGAAACCTACACATCGGTCATTGAAACCCCTACTCCTGCACTGTAACTGCATAAATCCAATAATGAAAAATATTCGAGGTCCTGAAAGTCACTGCGCGAAAAGACCCAAAGCCTTGGTTGACCCCCGCAGAATGTCAAAAGAGGCCTTTGGCTGAGATACCAGAGGTCATCGTGGAGGAAGACGTTGTCGAGGAGGTAGATCCACTCTTACAGCTGCCCACATATGTGGCACCATGCAAAGCATTTGTGAAGGTCCCCAAGGACTTGGATAAGGTTCGGTCCTACATTAGTTCACCATTAATCCTTGAGGATGTGTCATTTGAAGGGGATATGTTTGTGAAAATCGACTTACTTAAGATTGAAGACTGGGACCTAGTTGACCTTGAGAATTTCCCTGAGCTTGTGCCCTTAATGTACTTGGAGCTAGTCACCTACAATGAGGGGGTTATCAAGGTGAAGCTGAAGCATTGGAAATTGGGCTTGTACAAGTCAGGGTTGTTGAATTTTCTGACCACTCTGCACTTTAAGCACAGTGCGGTCAACGACATTTGTGTGCATCGGCTGCTCACCCTGGTGCACGATGACTGTCTGTGGCTAGGAGAGCCAGTTTCCATAAATGTTGATTTTATACACCATATCACCAACCTACCCTATTAGGGGGCATACCTTTTGGAATCCTTTGGAGGAAAGGGCCTGGAGCAGAAAGTTGCAGGCAAAGTGAAAGAGAAGTATAAGGTATCATGCAACACTTGGGGGTTCATCGTCAACGAGAGGAATGATCTTACAATGTAGTTTGGTACTCTCATCCTCTCCTACAAGATGATGAGGAAGTGCAGGCCGAAGGAAGTTTCAACCCATGTGATTGATTTAGCTGGGAAATGTGAAAATGGGATACAATACTATTGGGAAAAGTATCTGTGCGAATAATTCTTGCCGAATGTCTGCGAGGCCTAGGAGGAGGGAAAGAAATTTTATTATGATTGGTTGTTTCTACTCATTGCATTGATTGGTTGGAAGATGCCAGTTGAGGTTTAGTTCCCTGATATTGAGCTCAGTCTTTGTGAATATGCGCAATACGAGATGGTGTGGAATTCCAAGGTTCCTTCCTGCATCACTAAAAACAAAATTTTCTGGATACCCTATGATTCTGATTCATTCCAAGTGGTACAGTCTAAGTCGCTCCTATAATCCGTGTTGTACGAGAAGTAAAATCATGTCACAAATTTCAAAGCCACTTTTCACAACATCCACATGCGCGTGAAGGGAGATGTCGAAGGTGTGTGGTATGAGCTACCTTACATGGTCGCAAAGGATGACCTTGCGTGAGTGGCAACAAAATGGTCAGCCTTATGGTTGTAAGTGTGCACCACTGGTGGTGCCTCATCTTTAGTAACCCTAAAGACTCTAAAAAATTCGTGCACTTTGTAGGTTTTAACCCTGTACAAAAATTATCTACAAACGAATCTTAAAACATAAAATAAACAATAGCGAGAGCATAAAACATAAAACAGATAAACACAGAGATTTTCCCCTGGATCCCAAATCAGGACGACCAGCTTGATTTTTCATTATATTCCTTTTAGTGTTACAACACATATATATACATGCTGAAGCATACATAAACCCCAATCCATTGACCCTCGATTAAAGCGTAACCGTATTTCCATTGACCGGATCTACAAAATAATAGGGGTCAAAAACCATCATGCCCCAAAACCATGTGCAAACCCATGCAAAAAACCATGGGTGGGTCTGCCCACCGAAAAATAAGGCCCAAACATTTTTTCGCGGGGCATTGCCACCCCCAATGCGACCCCCCTACTATGCTCGATGCAACGTACATTGTTACAGGTCAAAATACCTCCTCATCAGCTTAGAGGGGAAGACAAATATGGAAGAAGTACAAAGACCTAAATTAAACCTATTTCTGCCAGGGTAACGCCTGTCTATAACAACACCAGAGCGTTATAACGCAGCTAATAAGTGAATGGGCCATGTTAGTGGCTAGGGAAATGCTCTATTTACACTAGAGGGAAGCGTTACCCGTGTTTTAAGTTTGAATCGGGAAAAGCCCGCGGAGAATGATTTGAATCTCCGACTTTCCCTCACAAGAGAGTCAGTTCACAAAAGAAACTGCAGAGCATCAGTTCATTATTGGTCATTTCTATAACAAGACTGAACTTCAAAGGAGGCAAAAGAATAGAGATTAAAGAAACATCTAAGTTTTTTCCATTCCAAACTAGTGGAAAGAGAAGGGCAACAATGGCTTTCTCCCTCTCCTATAAGAAGGAGCTGAAGGCTCTTAATTGGAGGTCGAAGGATTGCTAAAGGTTTTGGCATACTTGTGGAATAGAGAATAGTGTTATATTGTGAAGGCCAAGAGTCAAAGAGGTTCCTTGAGATCTTGTTGACTTGGACTTCTTCACTTGAGAGATAAAAGAGATTGGGATACTGAGGAGGGCTTGGTACAACCATTGGTTGTAATCCTCCTTCTTTCAGATCAATAGAACTGTGTTCGTTTTGTCCATTCAATGCTTAATATTTTCATTCTCGTTTGAACGTTTACATTGCATGATATGAATGGCTCAGATGTGTAGAATTTAGTAGCTCATTATATATTGACTTGATTGATAGGATATATGTTATGTTAGAAATTACACGGGTGCTTTGACTGATTGCAGGACTAAGATTTGGAGCTGGCGAAGAAGGACTCTTGTTTCGCTGCCTAGTGCTCTCCAAGGGACTCCAAGATTGTAAAAGAGGTAATTCTCTATCGTATTCCATTCAGTTATGCAAAGTTAATATGAACATGCTCATGCCATCTATTGTAGTTCCTAGAGACAGCCTCGAGTTTTCAGAGACCAGTGCCTAGGACATCTTAGCTAGTAAAGAGAGGAAGGTATATCCAAAGACCATTATTCAGCTCAGGGCCCTTTACCATATCAATTCTCTGATGAGTTACAAGATTTAATGGGACAATAAAGCTTTCAGATCAGCAACATAAAGAAATATGTAGAAGCAAGAGCAGAATTACTTACACAAATGCATCAGACAGCTTAGAAACAACTTTCATTAAGGAGGGCCAGTTTCCAAAGGTTGTATGGAGATTGTTAAATCAAGGTGTTTGTGGTGCGGAAAGTAGAGAGGAGCACTAATTACCAACAGAAATATATTCACGAAACATATTTTTCTATAGCATGGGCTTAAAAACTAAGAATCCACACATACCAATCAGTTCTGAATGAATAAGTTTCCAAGATATTCAATACAGAGGAAATATGAATGAAGTGTAAAAATGGAACATCATATCATGTATGAGCCATATTTAAAGCCACTACGCCAGCCTCACATAAGTACCACATAAAGATAAATTTATATCAGAACTGGCGAGTCACTCGCATTCCAAAACATGATATAAAGAGCATGAAGATAGTGAAATAGACAATGAAACAATACTACAAAGAAGGAGTCACAGACCATACAACATCTAGACCGGAGTCCTCACATAAAACAGAACTTCTCTTCACTGAGATCCTATGGGCTCTGGACATTTGCATTTATATTTCAACCACATGCATACAAAATACTCTTACACAGCTCGTTTCTTCAAGAAATCTGGGACCCTGTTTTCTCATTCAATCTTGCTTATATAGACCTCTTCCTGTCTCAGCGAGAAGATATTTTTTGAGAAAGTATCTTCTCCGCCTGATTAAAATCTGTTATAGGTCCTTATCAAAACAACAAAACTCACGATGAGGAATCAGGCCTTCATCATGGATAGTTGGGCACTTGACCGTTTTAAAACGGAAAATTAAACAGTAGTCTAATAAAAAGATAAAATGCTGGAGTGGAGTAAGTAGCCCCTTGAAACTTTAAAGAGTAACTAATTTAGTAAAAAGTAAAACAAAGGTCACGGGGGCTGAATCATGAAATAAAAATTCATCACTTGTGGGAAGGGGTCGAGGTGGTTGCTGACACTGGCGGCGGCGCGTTGGCGGATGAACTGGCAACTTGGCTAACGAACTGGGCACACCTCTACTGACTGTCTGTGACAGGCTCAGGCATCATTGTAAATCCTTCTACCCTTATGAAAGCTTCAGTGAGGTCGCTAGGATTTGCTTCAGTAGGGATTCTATGATTTAACAAATGGAGAAGAGAAAACTCCGGGCATAGTGACGCGATCATGGTTTCGGCCTTGAGCTGGGTAGTTTTATCGGTCATGACATCTTTACGGTCCCTTTCTTGCTTTAAGCATGCTTCGTAATCTAGTAATGGTCGCACCTTAGAAGGGGTGGTGGAGTCCCAACACGTCAGAAGCCCTGCTGTCATGATTTTAGCCCAAACTTCATCAAACCTGTCCACTATGTATATCAACTGCTGCAAGGCCTTCAAAGCCACGACGCGAGCCGACTCTTTTTTTATGAGTTTCTGACATTCTAGGGCCTCTTTGAGCCGACTGACTATGCCGTGTTTCTCTACTTCGCTGGCTCTTAGCCCCTTCAAGAATTCCACATACTCTCTGGCACGCTAAGCCCTATTAACTAAATCGACATCACTCTCCTGAAATCACCTTTTGAGGTAGAGCACCGAAGATTTAATCTCCTCGATGCTTTGCAAAAATTCCCATTGTCCTGTTACAACTGTGATGATCTCGGACCAAATGATTTTTCTGCCTTCTCTGAGAGTGAGGTTGCCTTTTATGCGTGCTTCGAGGTCGTTTATAGTCTTTTGGTGTTCGGCCCTCATTTTCTTTTCCTCTTCAATTTATTTCTGCAAGACTTCGATCCTTCAGATATTCTCTGACTGGGATTTTTCCAAATCAGTGATCTTTTGTCTTGCAGTGGAAGCCTGTTTCTCTAGTATGTCGTTTTTCGCCTTTGCCGCATCCAACTTTTCTGAAAGTGAGCTCGTCTCAGGTGGCGTAGTAGCTGGCGCACAGCTGTGCGTGTCCCCTGTTTTCTGAAGCTCTGTCAACCTACTATGAAGAGTAGCAATGGTTCCTGCCAGTCTCTCCTTCTCTTCTCTTTCTTGTGACAAAGTGCTAGCCAACTCCCTTTTCTCTTTTTCTACTTGTGCCAACTCGGCTGTTTGTACATGTTGGGAGGCTGGCATGTGAGCTTTTCCTTTCAGTGAGTTTACTTCCTTCCACAACTGGTCTATGAAAAAGGCCTGTGGGTTTGTTTCCCCAGTGTCCTTCCCTCTGATATGATCCTCGAGACTGCGTATTTGATTTTTCTGTGCGCGGGCACTTGTCTGCTCATTCTTCAATGTGGTCCACATCTGTCCATGCTTTTTCTCAAGCTTCCTCAACGCGATAGTAGCCCGCATTACCTCATCCTTTGGCATATCTGCTACAACCTGAAACAGATTTCACATGTCCGTTGTTGGCACCTTAGACATGTCAATTGCGTGTTGGAGTACCCGATAGCTAGTTTCACCTGTATTAGGATCCAAAAGGGCTACGGCCATAGACAGTACCAGATGCTCGGTATCCACATTCATGGTGGCAGAGATCCTGGTGTGATACTTTTCTATATACCCCTCCAGCTCAATTTTATATTTTTCCCTAATTATACTGTTTTTCTTGACCCTTTTGGCTGCCACGGGTGAGGTATGATCTCCCATGGCCTGTGAAACCTCAGTGAAGTTGGAAGAGGTGGTGCTGTCCCTCAATACTTTGATTCTGGCCTTGCTGCTGTCAAGTGGCGCATAGGGTATGAACGGCTCCAGCAGCTGTTCCTCTCCTATAATTTTGGCTTCACTTGAGACTGTTTTCTGTTTCTTACGAGAGGGGGAACCTGTTCCTAAAGGACCGAATTCCTCTTCTTGGTCTATGTTGACACCTTCCTCTTCCCCTGTGGCAGATGAATCTGTCTCCATCTGCGTAACCAAAGGCCAAATTTCCATGTTATCCTTCCATTCCATAAACGGTCTTGGTTCATGTACATAAGGTGCGGACCGATTTCTATTTCTCCTATTTGAAATAATCTCTCGGGGATCATAACCTCAGGTCTTCCCCTGTCTTAGATCCATATTCTGCAATAGCTTTTCAACAATGGGAAGGGATAGCCTTGAATTCACCACGAACGGGGCGATTTGGGTAGGGAGCCTCAGGATGTAACCTTTCTTAGCGGGGACAAAATGGAGTTGGTCGGCTTTGAGGGTTTGCCGAATATACTCCAGAGCGTAGACTCGTCGGGCGAGAAACACCGGTAGTAGGTAAGGGGCGACCTTGGCTCCGTAGACCCGAATTTCAGTATAACTATCAGAGAGATACCAGTCCCCGGTGCTCTGGATTTTACCAGCTTGCAGCCAGTTCTTCATTTCGGGAAAAAGCATAGGGGAGGGCGAACCATGAATGATGGTGTAAGAAATGGACATGAAATCGTTCAGGAAACTAGAGTAACCCACCCACTTTGGTAATTGACGCACTGAGGAGTTCCAGTCAAAAACGGGTCGGGGCTGGGAATTGACCTCGTATACCCTATTCAAGCCTAAACGCTCGAAATTATCAGTGTGCTGATATAAGAAAACATAGAACACCAATGAACAGAAACGAAAATGACTGGTGTCGGGAAGCTCTTGGAACTGGGTGTGGATGCTGGCGGACAAGTAACCCGGGATATCTAGGACAACCCCCTTCTGAGACATCAACCATAGAAAGTAAACACATATTTTGGAGGTTTCCCCCAACCCGCCTACACCTAACAGACCTGCAATGAGCGCAAGGATGGGTTGCACCTCCTCCATGAATAGGTTTAATGGGAAAAGCTCCGTTCTGGGAAGGGTAGTAGCCTGACTGCTGGAAATGGAAGAAATGAAGCTTTTTTGATGGTCCCATGGTGACTTGGTAAACTGGGAAGTCAAGGCTTCGTCGCTAAAAGCAATGTAAGTGGCGCTGGTAGGAAAACAGAGGGCTTGTTTGAAGATATTGGGCGAAAGGGAGAAAATCCGATTTCCTTGGGCGGAGGTAAAAGTGCCTCGGTCTTCATCGTAGGTGTCTCTAAGCCAGTAGATGAACTCGACCACCGGGAAGACTGGGGGGGTTATCTGATTATAAAATCTTGACACAACCACCCGGTATCAGTCCTTATTATGAACATGACGCGAAAAAAGCTCAGGCCTTACGCTACTAATGGGCAAAGGGTACTGGTGGTCACAGACTCCAGCTTGTTTGTCGATGAAAGGCTCGAAGCCGGGAGGGTTTCTGGTTTCTCGGACCTGGGGAGTCTCTGGTTCGTTCTTCTTGGGGGTGCCCCTTCCCATGATTGACATATGAAAAGAGAAAATAAAAATGAAGGGAAAACAAAGGGAATTGAAAGGGATAGAGTACCTGCGCAAAGGTAGATTTTCTTGGGAAAGCGACGCAGAGGGTAGTCTGGTGATGATTGGGTAGACTCGGTACTTGTTCCCGCTTGGTATATACCGTGACCGGAAGAACTGAGGCTTTTACCGCAGAAAACGACGGGTAACTACTCTGAGAACTGGTAATTCTGAGGCAAGAAAAGGGTAGAAGTGAAATAGGCAGGGCAAGTGTCGTAAGGACACTGACAATGGGGTACGCGGCGTGTAGGGATTGGTGCTATTTGGGGACAGGTGAACACCGCGTGCCGGTTTTACTACTGGTACGGGTCTTAGTACCAGCCCATCTAGGACTTACCTTAACTCCTTGGCCGCATGCGCTGTGTAACTACTGAAACATATTAACCCTTATGCGAATTAAATACATAACCTATTAGCTGTAAGGGGTCCACCCTTCGTTCCGCCACGTCACCCTGTCACGCGACATGCTCCTGCCACCTCCTTCAAACCTTGGGTCCCCACCATGCCACGCTGTCACAATTCCGCGGGGGTATGGATCTCTTCCCTTCCTTGCTGCTCGACCCCCTCAGAATTTCCCTCGTGTGCACCTTCACACGGCGGTAATTTCTTTTTATACATAGGCTTTGCGCTCTTTGTAATGCTCCATTGCACTTTTGTATTTATGTTAGCTTTTTGGCTTTATACTCCATTATTTTCGCATTAATTCCGCCTTTGGCTTAAATGCACGTGGCTTTCGTTGCTTTGTTTCCTTTCGACCCACTTTTGAAGTATTTCGCCCTTTGACACAAAGCTGAATGCATGACTTGTCAACATTTTAATAAACCAATGACAAATGTTAAAAATTAAACAACATTGGCTCCACCTAGGGACGACACGTTCATCCTTGAATGTGTCGAGAGCTACGTAGACCACCTGTTTATTTTCTGTGAACGCCACTTCTCATGATTCACCCTCAATCGACATTATTCAAACAATGCTTAAAACAGGAAATAATATACAATATGGTACACCAGGCTTTCTCGGCCTGAGTTAGTATTGGAAATAAGGCTTGAGGAACTGACCATTGACAGGGGCTTCCAGCAAATCCGCCTGCAAATTCTCCAACCTAAAAGTGTTGTTGCCACCTTGCTCCGCAATTTTGAAAGGGCCGAACCAGAGGGGATCGAATTTCCTGTGTTTGCCCTTATCAGCCTTTCGTACGTCCCACCTGAGTACTAATTCCCCTGTCTATAGCTTTCTGTCTTTAGCATGTTGATCAAACAACTCTTTCATTTTCTCCTGGTACGCTTCTAGCTTCTGATTTACTTGATTTCGTCTCTCTTCAAGCTCTACCAACTGATTGATCCTTCGGGTAACATCGTCTGGCTCATCTTGATTTTCTTGCATGAACCGGGCTACCGGTAGAGCCAACTGCATGGGAAAAACCACTTCTCTCCCATAAACTAATTCATATGGGGATTTCCCGGTTTCCCTTTTGCTACTGATTCGGTTAGCCCACAGAGCAAACTTCAATTGAGAATCCCAATTTTCCTGATTCTCGTTGATAGTCTTCTTCAATGCTCGAACCAGAGTTTTGTTTGAGGACTCTGCGAGACCGTCCCCTTAGAGGTAGTAGGTCGTAGAGTGACCAAGTGCAATATTATACTGCTGGCAAAAGTTGACAAAGTTTTTGGGTTTAAAAGCTTGTGCGTTGTCAGCTATTATCTTAGTGGGGCGACCGAATCTGGATATGATATGTTCCTCCAAGAATTTTATTACCACAGTGTCAGTTGCATTCCTGGCAGGCACAGCTTCCACCCATTTTGTAAAGTAATCAGTGGCTGTCAATATCCACTTATGCTATCCACTTGAGGGAGGATGTATTTCTCCTATGAAGTCGATTCCCCACTGCTGGAATGGCTCCTCCACGTGGACAGGGATCATGGGGAGCGGTGCCAATTTTTTTCTCTCAGCAAACCTCTGACATTTCTCACAGGCTCTAACTCGGGCGAATACGCCACCGAATAGCTTAGGCCAAAAGAAGCTAGCCTTCAGAATCTTGTGAGCAGTAGCCCTCCAACTGTAATGGCCCCCACAAATTTCCTCGTGAAATTCAGCCATTATACTTTCCACCTCCTCTTCTGTAAGACATAGGAGTAGGATACCAATGGGGTCTCACCAATACAACCAACCGTTTGCAACCATGTACTTCTGTGACTTCATCCTCAATGGTCTGTATTTACTCTTCTCGCAGCTGGGTGGGCAACTGAGGGTTAGGAGGTACTCTACCAACTCTTTGTACCATGGGCTGAGAAGGTACTTCATATGTATCTTCTGGGAGGTTATCTCTATTCTCTGTGCTTCCTCCTCTGCTCAGGTATTTTCGTTTGCCATCATAGACAAGTTGATACCCAAGGCCTGACAATTTGATTCCGACAGGATCTTGGCTAGACCTTGCCCCTTAATTAATTTGGTTGGATAGATATCTAACTCGTATTCCTGTATTTTTGCTATCCACTTTCCTCTTTTTCCTTCACTGTCCCCCTGGATAAGAATGTCCTTAACGGCTCCTGTAGGAATGAATGCAGTGATGTGGGATTGCAAAACATACATTCGAAAGGCTTTGAGGGATTTCACCAGGGCATACGCTTGCTTCTCCAGTATGTTATATTTCAGTTCGGCATCCCGAAGCACCTGACTAAAAAAGGCGATAGGCTGTTCATACCCCTCTTGGTTTTTCTGCAGCAAAACTCCAGCTACTGTATGGGGGGATGCAAAAGAGAAAATCATAAATGGTTTGGTATAATTTGGCCCGGCTAACACAGGAGCTTCAATAAATGCATTTTTAATTCTGGCAAAAGCTTCTCTTGACTTTGGCGACCATTTCACTTCGTTATCCTTTTTTAACATATCAGTTATGTGCCTAACTATCTCAGCGTAGTTAGGGATGAATCTCCTCAGGAAGTTTATATGCCCCAGGAACACCTGAAATTCCTTCTTGTTTCTGGGCAGGGAAATACTACTTATTACTTCCACTCTTTTGGGGTCTACTTTTACTCCATCTTTAGTGACAATGTGTCCCAGGAGCTTACCCTCCTCTAGTGCAAACAAAGAATTTTGCGGGTTAAGGGAGAGGCCATACCTTCTACACTTCTCAAAGGTTCTGCGTAGGTGTTCTATGTGCTCTGGATCATCCTTTGAAAACACAGTAATGTCATCCAGATATACCACCATGAACTGGTCCTGTTCTCCAATAAAAGCAATATCCATGGCCCTCTGGAAAGTAGCCCCTGCGTTAATCAGCCCAAAAGGCATTCTGGCGTACATAAACATTCCCCATGGGGTGGTGAAGGCCATCTTCTTTTGATCTTTTGGAAACACTGCTACCTGATTATACCCAGAGAACCCATCCATCATTGACATCCGGGCAGCCCCCACCACTTTCTGCAATATGTGATTCATTTTGGGCAGTGGGTAATTATCTTTCAATGAAGCTCTGTTCAGGTTCCTAAAATCCACACATAGTCTTATTTCTCCATTCTTCTTCCACACAGGGACTAGATTAGCTACCCACTCAGAGTACCTCAATGGTACAATGATTTTTTCCTTCAACAATTTCTTAATTTCTTTCTCAATGGAAGGCAGTAATAGCGGATTTATCTGTCTAAGCTTTTTCTTATGTGGCTTAGCATCTCCCTTCAGTGGAATCTTATGTTGCATAATGCTTACATCGAAGGTTTTTAAGTCTTGATATGACCAGGAAAACACATCTTTATAGGTCTGAAATAACTTCTGATACAACTGTTTATACTCTTCTGGGACCTTCTTAGACAGTTTCATGATTTTAGGGTCAGCTTCAGTGCCCAGATTTAGGTCCTCAACCTGATTTTCTTCTACAACTTTGTTTGGCTGTAATGGAACATCATTCTTGTTGAACAGCCTTTCCAAAGGCACTAACCCTCAGGGAATAACATTCCCTTTCAACTGGAGAAACTCGTGACCTACTACCCTTTCTTCCCACTTGTTTCCTGATGTTTCTTCAGTCTCTTCTTCTTCACACATGTCGATCTCCATGTTGGAGAACTCCCTGACTATCTCCAAGAATCTCTTGGCTTGCTCATCATCTTCGAATACCTGCCAGTGCTTAATGTTGTTTGGGATTGACGGCCTATAATGCACCTCAATCTCATATCTCAATAGAGGGTTCTGAGGTGGACGAAAGGTACTGGCAGCCACTGCTAGAGAATCTGCCATTCTGTTTTTCTCCCGAGGCATGAACTGGATATTGAACGCTAAGAAAAAGTTCTCCACTAGATCCCAGGCTTCATTCCTATAGGCTCTCAGCTTAGGATGTTTAGCTTTACATTGATTCTTCACTTGCCTGACTACTAGTTCTGAATCTCCCAGGACCTTTAGGCTTTGTATATTCATGCTCCTGGCTGTCTGCAACCCAAGTAAGAGTGCTTCATATTCAGCCATGTTATTTGTGGCTTCATACTACAGCTTGAAAGATAGGGGTACCCACCTCCCTGCGGGAGAAATCAATAACACCCCAGCTCCATTTCCTTCTCTAGAGTTGGCTCCATCAAAGTGAAGAGTCCAAATTTCTGACACAAGACTTTCTTTGAGTTTTTCTGTCTTGATCTGGTAAAATGATGCTTCATTTTCGTACTCTTGGTATTCCTCAAGCATTAAGCATGAGAAATCCCCCTCCCTGCTGTAAACCGGAGAATTCACTAAGTCATCCACTTTAGTGACTGTCTTAACAAATCTAGTGTCTCTGTACAGCCTCCTCTCTTGGCCACCAAATACAGGAATAGTGGCATAGGTCAGATCCAGCTTAATTGATCCCCCAATTTTGGTTCCCCAAGATCTTGATAGTAACATGCCGAACCGAGATGGGATATCAGCTACCACTATATCCATTACCACACTTTTAGCCGGGATCTGAGCCAGGTTAACCACCAAGTCTTTTATCAAACCCAGGCACTTAAATCTTTTGGAGTCGAACGAGTAAAGGTCCTTATAAGGACGGGTGATCTGTAGTCCTAGTTGCTCCATGACTGAAAGGGGTAAGAGATTATGAGAAGCTCCTGAGTCTAACATGCAGTTATGCAGGAGCAGGTCATGTATTACTAAAGACACATAAAAAGGTGGAGTGGCGGCATCCAATTCTTCTACATGCAGGCCAAAAACAACCATAGGCCTTTCTTCTTGTAGGTTGAGACTATATGGAATGTGTGTTACTTCTGGAGGGAGCATGAAGGATGTGACTTGGGACTGATATGCTGGCTGCTTCAATAACTTAGTCAAATGAACTGGGATTTTCACTTTTTCAAGTTCTTTTTGTAAACTAAAGACAGATGAGGATTTATCTATTGACACTTCTTTTTCTTTTGGATCTTTTCTTTGGAGGGGAGGCTTAACTTCTTTTATGATGGGCTTGACCTTAGGAGGTGCAGTTCCTTGCGAAGATGAAGGCATTAGAGCATCAGATTGTAGAGGTTGGTTAAGAGGCCTCTTACCTTTTTCCGGGGGTTTTTGGGTATTGACCTCCTTCTGTACAGGCGCCTCTTCTAGAGGTGTGTCCTCCTCTTGATCTTGAGTGCGGGTTCTCTTTCTGGAGGACCTGAGGTCTGTTATAGCATCATTTCTCACCTTAATATGATTAATGATTGCTTTTATGGCTTTGGGCACCCATTCCTACATACTTGGACAAATTCACTAAAAAACAGTGTAAAAATCCCCATACGCGATTATGCCCAGAATTTTCCGCGTGTATACGCGAGTCGACATGCACTTTCTCGCGTATGCCATTAAAATCATTAAAAAATATATAAAAAATCCCTATTTTCGGGCTGGGTTGATGGTTACTCTGGTAGTTCAACCACCCCAGCATGTGGCCAACTGTTTCTAACTGTTGAAACTACTTTGAGGGAGTATAAAAGCCCCTCATGTGCATGGCCTAAGGGAGAGAGAGAAATTATTGATATTATACTCTGTTGGTATTCCCTATCCAAGTCTGAATTCCCGTGCCTCTTGCATTTCCTAGTTCATTACAGGAAACCTTTGTTTCCTGGAGATGCTCATCTCTTTATATGTCATCTCGTATGCACCAGTTCGGAAGGAATCTTAGCGAGGCAAGGGCTGGACGGATCCGGACGACGGTCTGCTCGAAGATCATGGAAGGATTCAGGTGATCTCTCCACTCGTTATTTCTGTACATGCTATTTATAATACAGAAGAACCATCTTGTTCTCAAAATATACGTGTTACTGTCCGCTTGCATATATGAGAATATTGTTAGTTAAGCATTTGTTATGGTTTATCTAATGTTTCATATGGATTTCACTAACATTTAGAGTAGATATATGATGTACAACTAGTTCTTCGTGCTTGTTTCTTCTTGTCTTTCAGGTTAAGAAGGAAGAAGGGTTGTTGGGGGTTTGGACCCCGCAGGATCTGCTTCAACCGTAGGACCTACGGGTAACTTCCTCGTTCTACTCTATTTAGTTTTTCATGAACATGTATGGTTGTGTGAGTCCTTCTTAAGTAGCATGCCCCTGCTCTGTGGAGGTTGTAACCCAACGAACCTCTAGGGTGATTTTCCCCGAAACAGAACTGGTGACTCCGCTGGGGATCGCATTCTTGTGATTCCTCTGTTGGGTGGTTTCAGCTGTTTGATAGGTTTCCAACAGTTTTAACTTCTATTTGCAGTCCAGTTTACTCTTTCTCAGTCAGACTGAAGTCCTGGTTTCTTATCCAGGCTTGATCCTTTTTTTTTTTCATTATTTACCTTTATATACGCGCTTTTTTCTGCACACAGTCGCGTATACACGCAAGTTTGTCTAAAGGGAGTCGCGTATACGCGTGTTTCCTTTAGCACAGTCGCGTATGCACGCTTGTTGCTAAACTGTGAAGTAGCGTATACCTAGGCAGATTTTGAAATTTTGGATTCCTTGGATTTTTAGTCCTTTCTGTCTGTGGAGACCTGTTCCTGCAGTGTCTTTGTACCCTCTGGATTGTGAAGAAAGTGGTCTTTGGTCTTTTCTCTCTTTTGTTTGATTGAAAACTAGTCTTTTTGGCAAAGTGTCGTTTCTTGTGCTGGCATTTCTGGTTTGAGTACCAAGATCTCTTTCTGGGGATTCTTGGCTGTTCTGCTTCATCAGAACAGAGAGCTCCTGCTCATTTACTCTTTCCTATCTTTGTGTTTTGCTTTGCACTACGATTTTTTCCTATTTCTTGGTTGGTTTTCTTGAGTTCAGTTGGCTAGGTCTTGTTGCAACTTTTGAAGAGTCTTTCTTGGTTCTTTGAAGTTTTTGTTTGCGGCAAGGTTGCACTATTCTTCTAGGCTGAGTGGCTGAGTTTTCTTGTCTTCTTTTGCTCATATTGATCTTGCTACGAGTTAGCCCTATAAGATTTGGAGCATTTTTGAAGTTTTTGCTTGAAATTCAGTGTTGATTGGCTTGGGATTTTATAGTTTCACTTGGTCTTTTCGAACTCTTTTATAAAACTCAAAAGCTCAAAAAACATTTTGCTTTGTTGTTTGCTTTTGTTTTTGCATTTTTGTTTTCGTTTCTTTGTATCTTTTGAAGCTTTGTTGAGGTTTCTTACCTTTGGATTTTGGCTTGATTCTGGAAAGAAGTTGTCATTGATTTCTTTCTGTTGTTGTTAAGCGTTTTGGTGTCTTCATATTAAGAGTTCTTGATTTTGGGAACTAGCTTTCTGGACAACCAAAAAAGAGACAAAACTGAAGGATTTTTGGGAAATTTCACTCTGCTTTAGGAGATTTTGCATCTTAGGATTTGCATGCTTGTAGTGATTTGCATCAGGTGCAGTTAAGCATTTAGTCATTTTCATAGTTTTTGTGAGTGTGAGTTTGCTATCTGGAAAGAAAAAATACAATTTTTAATCTCGTAGAACCCGTGTAGAAGTTTCTTTTCATCGAAAGACAATAACTGCATTTTCATGTAGTTTGGTTTTTATTAATTTCTTTCTGCGTCAAAACATCATAAGTTTCATTTCCGCATCCCTGTGACTTAACATAACAACCCATTAAAATAAGCGATATAATTTAAAATCAACTAGCAATTTTTCTAAGTGTCATACACCAACTAGCTAGGTTGTAGGGCCTTGGATTAAGTGAGTGGAGAGTTAACTCTCCAAGGCCGCTCAAACAAAACATAGAAGTTGATTAATTGAGCGAAATCCAACTCCGTTAGGTGGACCGGGAAAGCTCTCCTCCAGAGAGTCAAGCGTGAGGGGAAGTGAAGGCTAAGAAGAGGGATACCCCCTCTATAATTAGCTGAATCTGACCTCAAGACCGTTCCGCCCGGCTTCTGACACGGATTGGTGCCCATAGTTGCCACTCCTAGGTTCCACACAAGTGATTGCGGGGGAGAATACCCGTGGTACCTGAGGCAGACGTCGCATCACTTTCAACAGTACTTCTAGGGGGTGCCCTTGCGAAGCTTGGGTGCTTGAGCTGGCAAAGGCTGTCGTTAAGAGGTCGGCGTAACTGTTTCTGATACCTTCGCTAGTTTTTCTGGGTCGTAATTATACCAGACTGCTTTCAAGAGGTCCTATATTTCGCTTTCCTGTATTTTGGTGTCTGGTCCTCATCACCCGGAGCAGAAATACTTGGAGGCTATTTGATTGATTGTATCTCAGGTATTTTTCTTATAGTGAGTGCTCTTTGCTCCTAGCTTGCTTAGATTTATATTTTTTGAGTCTAATTAAAATTTGTTAAAGTGGCTAATCAAGCGCCTCGTCGATCGAGGAGAATCCGGGGGTTATCTCCTGAGAGTCCAGAGCCTTCTTTGAGAAGGCGTAGGAGTGATTTAGCAGGTGGTTACCACCCGGTGACGTCTGACGCAGTGGAGAAAGATCCTCCATAGGGGTCTGAAGGTTTCATAGCTGATTCTGGTGTCGGTTCCGAGAGGAGCGTTCCGCTCACCTCACGAGTTTTATTTCCTTAGGAAGAAGATTTTCAAATTGAAGAAGTACCTGAACCTCCTGCGTCAGGTCCATCTCCTCTTCCTCCTGATTATCCGTTCGTTGTTCAATACATCGGACCTGAGTCAGAGAGACCGGAAGATCTTCCGTATCATTCATACCTTTCGATGGCCACGACTGGGAACGCGGCTTCTGCTGTGAGTGCTGCAGGCATTCAGACTCCTGCTTCTGTTGAAGGAGGAGGCACTATTGATTTATCTTCGATTGCTTCTAGTGTTGTTGTGTTTGGCTCTGGTTTCACCCAAGCACATGCTTCTCATTCTGGTCCCTTCTGTTCGGGGATGCCCACTAGTGGGAATCCCTCTTTTTCCTTTTCCGCTGCTGCAACTGGATCTACACCCATGTCTTCCATGGCTAGTGGATCAGATTCTTTTCAGGGTTTACCCTTTGGAACTGGGCACATTCCTAGTTCCAATCCTTCTTTAGGGTCCTTTCCGTTTACGTCTCAGACCCAGAGTTTCAATCCTTGGTTTGGAGGTCAGAATTCGACCACTTTTACAGGATGTAACCCTGTATTCACTACAGTGGGGGTAGGGAATCAGTTTTACGCAGGTCATCAAGGGAATACTTCTTTCCATTCGTCGAGTGCTTATCAGACCTTTTCTCCTCTTTCTAATGCCTGGAACCCCTATCAGGGGCTTTCCTCTTCATTTCATACTTCAGCGGGGGGAACTGGTCTGGGTTTTGGTAACTCTGCGTTGGGAGGAGGTTCTTCTCCTTTTTCTACGAGTCCTTTTTGGCAACCTGGTGCCTCATCAAATCCAGGGTATTCTTTTCAGAATGTTTGGAATCCATCCCATCAAGGATGGAATCCTCAGGCTCCGCCTCGCTTACCTTTTCTAGCAACGTTAAACTTGCCAGATCTGTCGAAGTTGACTAATGATCCGATTCGTTATGGTCCGGGGTGGCCTCCAGTTCCCACCAAACTTCCTTCAGACATTCCAAAGTTTGAAGGTAAGAATGGAGAAGATCCGGCTGACCACATCACTACTTTCTATTTGTGGTGTTCTTCGAACTCCCTGATCGATGATTCGATTAGGTTGAGATTATTTCAATGCACCCTAACTGGAAACGCCGCCAAATGGTATATTGAGCTAACTGGGGGCAGTTTTGCTACATTTGGAGAACTGGCTGTTACATTTCTCAACCATTTTCAGTTGCCTATTCGATATGACCCTGGGACTGAACTCCTAGCTAACTTTAAGCAGGACGACGCAACCCACATTTTTTATCACATTCAGGAATGGAGGAGAAGGAAGAGGCTTATTAAAGCTCATATTCCAGGAGAATTCCTTTTGGAATGGTTTCTGAAATCCCTGCAGTCAGATATTTCGAAATATGTATCCCTTTCTGGGGTATTTTCCGAGGAGTAGGCCATTTTCAGGGCCGAGTAGCTGGAACTGATCTATTCTCAGTCTGGGGTCCTCCACAAATATCTACCCAATGCTCCTCGCTCCAAATTAGATTTATCTAAAACTAAGCCCAGTCCTCATGGCGACGGACTGATTGGATCGATCAATAGTGGTGCAGCCAACCTGCTTACTCAATTGCAGCAGTTGTCTTTACAATCTGCTCCTTTTGGTCAGGCTGCGCCTGCTGAGTCATCACCTTCCCATTCTTTGTCCATAAATGCTGTCCAAGCTTCTGATCCCAAAGGAAATCAACAATCCGATGGGAAGAAGAAGGGATGAAATAATAAGAAGAAGGGAAATAACGGGAAGGGTAATGCAAATAAAACCAACGAGCATGTTAGTGAGGGTAAAAAGGAGAAAAGGAAAGTGAAGTTTCCATGAAAGTTATGTGCTGGAGACCATCTTACGCACCTTTGCCCTAAAATTCAGGATGCACAGCGCTTGTTAGCCTATCAGGGTTCTCCTAGTTCCGAGGCTGTGTTAACAAACCCTTTTCCCCAAGGGAAACAATTAGTTGTTGGCGCGAACCAAAATCCTGGGGCTTCCTCTGGAGGCACCCAGGAAGGGGAAACTCCATCGAACATTTTCATGATGAGTGCTCACGCAGATATCGCTACGAGATCCCGTGATTATGGCGGAGAAGAGTCTTCGAAAGCTAAGGAAGTCCCTGATACTACTGAGCCGCTTCACATTACGAAGCCTACTGTCGAGTCTATGCCTCAGATGCCCAGAGCATCTTCTAAGCGATCAATGATTAATCTGAATGCTAGGGCTGCCCAGAACTACTCGATTGTGGAAGATCTGGTGTAGATTCCTTGTGTTGTGTCAGCTTTAGAGGTACTCCAGTCTTGTCTAGCTCAGCGCAGTGCTTTTCTCACTGCCATTGGGGCTATTGATCCAAAAAATTCTCTTATGATTACTTTTGATATGACTAATTTTAAGAAGAGACTTCCTCATCACATGGCTTTTCATATTAAATCATCGTATCGGAAGTGCAATATCTTTCGGACGGTTGTTGATGAGGGTGCTTCCACATGCGTGATGTCTCTCGCATGCTGGAAGACACTTGGATCTCCCAAATCTGTTCCATCTACCACTCTTCTGACTGCGTTCGACGGTCATTCTCACAGGCCCCATGGTATTGTCCCAGCTTTGCCCATCTGTGTTGGGGGCAAAACTGTCAATATAGAGGTTGAGGTAGTGGATGCAAGCTTGGACTACAACCTTTTGTTGGGGAGAAACTGGATTTATGAGATGGATGCAATTGCATCCTCATTATTTCGCATTATATGTTTCCCTCACAAAGTGAGGATCGTTACAGTGGATCAACTGGACTGTCCTCCTATAGACCCAAATGTGTCTACTGACTCATCTGTTCCTAAGTTGGATAATTCTAAGGCGCCTGTTGAGAATTTAGGAGTTGGAATGTATTCTTCCTTGATGGGTACTTTCGATATTCCTCCTCCTACGGTTCATATTAATGCAATTTCATCCTCCAAGGCTCCTCTTCGAAGAGAGTTATTCAGAACTCATTATTTTTTGGACCCTTGGACCTTGCCTTCCCCTACCGCCACATTAGCGGAAGGTCAAGTGGGTGGAATGGCATTTCCGATTTCTGCAGCTGAGATTGCTTATCAGTCTATTGTTGACTCTGCAGAATCCATTCCAGCTCCTCTTTCACCGGAAGAGTTGGATGGAGATGTGGCTCCGGCTTGGACACTTAGTTCTTCTTCGGCCTAGGATTGCCTTGATACCACTCTTCCATCTGAAGAGGCCATCCTGGAAGCCATGAATGGTATAGATAGACCGTGGGATGATTTGCATCATCGGTCTTACTTTTTACCTGACTTGAGCGAAGTTGAAACAAGTTTTCCAAGTCCTCCGTCTCCTGGTCCTGTTCACCCAGTCTTGAACCCTTTAGCACCAACACAAGTTTATGCTGAAGGGAACATGGCTGTGATTTCTCCTACTATCCCGGTGAACATTTCCAGGGATCCCAATATTATTGAGAATGTCTTCATTGGAGCTGAATGTTCCCGTGAAGAGGTTCAAATTTATACCGAGCTCTTTAAAGAGTATAGGGATGTATTTGCTTGGTCTTATGAGGAAATGCCTGGCATTGACCCATCGATTGTCCAGCATGAGATCAAGACGTATGAAAACGCTAAGCCGGTGAGGCAAAAACTTCGTCCGGTCAATCCTAGGAAGGCAGCAGCTATCAAAGCTGAAGTTGAGAAGCTGCTTAAGGTGGGATTCATTTTCCCTGTTCCTTTGACTGAATGGGTTTCAAATCCCATTCCCGTAGATAAAAAGCAAGGAACGATTCGAGTGTGCATCGATTTCAGAGACCTAAATAAAGCATGTCCTAAAGATAATTACCCCACACCATTTATCGATCATATCATTGACGAGTGTGCCGGTAATGAGATTTTCTCCTTCATGGACGGTTTCTCCGGATATAATCAAATTACTATCCGTCCTTAAGATCAACATAAGACTGCCTTTATTTGTCCCTGGGGTACTTTTGCATACAAGAAGATGCCTTTTGGTCTTAAAAATGCTGGGGCTACATTTTAGCGAGCCATGTCATATGCCTTCCACGACATCAAAAATATTATCGAGGCATACTTGGATGATTTAGCTACTCATTCTCGAAAGAGGATGGATCATCCTAGTCACCTCCGGCAAATATTTGAAAGATGTCGTTTCTATAAGATTAGATTGAATCCGAACAAGTGCGTTTTCGTGTTTACATCCGGCCGGTTATTGGGATTCATTGTGTCTAGGGAAGGGATTAGGGTAGATCCCTTCAAGGTTGAGGAAATACTTCGGTTGCCTCCCCCGTCCTCTATCCGTCAGCTTCAAAGTCTACAAGGAAAGTCTAATTTTCTTCGGAGATTTATCGTAAATTATGCTGAAGTTACAAAAGGGTTTATGAGATTGTTGAAGAAAGGAGTTCCTTTTCTTTGGGATGACTACGCTCAACGCTCATTTGATGCTTTGAAAAAAGCATTGACCTCTACTCCTTTATTGAGTCCACCTGATTATAGCAGGGATTTTCTTTTGTATCTGGCGGTAGCAAAATCTACCATCGGTATGGTTCTGGTTCAGGAAGATGATGCTCTTGCAGAGCATGTTATATACTACCTTAGTCGAGGCTTGGTAGGACCTGAACTCCGGTACACTCCGATAGAAAAATTAGCTTTAGCAGCAGTTCATGATGTGCAGCGACTCCGGCATTACATTATTCTTCACAAAACTTATGTTTTGGCAGCAGCCAATCCATTTTAGTTTGTCCTCAGTAGGCGAGTGATTGGGGGGCAAATACAATATATGGATTGTGATTTTATAGGAATTTGATCTTGATTTTATGTCTGCCAAGTCCAAGAAATCATTGGTTTTCGCGGAATTGATCTCCGAGTTTCCCTGTGGGGAAGAGATGATCTATGATGAATCCTTTCCGGATGAACATTTGTTTCTTATCTATTCACAGGATCCTTGGTACGGAGATATCATTGTGTATCTCCAGACTGCAAAGTTTCCCTCTACTTTTTCGAAAGATGAGCGTCGTAAGCTGTGTCACTTGGCCAAGAATTATTTGATTATTGGTGACGCTTTATACCGTCGAGGGGTTGATTCAATCCTGAGACGCTGCTTAACTCTCGAAGAAGCTGAGGGTGTGCTGAATGATTCTTACAGTGGAGCTTGTGGGGGTCATTTATCTGGGCTTGCTACAGCCCAAAAAATCTTGCGTGTTGGGTACTTTTGGCCCTCGATTTTCAATGATTGTATCGAATCGGTCAAAAAGTGTCATCCGTGTCAAGTCTATACTTGAAAAATGCGCGCTCATCCAGCTCCGCTTTTTCCAGTCATTACTGTCGGTCCCTTTACAAAGTGGGGTATTGATTATACTACTTGTAACCCGCCTTCAGCTAAAGGTCACAATTACATTATTGTAGCAGTAGACTACTTTACGAAGTGGGTCGAGGCTATGCCCACTTTTGGGAATGATGGTGAGACTGCAGCTCTTTTCCTTTTCAACCAGGTTATCGCTCATTTTGGTATTCCTAGAGAGATTGTCACTGATCATGGTAGTCATTTTCAGAATAGTATGATGGCTGAGTTGGCTCTCAAATTGGGTTTCCGGCAGGAGCATTCATCTCCGTATGATCCTCAAGCCAATGGGCAAGTGGAAGCCGTGAATAAATCCTTGAAGACAATTCTTCAAAGGACAATTGATAAGGCTAGATCCAACTGGAATATTATGCTATATCCTGCACTTTGGGCATACAGGACGTCAATGAAAACTGCAACTGGCTTTATTCCGTTTCAGCTAGTGCACGGGGTGGAATCCGTATTTCCTATTGAATGTGAGATTCCTTCTCTTAAGTTAGCTGTTGAACTTCTTCCTGACACTTCTAGTCTTGAAGAACGACTCCTTCATCTGGAACATCTCGATGAGCAGTGTCGGGATGCCGCCATGATGAATGAAGCGCATAAAAACTGAGTTAAAGTTCAGTACGATAAGGCGGTCAAACCCAAGGTTTTTTCGGAAGGTGACCTTGTCTTGGTCTATGCCGAAGAAAAATATGCCCTGGGGGCAGGAAAGTTTAAGTCTATGTGGTATGGCCCCTTCATCATTAAAAAAGTCCTTAAGAAAGGAGCGTATACCTTGGTTGATTTTGAAGGGAACGAGTTGTTGGAGCGCCGAAATGGGCTCTATTTAAAGAAGTATTATGCCTAGGCTTTGGCCTAGCATGTTGCTTTTGTATATAGTAGTTTTGTTTTGTACATATCTAGTTGATTTTCAATCTTTGATGAGTTGGTGATGTTTTTGATCTGCTTTGGCAGGTTGTGTTGGATGTCATGAGTCATTTTGGTTTCGCCGATGGTGCTAGTAGACACACCCGGAACTTAGCTTCCGCGGCTTGCATGCTTCATTATCCTTCCGGTCAGCTGTTAGTATCAAGAGGGGTCTGCATTGGTCCTGCTTCCAATAACATAGCAGAATACACTTAAGTTGTTTATCTACTCTCAGAGGCAATATTTTTGGGTGTTGATTCGTTGGTAGTTTTCTTGGACTCTCAGCTGGTGGTGTCGCAGTTGAACAATACTTATCGGGTTTGAGATCCATTTTTATTATGATTGTTCTTGAGGGTACATTTGTTACAAAGATCATTTCAATTTTTAACTTTCATTCATATTCCTCGAGCTGACAATTGGTTGGCTGACTCATTAGCTAATCAGGCATTAGATTGGCATATTAATCATTCCATACAATAAAATTTTATCATCAAAAACATCTCACATTTTGATACATTTATCACATCACATCAAATATCGTTGTATATATATCATCAGAGTGTTCAAAAACTTTACAAAATTTGGATCCATAAGGTCATACAAAACTTGGGCTTATGCCCGATCATGTTCAGTCTCAAAAAAGAATATACAATCATCTAATACATAATATCTGTCTACTCCTGAGGTCCCTGCCCAGAAGTCGTGTTCCTATAGAACGTGACCGCGGTGGCAACTCGGCGGAATAATCGTACCCAGTCTCGGGGCACTCCTACCACCCGTCTCTGGATGGCTTCCGGCAGATCTTCCACGGCAGCCATAGGTATTTGGCGGGTTAACCCCTCCAAGTTCCTCTGCACAGCCTGGAGGGTCCTGTCTGAATCCACTGTATCTGCTTCGCCCCTGCGACGCTTGTGGCGCGGGAAACCCTCAGGTCGGACTGGTCCAATATCTGTATCATGATCATGTTTACATTGTCATTCATTATTAATCCAATCAAAAACATGTTTATTTTCATTTTTTCATACATATTTGAAAAAATCCAAAAAAATTATATAAGTCAAAATTTTTTGCAAACTTACCGACTATGCCCCATGCTGTGCCTGGTGGAAGAACAAGATCTGGATCTCCACGAAAGTCCATCCCGGCATAGGGATAGTCGTCCACAGCAATGATTTGTTCTCCCCACCAAAGGAAGAACTCATGATCCCAAGTGGTCCAGGGAACTTCACTTCCCCCTAATCTCTTCATCATGTCCGCCCAACGGGCAATTCTTGGGTCCCTCGGGCTACTGATGGTAGAGATAACTCTGGGTCTCAATGCTGGTATCTTCTCAAAGAAGAATGTCATCAAAATAGTACCGTATCCAAAGTGTTTGGTCTTTGCTTGGCGGATTGAGGTCAACTGTTGCTTCATGTTCAGTAATAGGGCTGTGCACCAATCATACACATGAGTCAATCATTCCACTGCTATGCTCATTTGCGTCTTGGACGCCTGATGTAGGGAGGCAGATCTTGCCACTCTGCCAATGGTGAAAAGGAGGATTTTCATGTGTAAATCTTGTAAATCTTTAATCGCAATCTGAGTTCCAACTTTCTTGGAACCCTCTACGCAATACACGTGGACATAATCTTCCACGGTTAGCCCTCCCAGGGGCTTCCCGTGCAAGTCTACTATTTCCCCCCTCCGGGAGAGTCCAGTGATAAAGTATATGTCTTCCACTTCAATGCGTACTGGCATCTGATCTATCATAAAGCAATCCTCTTTCGGTTCCCAGTAATTGACGAGAATTTCTAGAAACCAAACATTGCTTTTCATATTTGGCATTTTGAAAAATTTGAACAATCCGCAATTCTGAAGAATATTTTGCAATGCTCGATCTTGCATGACCTCTTGATCAATTGCACTGTGTTCACGCTCTCTCCATGAGATTGTCATCCTGTCAAAATTCAATAAATCTTGCATTAGCCACGCATTTTTTGATTCGGACCTGCGCATACGTGACTTTTTCTATGCACAGTCGCGTGTATACGCGACTTTCCTGTTACCAACCCGCGTATGCGCAAGTCCGAGTTTTTTAGCAAGGGTTTTAATGGTGAAAATCACTAAATTTGAATTTCTAAATGGACAAAATGACTTGCAAGGATGATTGAGGAGCCTACCTGACAAATTCGGTGCGTTTCGACGGTCGGTTTTTCCTGATTTGACGAAAGAAGGTTTTTGCTCCAGAGCACTTTTTCCAAATTAGTAATGTAATAATGAACCAAATATGAGGTAATTTGTCTATTTATGCCTAAAAAGTTGAAAATTTTCGCAAAAATTTGTTATGCTTATTTTTTCGATCTATCTTAAGCTGCATAACCCGGATGCTTGGAAGTGCCCAGTTTGGTATATTTTCAGGTACATTTTGACGAATTTGAGATTTTTCCCGGTTTTTTGATCCATGCTTACTGACTCGTCATGGCAGGTATATGATCTTAACCGGCATATATGTTAGGGAAATCACTTTCCGCTGCATCTTGCATACTAGACTCCATACTGATCACTTGCCATAGGGTCGATCCCATCAGGTCATGACTATTACACCCATTTCACTCACCGATTATTCAATCATGACTTGGTGGTAGAGCCTTCCTTTACATAGGCTTCCTAGTTAGTTCCTCGCTATCACTTGTTTCCCATGCTGCGTTTTATGTAGGCTCGGGAGTCCTCTTTAGTCCCGCCATGACTTATGTGTTGAAGCTTCATTCTTCTTCTTCCTCACTATCATTTTATTGGCTATTACCCTAGAGGCTCCCTGGTGTCGTTAAGTTGTATTACTGCATTGCATATTGGCTACTTGTTTATCCTAGCCTTTAGCCGGCTTCATTTGGACTCGATGTTTAAGCCAACTTTTGACCTTGTCTATCTGTACAAGTTAACCATTACATGCACTTAGCTATCGCGACTTGACACCCTTTTACCCATGGATGGAGCGTTCCTTTGAGTATCGCTTACCAGTTTCCGCCACCTAGCATTGAGCATAGGATTGTTCCAATCCCAGGAACTAGTGCATCTGATTTTTTGAAACTCATTCTATCCATTGTACCATAGCATTCTTTTATTCCTTTTCAGGCTTATTATATGAAAAAGACAAAAAAATAAAATATAACAAAAAGAGCGAGAATGGGATGTATCTTCATTGTTTTGAGGCAGTACAGAGTCAGTTTGTCGCCCTTGAACAAAGCACATATACTTATATATATTTCCTACATTTGGGATGGTTTTAGTTTTGACCTAGGATCAGCCTTTACCTTGTTTCACTTGTCAGTACTCCCCCGGTTGGTTATCTCTTCCAATCATATGGAGATTTTGTTCTGCCTCCTGCATAACAGACTTATATAGTGTCACTTTTTACTGCCATGGTCATCAGAGTCGTGCTTTTGTTCAAGGGAAGTCTAACCAGAGTCGGCCATTCTGCGGTGTCTCTTGACTCATTATTCAGTCGGCCTTCCTGGTCTTGTCAGTATCTTGTTCTATCACATCAGATGTTTTGGTCTTCTGCTCGTGCTGGTTTGAGAAGGTCCCCATTGACTTCTTGCCGGCGGGTTTGTCTCTTATCGACTATGACACATTGCTTTGAGAGCAAACCTAGAGCCGCACCATGGCCCTATTTTCATCATTGATAGGTGACCTTGTGCTCAGCATTTGATCATCATTATGGGTCTTTGACTGAGTGGTTTCCCCTGTGTTCGACGTCAGCACACATTATCACACTTGGGATTCGTGCAGTACCTTGATTTCCATTTGACACTATCGGTGGATTTCTCGCCTCTGTGTCAGCTTTCATTATTGGTTGGTTCAGAGGGTTTCTTCCGTGTGCTAGCTTCATCTTGTCCATATCGGAAACGTACTTCGGTTTTGGTTCCATCACTCTACTTCGTCCGATTCCTTCCAAATCTTGGCCTGCGGGTTACACTCGCGCTGGACTGATGTGGGATGCCTTAATGCCTTCCTTCCAGCAGATCTTTTCCCATCGACTCCAACTCATTTCTCTGGGAATAAGGTCTAGAGTCTTTTTGTCAGTACCTTAGGGTTTGCAGTCATCAGTGGCAGACTCTTCGCTATCGACAGTGGGGACTCATCATTGCCTCCTGATCGGTAGATTCTTTCAAGTGTTTGACTTCAACTCATTCATTCGCACTTGTTAGATTGTACTGGGGCACCTTGACACTCATTTTCATTATTGGTGGGTTGTCTCGCGTTGGTTAATGGTATACATCATTGACCGGTAATCCAACGATTTCTCACATGGTCGACTTCAGCTCATCTATTCCCATTGTGTAGAATTGTGCCATAGTGATCGCTGAAGACCTCGGGTTGCATCAGCATTTCTCGGTTCACTTTTGACAGTCCTTTCAGTTTCTACCAGTGATACCATCCACCCTTATATGTTGCATTTCTATACAACATCATCTTATATGTTGGCTCCCGAGTTGCGTGATTGTACCGTTTGTTCCACCTCTTATGATTCGGTACTTGGAGATTCAGTTACTTATATGATCAGACATCCAGTTGCACCATCCTTGATCAACTTTCTATATGTGATACTTGGACATTGATTCAGACTTATATTTCCGGGCCATGCTCAGATGATTCATTGTGTACTTTCAGTTCAGCTATACTTGTATACATGTTGGATCCATTAAGTACTTTCTATATGATGTATTTTTTACTGAGCATGGGTATGCCCACCTCAGCATGAGTTGACTCTCTGTTTTCTTTCATTGGTTTTTGGCAGGCTGAAATATGGTGAAGTCCTCTCTTGTCCTTGCGAAGTTCTTTCTATGTGCATAGTACATTTCGGCCATCATGTACCCCTTCTGACCTCATATATTAGGGGGCATCTGTTATATCATCATTTCTCACCTTCATATGATTCATTATTTCTTTTATGGCTTTGGGCACCCATTCCTACAGACTTGGACAAATTCACTAAAAAACAGTGTAAAAATCCCCATACGCGATTATGCCCAGAATTTTCCGCGTGTATACGCGAGTCCACATGCACTTTCCCACGTATGCCATTAAAATCACTAAAAATATATATAAAAAATCCCTATTTTCAGGCTGGGTTGATGGTTACTCTGGTAGTTCAACCACCCCAACACGTGGCCAACTGTTTCTAACTATTGAAACTACTTTGAGGGAGTATAAAAGCCCCTCATTTGCATGGCCTAAGGGAGAGAGAGAAATTATTGATATTATACTCTGTTGGTATTCCCTATCCAAGTCTGAATTCCTGTGCCTCCTGCATTTCCCAGTTCATTACAGGAAACCTTTGTTTCCTGGAGATGCTCATCTCTTTATATGTCATCTCGTATGCACCAGTTCGAAAGGAATCTTAGCGAGGCAAGGGCGGGATGGATCCGGACGACGGTCTGCTCGAAGATCGTGGAAGGATTCAGGTGATCTCTCCACTCGTTATTTCTGTACATGCTATTTATAATACAGAAGAACCATCTTGTTCCCGAAATATACGTGTTAGTGTCTGCTTGCATACATGAGAATATTGTTATTTAAGCATTTGTTATGGTTTATCTAATGTTTCATATGGATTTCACTAACATTTAGAGTAGATATATGCTGTACAACCAGTTCTTCATGCTTGTTTCTTCTTGTCTTTCAGGTTAAGAAGGAAGAAGGGTTGCTGGGGGTTTGGACCCCGCGGGATCTGCTTCAACCGTAGGACCTACGGGTAACTTCCTCGATCTACTCTATTTAGTTTTTCATGAAAATGTATGGTTGTGTGAGTCCTTATTAAGTAGCATGCCCTGCTCTGTGGAGGTTTAAACCCAACAAACCTCTAGGGTGATTTTCCCCGAAACAAGGTCATACCTTCTGTTGAACTGAGCTTGCATGAAATCAATGAACTGCTTGCAGTAGTCATCAATCTCAGGCTCTTCAGTATCTTCATTGGCCTTCACCTCTGAGTGAGCTTGTATTTCCTCTTCGTCACTTTCATGCATAGGACATTCTATGTCATTATTGTTTGAGAAGACAAGGCATGCCTCCTCTTGTTCGTAGGCAGAATCTTCAGGGGAAACCTCTACTTGCCCCTCCAAGTATAGAGGGTGTGGTACCTGCTCTTGCTGCTCCTTCTCTCCCCTCTGCAATATCTGTAAGGGTGGTTTTCTGTATTGAGGATTGAATCCTCTGTTTGGAGCATTCTAGAAATTATTTTAGGGTGAATTCTTGGCCTCTATCTCAAGCTTGATCAGCTTACTTGAGAGATTCTTGATCATCTTGTTCATTTCTTCAATCTTATCATTAGCCGAATCTCTGTCTTGGCTTGAGGTGGATATTTCCTCTTTTCCCCTCCTTCTAACATCCTGTTCATGTTTCCCTTTGGATTTTCCAGTAGAGGAAAAATTTTCTTCTATCTCCAATGCGTCGGTCTGTGCATCGTCCAGAGTGGCTGGCTTTCTCTCTCTCAATGAGAAACCGAATTCAGAATCGAATGCTGCCAGAAAAATGACCTTGGCAGTGGGCTGGTGAGGTTTCATATCGGTGGGGAGACTCAAGTATAATTTTTTAAATCTTCTGATAAACTCTGACACCCCTTCATTATGTTTCTTTTTCAGAGTGTTGAATTCAGTAAGAACATTACCATGATATTTCTTTTCTCCCCATTTTTTGATGAAAGAATCCTCCATTCCCTCCCATGTGTTGATAGAACGAGCTCCAAGTGTCTTGAACCATTTTCTAGCTTCCCCATCTAAGGATTGCACAAATAGCCTGAGGACTACGTCCAGATGTTCCACATTAAAACTTTCTGCAAAAGAGCAGAAAACTTTGACATGTTTCTGGGCTTCAATCTCATTCTCACCACTGAACCTGGGCAGAATCTTTAAATAATCTTGTGGCATGTCATTTAATACTGCAGGTAGCTCCAGAGGAGCATATCTGTTTTGCAGGAAGCCAGGGACATTCGCCATTGGAGGAGGAGGAGGAGGTAACAAGAGAGTTTGGTGAATAAGTGGAGGGTTAGGTGGAAGTGTGGTGTGAATGATGGTGGGAATATAATGAACTGCAGCTCGGGATGATGGAGACGAGGGTTGAGTGGTAGCAGGAAATACTTCCGTGACTTCTTTAACTTCTTCAACCTCTGGAGTGGGGTGAAATGTGTAACGGGTGGTATCTACTGACTCGGCCTCGTCCTTGATTCAGGTATTTCCTGAGGGTAGATAATCTGAGTAATAGCCGGCTTCACCTAGAGTGGAGTTAGAATCTTGCCACTGGGCAACCTGAGATGAGGAAGAAGGAAGGTCTTCTAGAGAGAGTGCTAGAATCTCAGCATGAACCAATGGTCTCCCCCTCCAGCTTCTTCTATGTATAATTCTTTCTGGGTTAGACACAGAGGGTGTCTTTGGTTGAGAAGTATCTGACCTAAGGTGCGACTTCCGAGGAGCTAGGACTGCAAAGAGATTTAGCAGGGAAAATGAATGTGGAGTCGCCAAGGTGAGGGGTATACAACTCTCAAATCTCCATGCTCACCTAAATGAAGAGTGAAATGGGGTTTTTTCGAGGCCAAGGGATTTCAATTTTTCATCAACTTCGTCCCCGGCAACGGCGCCAAAAAGATGTTGTAGTTCCTAGAGACAGCCTCGAGTTGTCAGAGGCCAGTGCCTAGGACATCTTAGCCGTCATCATGGATAGTCGCCAAGGGAAAATGAATGTGGAGTAGCAATGGTTCTTGCCAGTCTCTCCTTCTCTTCTCTTTCTTGTGACAAAGTGCTAGGCAACTCCCTTTTCTCTTTTTCTACTTGTGCCAACTCGGCTGTTTGTACATGTTGGGAGGCTGGCATGTGAGCTTTTCCTTTCAGTGAGTTGACTTCCTTCTGCAACTGGTCTATTAAAAAGGCCCGTGGGTTTGTTTCCCCAGTGTCCTTCCCTCTGATCTGATCCTCGAGACTGCGTATTCAATTTTCCTGTGCGCGGGCACTTGCCTGCTCATTCTTCAATGTGGTCCACATATGTCCATGCCTTTTCTCAAGCTTCCTCAACGCGATAGTAGCCCGCATTACCTCATCCTTTAGCATATCTGCTACAACCTGAAACATATTGCACATGTTCGTTGCTGGCACCTTAGACATGTCAATTGCGTGTTGGAGTACCCGATAGCTAGTTTCGCCTGTATTAGGATCCAAAAGGGCTTCGGCCATAGACAGTACCAGATGCTCGGTATCCACATTCATGGTGGCGGAGATCCTGGTGTGATACTTTTCTACATACCCCTCCAGCTCAGTTTTATATTTTTCCCTAATTATACTATTTTTCTTCACCCTTTCGGCTGCCACGGGTGAGGTATGATCTCCCATGGCCTGTGAAACCTCAGTGAAGTCGGAAGAGGTGGTGGTGTCCCTCAACACTTTGATTCCGGCCTTGCTACTGTCAAGCGGCGCATAGGGTATGAACGGCTCCAACAGCTGTTCCTCTCCTATAATTTTGGCTTCACTTGAGACTGTTTTCTATTTCTTACGAGAGGGGGAACCTGTTCCTGAAGGACCAACTTCCTCTTCTTGGTCTCTGTTGACGCCTTCCTCTTCCCCCGTGGCAGATGAATATGTCTCCATCTGCGTAACCAAAGGCCAAATTTCCATGTTATCCTTCCATTCCATAAACGGTCTTGGTTCATGTACATAAGGTGGGGACCGATTTCTCTTTCTCCTATTTGAAATAATCTCTCGGGGATCATAAGCCCAGGTCTTCCCCTGTCTTAGATCCATATTCTGCAATAGCTTTTCGACAATGGGAAGGGCTAGCCTTGAATTCACCATGAACGGGTCGATTTGGGTAGGGAGCCTCTGGATGTAACCTTTCTTAGCGGGGACAAAATGGAGCTGGTCGGCTTTGAGGGTTTGCCGAATATACTCTAGAGCGTAGACTCGTCGGGTGGGAAACACCAGTAGCAGGTAAGGGGCGACCTCGGCTCCGTAGACCCAAATTTTAGTATAATTATCAAAGAGATACCAGTCCCTGGTGCTTTGGATTTTACTAGCTTGCAACCAGTTCTTCATTTCGGGAAAAACCCTAGGGGAGGGCGAACCATGAATGACGGTGTAAGCAATGGACATGAAATCGTTCAAGAAACTAGAGTAACCCACCCCCTTTGGTAATTGATGCACTGAGGAGTTCCAATGAAAAATGGGTCGGGGCTGGGAATTGACCTCGTATACCCTATTCAAGCCTAAACGCTCGAAACTATCAGCGTGCTAATACAAGAAAAGATAGAACACCCATGAACAGAAACGAAAATGACTGGTGTCGGGAAGCTCTTGGAACTGGGTGTGTATGCTGGCGGACAAGTAACCCAGGATATCTAGGACAACCCCCTTCTGAGACATCAACCATAGAAAGTAAACACATATTTTGGAGGTTTCCCCCAACCCGCCTACACCTAACAGACCTGCAATGAGCACAAGGATGGGTTGTACCTCCTCCTTGAATAGGTTTAATGGGAAAAGCTCCATTATGGGAAGGGTAGTAGCCTGACTGCTAGAAATGGAAGCAATGAAGCTTTTTTGATGGTCTCATGGTGACTTGGTAAACTGGGAAGTCAAGGCTTCATCGCTGAAAGCAATGTAAGTGGTGCTGGTAGGAAAACGGAGGGCTTGTTTGATGATATCGGGCGAAAGGGAGAAAATCTAATTTCCTTGGGTGGAGGTAAAAGTGCCTCGGTCTTCAGCGTAGGTGTCTCTAAGCCAGTAGATGAACTCAACCACCGGGAAGACTAGGGGGGTTATCTAATGATAAAAGCCTGACACAACCACCCAGTATCGGTCCTTATTATGAACATGACGCGAAAAAAGCTCAGGCCTTACGCTACTAATGGGGAAAGGGTACTGGTGGTCGCAGACTCCAGCTTGTTTGTCGATGAAAGGCTCAAAGCCGTGAGGGTTTCTGGTTTCTCGGACCTGGGGAGTCTCTGGTTCATTCTTCTTAGGGGTGCCCCTTCCCATGATTGACATATGAAAACAGAAAAGAAAAACAAAGGGAAAACAAAGGGAATTGAAAGGGACAGAGTACCTGCGCAAAGGTAGATTTTCTTGGGAAAGCGATGCAGAGGGTAGTCTGGTGATGATTGGGTAGACCCGGTACTTGTTCCCGCTTGGTATATACCGTGACCGGAAGACCTGACGCTTTTACCACAGAAAACGACGGGTAACTGCTCTGAGAACTGGTAATTCTGAGGCAAGAAAAGGGTAGAAGTGAAATAGGAAGGGCAAGTGTCATAAGGAAACTGACAATGGGGCACGCGGCATGTAGGGATTGGGTGCTATTTGGGGACAGGTGAACACCGCATGCCGGTTTTACTACTGGTACGGGTCTTAGTACCAGCTTGCCTAGGACTTACCTTACCTCCTTGGCCGCATGCGCTGTGTAACTACTAAAACATATTAACCCTTATGCGAATTAAATACATAACCTATTAGCTGTAAGGGGTCCACCCTTCATTCCACCACGTCACCCTGTCACGCGACATGCTCCTGCCACCTCCTTCAAACCTTGGGTCCCCACCATGCCACGCTGTCACAATTCTGCGGGGGTATGGATCTCTTCCTTTCCTCGCTGCTTGACTCCCTCGGAATTTCTCTCGTGTGCATCTTCACACGGCGGTAATTTATTTTAATACATAGGTTTTGCGCTCTTTGTAACGCTCCATTGCACTTTTGTATTTCTGTTAGCTTTTTGGCTTTATACTCCATTATTTTCGCATTAATTCCGCCTTTGGCTTAAATGCACGTGGCTTTCGTTGCTTTGTTTCCTTTCGACCCTCTTTTGAAGTATTTCACCCTTTGACACAAAGCTGAATGCATGACTTGTCAACATTTTAATAAACCAATGACTAATGTTAAAGATTAAACAACACCATCTTTGTGAACAACACAGCTAATCTTACTATCTGCCTCGGGCACCAGAAAGCCCTGAGAGGGATATTCGAAAACCAACAACCCAAGTAGTTTACCCTATAGAAGAATTGGCGACTCCGCTGGGGACTTTCCCCATAGTTTCCGGACTATTCTTTCCCTCCTCTCTTCTGTCCTCTGTTCACAGACCCTTCCAACCATTTTTGATGCCTAGTAGACATATCAAACACTCGTAGAGTTCAATCCTATTCCTGTTTGACCAACTGAAGAACTTTTCCGTGGCTAACGCTACCTCTGTAGGTTGTCCAGTGCGTTATAATTCTATCTTTGGTTAAATACAGTGCGTTAGTCGCTATCTTTACTCACATACAGAGCGTTACTCAACCAAAACCTAGTTGTTCACTGCTGTGATGGTGTTTTAGTTGCAGATTTTTTGGCCATCAGTACCTTTTGCTGTCTGAATCCCTGTGCTTGTCTGCTAAGCTGGCATTTCTATTTGTTTCTCTTGTTTGAAAAGTCAGTGTCCAAATCATTTACTTTTTAAGACGAATTTTTTTTTTAAATTATTTTTCTGCATATAGCTGAGTTTATTCTGAAATTTTTAGTTCATAGATTGTTTAAAAGAGGTAGATAGAAGTCTGAATCTTTGAAAGTTGAATTGTGCTATTTGAATGTTAGTGCATGGATGTTTGAAAAGAAACCTCTCCCTGTAGAAACACTCTTCATCGAATTTAATATCTAGAGCATGTTTTGCATGGTTTCTTGAGTCAGAGTCTCATCACATTTCATACGTCCACTCCCCCTCCGTAAGACTAATAATCAAGTACACTAAGAATAAAGCGATAATAAAATCAATCAACTCTTTTTTGAACTCACACAAACAGTAGTTCAGGCTATGATCTTGGGTTAGGACAATGAGAAAACTACCCAAGATCTCAAAACTTGAAAATAGAGTCATTAACGAGTGAAATCCTACTGCACTCATATTATCGGGACCGTTCCTTTACTAGAGCTCATCGCGAGACAACACTTGGGTGCACAAGAAGGTAGCCCGCCTTTGACTGCATCCTATGGGTGTGTTATATATTGGGGTTCCCTTCGGGGATGTCGAAACTAGATCGGGGATCTAGACTATTATATTCATATAGTACTATCCTTGGCTATGTCCACGATGATGTACGCGATTCCACCTCAATTCTATCTTTAGTATGTGCTTTTAAAGACTTACACAAGGTGGTGGGATGGGAAATTTGTCCTAGTACGAAATAGATGAACCCACTCGCATCTTGATCTTTGGAGGTACTCGTCTTCACGCAGGAGTGCACCACACCTATCCTGCGAGGTTGTTATAGCATCATTTTTCACCTTCATGTGATGCATGATTGTCTCTATGGCCTTGGGCACCCATTCCTACAGACTTGAACAACTTCATAAAAAACAATGTTAAAAATCCCATACGCGGGTATGCCCAGACTTTTCCGCGTGTATACGCGAGTCCACATGTACTTTTCTGCATATGCCATTAAAATCATTAAAAATATATATAAAAATTCCCTATTTTCGGGCTGGGTTGATGGTTACTCCAGTAGTTCAACCACCCCAGTACGTGGCCAACTATTTCCAACTGATTGAAACTACTTTGAGGGAGTATAAAAGCCTCTCATGTGAATGGCCTAAGGGAGAGAGAAATTTATAGATCTTATACTGATGGAATCCCAATTCAAATGCAGATTCCCGTGCCTCTTGCACTTTCCCAAGTTTAACGAGGCACCTTGTTTCCTAGGATGTTCATCCATTTATATGCCATCTCGAGTGCACAAGTCTTGAAAGTATCTTGGCAGAGCAGACGCGGGACGAATAGGATAATGATGCAGTCGAAGATCGTGGAAGGATTCAGGTGATCTCTCCACTTTTTATTACTGTACATGTTGTTCGTAATAAAGAAGAACCATCTTGTTCCTGAATTCACGTGTTAATATCTGCTTGCATATGTGAAAATGTTATTATTTAAGCATTTATTATTTTTTATATGATGTTTCACATGGTTTTCACTGACATTTACGGTAAATATATGCTGTACAACTAGATTTCCATGCACGTTTCTTCTTGGTTTTCAGGTTAAGGAGGAAGAAGGGTTGCTGGGGGTTTGGACCCCGTGATATCTACATCAAACATAGGATTACGGGTGAGTTCTACTATCGATGTTATCTAGTTTTTAGCATACAAGTGTGGTTGTGTGAGTCCTTCTTGAATAGCATGCCCTGATCTGTGGAGGTTTTGACCCAACAAACCTCTAGGGTGTTTTTCCCCGAAACAGAACTAGCGACTCTACTGGGGAACACATTCTTGTGATTCCCCTGTTGGGTGGTTTCAGCTGTTTGAAAGGTTTCCAACAGTTTTAACTATTATTTCTAGTCCAGTTAACTTTTTCTCAGTCAGACTGAAGACTTGGTTCTTTATCCAGGTTTGATCTTTTTTGTTTTTCATTATTTACCTTTCTATACGCGAGTTTGTCTATACATAGATACGTATAAACGCAGTTTTCTTTAAAGGAAGTCGCGTATACGCGGGTTTCCTTTGACACAATCGCGTATACACGCTTGTTTCAAAACTATCAAGTAGCGTATGCCTGGGCAAATTTTGAAATTTTTGATTTCTTGGCTTCTTAGTCTTGTCTACCTATGGAGACCTGTTCCTGCAGTGTCTTTAGAGTCTTTGGATTGGGTTGGTAGTAGTTATTGGTCTTTTTTCTCTCTTGGTTGAAAAATGGCTTATTAGGCAAATCTTGTTTTTAGTGCTTGCATTTCTGGTTTGAGTACCAAGATCTCTTCCTGGAGATTCTTGGTTGTTCTGCTTCATCAGGACAGAGAGCCTCTGCTCATTTACTCTTTCCTACCTTTGTGTCTTGCTTTGCGCTTCGATTTTTGCCCATTTTTTTGGTTGGTTTTCTTAAGCTCATTTGACTAGGTCTTGTTGCAATTTTTGAAGAGTCTTTCTTGATTCTTTGAAGTTTTTGTTTGCTGGAAGGTTGTACTATTCTTCTGGGCTGAGTTACTCAGTTTATTGTCTTCCTTTGCTCATATAAATCTTGCTACTAAGTAGCCCTACAAGATTTGGAGCATTTTTGAAGTTTTTCTTGAAATTCAGAGTTGTTTGGCTTGGAATTTGATAGTTTTCTTGGTCTCTTAGAGCTCTTTTATTTTATAAAATTCAAAAGCTCAAAAAACATTTTGTTTTGTTATTTGCTTTTGTTTTTCATTTTTGTTTTTGTTTCCTTACTTCTTTTGAAGCTTTGTTGAGATTTCTTCCCTTTGGTTTTTTACTTGATTTTGGAATGGAATTGTCATTGGTTTCTTCCTCTTGTTTCAAGCATTTTTGGTGTCTTTATACTGAGAGTTTTTGATTTTGGGAACTAGCTTTGTGGACAACCAAAAAGTGATAAAACTGAAGGATCTTTGGGAAATTTCTCTCTGCTTTAGTAGATTTTTCATCTTAGAATTTGCATTCTCTTAGTTATTTGCATCAGGTTCACTTAAGCATTTAGTCTTTTTCATAGTTTTTGTGAGTGTGGAGTTTGTTATCTGAAAAGAAAAAATTTTAGTCTCGTAGAACCTTTGTAGAAATTTCTTTTCATCAAAAGGAAATTACTACATTTGCATGTAGTTTGGTTTTTATTAATTTCTTTTTTGCGTCACAAAACACCACGAGTTTCATTTCTGTATCCCTTTGACTTAATATAATAGCCGATTAAAATAAGCACTATAATTTAAAAACAACTAGCAAGTTTTTTATTAAGTGTCATACACCAACTAGCTAGGTTGTAGGGCCTTGGATTAGGTGAGTGGAGAGTTAACTCTCCAAGGCCACTCAAACAAAAACATAGAAGTTGATTAATTGAGCGAAATCCAACTCCGTTAGGTGGACCGGGAAAGCTCTCCTCCAGAGAGTCAAGCGCGAGGGGAAGTGAAGGCCGAGAAGAGAGATACCCCCTCTCTGATTTGCTGGATCTGACCTCAAGATCGTTCCGCCCGGCTTCTGACACGGATTGGTGCCCATAGTCTCCATTCCTAGGTTCCACATAGGTGACTGCGGGGGGGGAATACCCGTGGTACCTGAGGAAGATGTCGTATCACTTCCAGCAGTACTTCTGGGGGGTGCCCTTGTGAAGCTTGGGTACTTGTGCCGGCAAAGGTTGTTGTTAGGAGGTCGGCGTAACTATTTCTGTTACCTTCGCTAGTAGGCCTGGGCCGTAATTATCCCAGACTACTTTCGGGAGGTCGTATTCTTCCCTTTCTTGTATTTTGGTGTCCGATCCTAATCACCTGGAGCGGAAATACCTGAGGGCTATTTGCTTGATTGTATCTTAGGGATTTTTTGTAGTGAGTGCTCTTTGCTCCTAGCTTGCCTAGATTTATACTTTTTTGAGTCTAATTAAAATTTGTTAAAGTGGCTGATCAAGTGCCTCGTCGATCGAGGAGAATCCATGGGTTATCTCCCGAGAGTCCAGAGCCTTCTTCAAGAAGGCGTAGGAGTAATTTAGCAGGTGAATATCACCCTATGGCGTCTGACGCAGTGGACAGAGATCCTCCACAAGGGATTGAAGGTTTTGTAGTTAGCTCTGGTGTTGGTTCTGAGAGGAGCGTTCTGCTCACCTCGAGAGTCTTATTTCCGCAGGAAGAAGAAGTACAAGTAGATGAAGTATCTCAACCCTCTGAGTCACTTCCATCTCCTCTTCCTCCTGATTATCTGTTCGTTGTTGAGTACATCGAACCTGGGTCTGCAAGACCAGAAGATCCTCCATATTATTCATACCTTTCGATGGCCACGACTGGGAACGCGGCTTTTGTTGTGAGTGCTGCAGGCATTCAGACTCGTGCTTCAGTTGAAGGAGGAGGCACTGTTGCTATATCTTCGATTTCTTCTAGTACTGCTGTGTTTGGATTTGGTTTCACCCAAGCACATGCTTCTCAATCTGGTCCCTTTTATTTTGGAATTCCCACTAGTGGGATTCCTTCATTTTCCTTTTCCGCTGTTGCAGCTGGATCTACACCCATGTCTTCCATGGCTGGTGGATCAGCTTCTTTTCAATGGTTCCCCTTCGGAACTGGGCATATTCCTAGTTCAAATCATTCTTTAGGGTATTTTAAGTTTACTTCTCCGACTCAGAGTTTTAACCCTTGGTCTGGAGGTCAGAATTCGACTACTTTTATAGGTTGGAACCCTGTGTTTACAACAGTGGGGGCAGGGAATCAGTTTTACGCTGGTCACCAAGGGAATGCTTCTTTCCCTTCGTCGAGTGCTTATCAGACTTTTTCCCCTCTTTCTAATGCCTGGAACCCCTATCAGGGACTTTCCTCTTCGTTTAATACTTCGGGGGGGGGGAACTGGTCCGGTCTTTGGTAACTCTGTGTTGGGAGGAGGTTCTTCTCCTTTTTCTATGAGTTCTTTTTGGCAACTTGGTGCCTCATAAAATCCAAGGTATTCTTTTCAGAATGTAGGGAATTCATCTCATCAAGGATGGAATCCTCAGGCTCCGCCTCGTTTACCTTTTTTGGCAACGTTAAACTTGCCAGATCTGTCGAAATTGACAAATGATCCGATCCGGTACAGTCCAGGGTGGCCTCCGGTTCTGACCAAATTACCTTCAGACATTCCAAAGTTTGAAGGCAAGAATGGAGAGGACCTGGCCGACCATATCACCACCTTCCATTTATGGTGCTCTTCTAACTCCCTGATCGATGATTCGATTAGGTTGAGATTGTTTCAATGCACCTTAACTGGAAAAACTGCCAAGTGGTATATTGAGTTAACTGGGGGGTAGTTTTGCTACATTTGGAGATCTGGTTGTTACATTTCTAAATCATTTCCAGTTGCCCGTCCGTTATGACGCCGGGACTAAACTCCTAGCTAATTTTAAGCAAGACGACGCAACCCTCATTTCTGACCATATTCAGGAATGGTAGAGAAGGAAGAGGCTTATTAAAGCTCATATTCTAGGAGAATTCCTTTTGGAATGGTTTTTGAAATCTCTGCAGTTAGACATTTCCAAGGATGTATCCCTGTCTGGGGTATTTTCTGAGGAACAGGCTATTTTTAGGGCCTAGCAGCTTGAATTGATATATTCTCAGTCTGGAGTCCTTCATAAATATTTGCCCAATGCTCCTCGCTCCAAATTATATTTATCCAAAACTAAGCCTGGTCCTCATGGTGATGGACTTATTGGGTCGATCAATAGTGGTGCAGCTAGCCTACTTACTCAATTGCAGTAGTTGTCTTTGCAATCTGCTCCTTCTGGTCAGGTTATGCCTGCTGAGTCATCGCCTTCCCAATATTTTTCGGTAAATGTCGTCCAAACTTTCGACCGTAAAGGAAATCAACAATCCAAAGGGAAGAAGAAGGGACAGAATAATAAGAAAAAGGGCAAGAATGGGAAGGGTAATGCGAATAAAACCAACGAGCATGTTGGTGAGGGTCCAAAGGATAAAAAGAAAGTGAAGTTTCCATGCAAGTTGTGTGTTGGAGACCATCTTACTCACCTTTGCCCTAAAATTCAGGATGCGCAATGCTTGTTAGCTCAGCAGGGTTCTTCCAGTTCCCAGGCTGTGTTGACAAACCCTTTTCCCCAAGGGAAACATCTAGTTGTTCGCGTGAATCAAAATACTGGGTCTTCCTCTGGGGGCACCCAGGAAGGGGAAATTCCGTCAAACATATACATGATGAGTGCTCACGTGGATGTCGCTACGAGATCCCGTGATTATGGCGAAGAAGAGTCTTCGAAAGCTAAGGGTGCTCCCGATGTTACTGAGCCGCTTCATATTATGAGGCCTACTGTTGAACCTATACCTTGGATGCCCAAAGCATCTACCAAGTGTACGACGATTAATCCAAATGCTAGGGCTGCCCAGAATTACTCCATTGTGGAAGATCTGCCGCAGAGTCCTTGTGCCATGTCGGCTTTAGAGGTGCTCTAGTCTTGTCCAGCTCAATGCAGTGCTTTGCTCACTGCTCTTGGGGCTGTCGATCCAAAGAACTCTCTTATGATTACGTTCGATATGACTAATTTTAAAAAGAGACTCCCTCATCATATGGGTTTTCATATTAAATCATCATACCAGAAATGCAATATTTTTCATACGGTCGTTGATGAGGGTGCTTCCACATGTGTGATGTCTCTCACATGCTGGAAGGGAATTGGATCTCCCGTAGATGTTCCATTTGCTACTCTTCTGACTTAATTGGATGGTCATTCTCATAGACCGCATGGTATTTTCCCAGCTTTGCCTATCTGTGTTGGGGAAAAAACTGTAAATATAGAGGTTGAGATAGTTGATGCAAGCTTGGACTACAACCTTCTGTTGGGGAGAAACTGGATTTATGAGATGGATGCTATTGCATCTTCATTGTTTCGGATTATTTGTTTCCCTCATGAAGGGAGGATTGTTATAGTGGACCAACTGGACTGTCCTCCTGTAGACCCGAATGCATCTACTAACTCAACTATTCCAAAGTTGGATAATACCAAGTCGCCTACTAAGAACTTAGGGGTTGGAATGTATTCTTCCTTGATGGGTACTTTCGATATTCCTCCTCCTACAGTTCATATAAATGAAATTTCATCCTCTAGGGCTCCTCTTTGAAGAGAGTTCTTTAGAACTCATTATTTTTCGGACCCTTGGACTTTGACTTCCCCTACTGCCACATTAGCGGAAGGTCAAGTGGGTGGAATGGCGTTTCCCATGTCTGCAGCTGAGATTTCTTATCAATCTATTGTTGGCTCTGCAGAGTCCATTCCAGCTCCTCTTTCACCGGAAGAGTTGGATGGAGATGTGGCCCCGGCTTGGACACTTAGTTCTTCTTCTGCCCAGGATTGCCTTGATACCACTCTTCCATCTGAAGAGGTCATCCTGGAAGCTATGACTGGTATAGATAGGCCATGGGATGATTTGCATCATTGGTCCTACTTTTTACCTGAGTTAATAAAAGTTGAAACGAGTTTTCCAAGTCCTCCATCTCCTGGTCCTGTTTGCCCAGTCCTGAACCCTTTAGCACCAACACAGGTATATGCTGAAGGGAACATGGCTGTGATTTCTCCAACTATCCCGGTGAACATCTCTAGGGATTCCAATGTTATTGAGAATGTCTTCATCAAAGCTGAATGTTCCCCTGAAGAAATTCAGATTTATACCGATCTCTTTAAGGAGTATAGGGATGTATTCGCTTGGTCTTATGAGGAGATGCCTGGTATAGATCCGTCTATTGTCCAGCATGAGATCAAGACTTACGAAAACGCCAAGCGTGTGAGGCAAAAACTTCATCCGGTAAATCCTAGGAAGGCTGCAGCTATCAAAGCTGAGGTGGCGAAGTTGCTTAACGCAGGATTTATTTATCCGTTTCCTTTGACTGAATGGGTTTCAAATCCTGTTCCTGTGGATAAAAAACAAGGAACAATTCGAGTTTGCATCGATTTCAGAGACCTTAATAAAGCATGTCTGAAAGATAATTACCCCACACCATTTATAGATCAGATCATTGATGAGTGTGCCGGTAACGAAATTTTTTCCTTGATGGACGGTTTCTCTGGATATAATCAGATTACTATTTGTCTTGAAGCTCAGCATAAGACTGCCTTTATTTGTCCTTGAGGTACGTTTGCTTACAAGAAGATGCCTTTTGGTCTTAAAAATGCTGGGGCTACGTTTCAGCGGGCCATGTCATATGCCTTCCACAACATCAAACAGATTATCGAGGGATATTTGGATGATTTAGCTGCTCATTCTCGAAAGAGGATGGATCATCCTGCTCACCTCCGTCAAGTATTTGAACGATGTCGTTTCTATAAGATTAGGTTGAATCCGAGCAAGTGCATTTTCACGATTACATCCGGTCGGTTATTGGGATTTATTGTGTCTAGGGAAGGGATTAGGGTAGATCCCTTCAAGGTTGAGGCAATACTTCGGTTGCCTCCCCCGTCATCTATTCGTCAACTTCAAAGTCTACAAGGAAAGGCTAATTTTCTTCGGAGATTTATCGTAAATTATGCTAAAGTTACCAAGGGATTTATGAGATTGTTGAAGAAGGGAGTTCCATTTTTTTGGGATGACTTCGCTCAACGCTCATTCGATGCTTTGAAAAAAGCATTAAACTCTGCTCCTTTATTGATTCCACCTGACTATAGCAGGGATTTCCTTTTGTATCTAGCAGCAACAGAATCTACCGTTGGTATGGTTCTGGTTCAGGAGGATGATGCTCTCGCAGAGCATGTTATATACTATCTTAGTCGAGGATTGGTAGGACCTGAACTCCGGTATACTCCGATAGAAAAATTAGCTTTAGCAGCTGTTCATGCTGTGCAGCGACTCCGGCATTACATTCTTCTACGAAAAAATTATGTTTTGGCAGCAGCCAATCAATTTCAATTTGTTCTCAGTAGGCGAGTGATTGGGGGCAAATACAATAGATGGATTGTGATTTTGCAGGAATTTGATCTTGAGTTTATGTCTGCCAAGTCCAAGAAATCATTGGTTTTCGCGGAACTGATCTCCGAGTTGCCCTGTGGGGATGAGATAGTTTATGATGAATCCTTTTTGGATGAACATTTATTTCTTATCTCTCCACAGGATCCTTGGTATGGAGATATAATTTTGTATCTCCAGACTGTGAAGTTTCCCTCTGCTTTTTCGAAAGATGAGCGTCATAAATTGCGTCACTTGGCTAAGAATTACTTGATCATTGGTGATGTTTTATACCATCGAGGGGTTGATTCAATCCTGAGACGTTGCTTAACTCTCGAAGAAGCCGAGGCTGTGCTGAATGATTTCCACAGTGGAGCTTGTGGTGGTCATTTATTTGGGCTTGCTACAACCCAAAATATCTTGCGTGCTGGGTACTTTTGGCCTTCGATTTTCAAAGATTGTATGGAGTCGGTCAAAAAGTGTCATCTGTGTCAAGTTTATACTTGAAAAATGCATGCTCATCCAACTCCGTTTTTTCCAGTCATTACTGTCGGTCCCTTTACAAAGTGGGGAATTGATTATACTACTTGTAACCCGCCTTCGGCTAAAGGTCACAAGTACATTATTGTAGAAGTAGACTACTTTACGAAGTGGGTCGAGGCTATGCCTACTTTTGGGAATGATGGTGAGACTGCAGCTCTTTTTCTTTTCAACCAGGTTATTGATCATTTTGGTATTCCTAAAGAGATTTTCACTGATCATGGTAGTCATTTTCAGAATAGCATGATGGCTGAGTTGGCTCTAAAATGAGGTTTCCGGTAGGAGCATTCATCTCTGTATTATCCTCAAGCCAATGGGCAAGTGGAAGCCGTGAATAAATCCTTGAAGACAATTCTTCAAAGGACAATTAATAAAGCTCGATCCAACTGGCATATTATGCTATATCCTGCACTTTGGGCATACAGGACGTCAGTGAAAACTGCAACTGGCTTTACTCTGTTTCAACTAGTTTACGGGTTGGAATCTATATTTCCCATTGAATGTGAGATTCCTTCTCTTAAGTTAGCTGTTGAACTTCTTCCTGAAACTTATATCCTTGAAGAACGTCTCCTTCATCTGGAACATCTCGATGAGCAGTGTCAGGATGCTGCCACGATGAATGAAGCGCATAAAAACAGAGTTAAAGTTCAGTACGATAAAGCGGTCAAACCTAGGGTTTTTTCGGAAGGTGACCTTGTTTTGGTCTATGCCCAAGAAAAATATGCCCTGGGGGTAGGAAAGTTTAAGTCTATGTGGTATGGCCCCTTTATCATTAAAAAAGTCCTTAAAAAGGAGCATATACCTTGGTTGATTTTGAGGGAAACGAGTTGCCGGAGCCTAGAAATGGGCTCTATCTGAAAAAGTATTATGCCTAGGATTTGGCCTGACATTTTGCTTTTGTATATAGTAGTTTTTCTTTGTACATATCTGGTTTTTCGATCTTTGATGCGATGGTGATGTTTTTGATCTGCTTTGGCAGGTTGTGTCGAATATCATGAGTCATTTTGGTTTCGCCGATGGTGCTAGTAGACACACCCAGAACTTGGCTTCCGTGGCTTGGGTGCTTCATCATCCATCCGGTCAGCTGTTAGTATCAAGAGGAGTCTGTATTGGTCCTACTTCCAATAATATAGCAGAATACACTGTAGTTATTTATCTACTCTCGGACGTAATATCTTTGGGTTTTGATTCATTGGTAGTTTTCTTGGACTCTCAGCTGGTGGTGTCGCAATTGAACAATACTTATCGGGTTCGAGATCCATTTTTACTCCGGTTGTTATTGAGGGTACATTTTTTACAAAGATTATTTCAATTTTTAACTTTCATTCATATTCATCGAGCCGACAATTGGATGGCAGACTCATTAGCTAATCAAGCAATTGATTGGCATATTAATCATTCCATACAATAAAATTTAATCATCAAAAACATCATACATTTTTATACATTTGTCACATCACATCAAATCACCGTATATATATCATCAGAGTGTTCAAAAAACTATACAAAATTTGGATTCATAAGTCATACAAAAAATTGGGCTTATGCCCCCGATCATGTTTAAATCTCAAAAAATATACAGTCATCTGGTATATCATATCTATCTAATCCTGTGGTCCCTGCCCAGAAGTTGTGTTCCTATAGAACACGATCGCGGTGGCAACTCGGCGAAATAACCGTACCCAGTCACGGGGTACTCCTACCACCCGTCTCTGGATGGCTTCAGGAAGATCTTCCATTGCAGCCATAGGTACTTGGCAGGTTAACCCCTCCAAATTACTCTGTACAGCCTGGAGGGTCCTGTCTAGATCTATTGTATCCACCTCACCTCTGCAACGCTTATGTCGAGGGTAACCCTCAGGTCGGATTGGTCCAATATCTGTATTTGTAAGTCATTTTGAATCCAATCAAAAAACATGTTTGTTTTCCATATTTTTTCACATATATTGAAAAAATCCAAAAAAAATATATAAGTCAAAAATTTCAAACTTACCAACTATGCCCCATGCCGTGCCTGGTGGAATGATGAGGTCTGGATCGCCTCAGAAATCCATCCCGGCATAGGGATAGTCCTCCACAACGATGATTTGTTCTCCCCACCATTGGAAGAACTCATCATCCCAAGTGGTTTAGGGAACTTCACTTCCCCCTAATCTCTTCATCAAGTCAGCCCATCGGGCAATTCTTGGATCTCTCGGGCTGCTAATAGAAGAGATCACTTTGTGTCTCAGCCCAGGAATCTTCTCGAAGAAGAATGTCATCAAGATTGTACCATATCCGAAATTTTTTGTCTTTGTTTTTCGGATAGAAGTCAATTGTTGCTTCATGTTCATCAGTAGAGCTATGCACCAATCATATAAATGAGTTAAGCATTCCACTGCTATACTCATTTGAGTCTTGGATGCCTGGTGTAGGGAAGCAGATCCCGCTACCCTGCCAATGGTAAAAAGGAGGATTTTCATGTGCAAGTCTCTTAAATCTTTGATAGCAATTTGAGTTCCAAATTTCTTGGAACCCTCTACGCAGTAGACGTGGACGTAATCTTCCACGGTTATCCCTCCCAAAGTCTTACGATGCAAGTCTACTAGCTCCCCCCTCTGGGAGAGTCCAGTAATAAAATAGATATCTTCCACCTCGATGCGTATGGGCAGCTAATCTATTATGAAGCAGTCTTCTTCCGGTTCCCAATAATTCACAAGCATTTCGAGCAACCGGACATTACTCTTCATATTTGGCATTTTGAAAAACTTGAGCAACCCGCAATTTCGAAGAATATTGAGTGATACTTGGTCCTGCATGACTTCATTGTCAATGGCACTGTGTTCACGCTCTCTCCAAGATATAGTCATCCTGCAAAAATTCAATAATTCGTTCATTAGATACGTGTTTTTTCATTTTGGGTTGCGCATACGCGACTTGCTTTGTGCACAGTCGCGTATATACGTGACTTTGTCATTATAAACCCGCGTATGCGCAAACCCGTGATTTTAAACAAATGATTCTACGGTGAAAATTCCTAATTTTTAACTTGTGAACGGACAAAATGAATAACAAAGATGAATTAATATCTTACCTAACAAATTCGGTGAAGTTTGACGGTCGATTGCTCCTGTTTTGACGAAAGAGGCTTTTTCTCCAGAGCACTTTTTCCCAAATCAACAATGTAACAATGAACCAAATATGAGGTAACTTGTCTATTTATGCCCAAAAATTTGAAAATTTTCGCAATATTTGTTATGCTTATTTTTTCAATCTATCGTAAGCTGCAAAACCCGGATGCTTGGAAGTGCCCAGAGTGGTATATTTTCAGGTACATTTTGACGAAGTTGAGATTTTTCCTGGTTTTTGATCCATAACTGCTGACCCGTCATGGCAGGTATATGATCTTCACTGGCATATAGGTTAGGGAATCCACTTTCCCTTGCATTTTTCATACTAGCCTCCATTCTGATCACTTTCCATAGGGTCGATCCCATCAGGTCATGAGTATTACACCCATTTCACTCGCCAATTATTTAATCATGACTTGGTGGTAGAGCCTTCCCTTACATGGGCTTCCTAGTTAGTTCCTCGCTATCACTTGTTGCCCATGGTGCGTTTTATGTAGGCTCGGGAGTCCTCTTTAGTCCCGCCATGACTTATGTGTTGAAGCTTCATTCTTCTTCTTCCTCACTATCATTTTTTCTAGCTATTACCCTAGAGGCTTCCTGGTGTTGTTAAGTTGTATTACTGCATTGCATATTGGCTACTTGTTTATCCTGGCCTTTAGCCGGCTTCATTGGGACTCAATGTTTAAGCCAACTTTTGACCTTGACTGTCTGTACACGTTAACCATTGCATGCACTTAGCTATCACGACTTGACACCCTCTTTACCCATGGATGGAACATTCCTCTGAGTATCGCTTACCAGTTTCCACCACCTTGCATTGAGCATAGGATCGTTCCAATCCCAGGAACTAGTGCATCTGCTTCTTGATACTCGTTCTATCCATTGTACCATAGCATTCTTTTATTCTTTTTCAGGCTTATTATATGAAAAAGACAAAAAAATCAAATATAACAAAAAGAGAAGGAACGGGATGTAACTTCGTAATTTGATGGCAGTACAGTGTCAGTTTGTCGCCCTTGAACAAAGCACATACACTTATATATTTCCTCCATTTTGGGATGGTTTTAGTTTTGACCTAGGTTCAGCCTTTGCCTTGTTTCACTGGTCAGTCCTCCTCCCGTTGGTTATCTCTTCCAATCATATGGAGAGTTTGTTTTTGCCTCCTGCATAACAAACTTATACAGTGTCACTTTTTGCTGGTTATCTTTTCCTTTTTTCATACACTTCGACAAAGGATTCATACTAACAGGAAGTCTAACCAGAGTCGGCCATTCTGCGGTGTCTCTTGACTCATTATTCAGTCGACCTTCCCTGTTTTGTCAGTATCTTGTTCTATCACATCAGATGTTTTGGTCTTCTGCTCATGCTGGTTTGAGAAGGTCTCCATTGACTTCTCGCTGGTGGGTTTGTCTCTTATCGACTACGACACATTGCTCTGAGAGCAAACCTAGAGCCGCACCCTGGCCCTACTTCCATCATTGATAGGTGACCTTGTACTCAGCATTTGATCATCATTATGGGTCTTTGACTGAGTGGTTTCCCCTGTGTTCGATGTCAGCATACATTATCACACTTGGGATTCGTGCAGTACCTTGATTTCCATTTGACCCTATTGGTGGATATCTCGCCTCTGTGTCAGCTTTCATTATTGGTTGGTTTAGAGGGTTTCTTCCGTGCGCTAGCTTCATCTTGTGCATGTCGGAAATGTACTTTGGTTTGGTTCCGTCACTCTACTTCGTCCGATTCCTTCCAAATCTTGGCCTGCAGGTTACACTCGCGCTAGACTGATGTGGGATGCCTTAATGCCTTCCTTCCAGCAGATCTTTTCCCATCGACTCCGACTCATTTCTCTGGAAATAAGATCTAGAGTCTTTTTGTCAGTACCTTAGGGTTTGCAGTCATCAGTGGCAGACTCTTCGCTATCGACAGAGGGGATTCAGCATTGCCTCTTGATCGGTAGATTCTTTCAAGTGTTCGACTTCAACTCATTCATTCGCACTTGTTAGATTGTACTGGGGCACCTTGACACTCATTTTCATTATTGGTGGGTTGTCTCGCGTTGGCTAATGGTAAACATTATTTACCGGTAATCCAACGATTTCTCACATGGTCGACTTCAGCTCATCTATTCCCATTGTGTAGAATTGTGCAATAGTGATCGGTGAAGACCTCGGGTTGCATCAACATTTTTTCGGTTCACTTTTGACAGTCCATTCAGTTTCTGCCAGTGATGTCGTTCACCCTTATATGTTGCAGTGTCAGTACAGTAGCATTCTATATGTTGCCTCCCGAGTTGTGTGATTGTATCATTTATTCCACTTTTTATGATTCAGTACTTAGAGTTTCAGTTACTTATATGATTGGACATCCAGTTTCAGCATCATTGATCAGCTTTCTATATGTGATACCTAGACATTAATTCTGACTTGTACTTCCGGGCCATGCTCAGATGATTCATTGTGTACTTTCAGTTCAGCTATACTTGTATACATTTTGGATCCATTTTGTACTTTCTATATGATGTATTTTTTACTGAGCATGGGTATGCCCACATCAGCATGAGTTGACTCTCTGTTTTCTTTCAATGGTTTTTGGCAGGCTGAAATCTGGTGAAGTCCTCTCTTGTCCTTACGAAGTTCTTTCTATGTGCATAATACATTGCGGCCATCATGTACCCCTTCTGACCTCATATATTAGGGGGCATCTATTATAGCATCATTTTTCACCCTCATGTGATTCATGATTGTCTCTATGGCCTTGGGCACCCATTCCCACAGACTTGAACAAAATTCATAAAAAACAGTGTTAAAAATCCCATACGCGGGTATGCCCAAACTTTTCCGCGTGTATACGCGAGTCCACATGTACTTTTCCGCGTATGCCATTAAAATCATTAAAAATATATATATAAATTCCCTATTTTCGGGCTGGGTTGATGGTTACTCCAGTAGTTCAACCACCCCAGTACGTGGCCAACTGTTTCCAACTGATTGAAACTACTTTGAGGAGTATAAAAGCCCCTCATGTGCATGGCCTAAGGGAGAGAGAAATTTTATAGACATTATACTCTGTTGGAATCCCAATTCAAGTCTGAATTCCCGTGCCTCTTGCACTTTCCCAGATTTATACAGGAAACCCTTGTTTCCTGGAGATGTTCATCCATTTATATGCCATCTCGAGTGCACAAGTCTTGAAAGTATCTTAGCGAGGCAAGGGCGGGACGGATCCGGACGACGGTCTGTTCGAATATCATGGAAGGATTCAGGTGATCTCTCCACTTTTTATTGCTGTACATGCCGTTCGTAATAGAGAAGAACCATCGTTCCTGAATTCACATGTTAGCATCTGCTTGTATATGTCAAAAGGTTATTATTTAAGCATTTATTATTGTCTATATGATGTTTCACTTGGTTTTCACTGACATTTAGGGTAAATATATGTTGTACAACTAGATTTCCATGCATGTTTCTTCTTGGTTTTCAGGTTAAGGAGGAAGAAGGGTTGCTGGGGGTTTGGACCCCGCGGGATCTACATCAAACGTAGGATTATGGGTGAGTTCTACTATCGATGTTATCTAGTTTTTAGCATACAAGTGTGGTTGTGTGAGTCCTTCTTGAATAGCATGCCCTGATCTGTGGAGGTTTTGACCCAACAAACCTCTAGGGTGTTTTTCCCCGAAACAGAGGTTCGGGCGAAGCTCTAGAGTGACCGTAACTGTACTTTCAACCAACCCTCTTTGTATACTATTGTAATACTGGATTTCATCACCAGCAAATGGTAGTACTCAGACAGGGCACCCTATTCTGGCTGCTTGCTGATTGATTTTAGAGAGTCATTTTTCTTTTTTAGGTGTGTGGTTACTGTCATTGAGACTTTATAATACATCACAATTTATTAAAATTTGTTAAAATTAAGCAGGTCACCGTGGCGTCCCCCGACCCACGCCGTCTGTTTAGACGACATCAAGGTCTACATCCTCTAACTATTGAGGAAGAACTGAACCTTGGTGACCCTGTGCCTTCCACGGAAGAGCAGTCTCCACTGACTAATCTTAATTTTCACATAGCATCATACCAGCCGGAATTTCTGGAGGACCCTTTCACTGAAGGGGTTGTACCTCATTACAATCCTCTGCTCACTAATCCGTTGGGGCCGGTGATAATTTAGATTCCACCACGCCAAGATATGTCTTCGGCCACACCAACATCCATTTCACCACCAGAATCCACTGGGTTGATGCCAATGGCAACCATCCCAGGTTCGCCACCATCCTCCCCGCCGGTGGTCAGTTCTATGCCATCACTAGCTAACTCCAGTAGTCAACATATACCTATTCCAAAACCTATGGTCATCACAACAGTCAGTAGCTTACCGAATCCTTCGGCATCTTCTTCTACCATGACCACGTTCGGACCCACGGTAGCTCATCCCACGAGTATGACTACTTCAGTACCTTCTAGCAACCCTTTCGGTTGGAACCCTCTGCTGAGTTCAAACCCCTTGGCCTCTACACCAGGGGGTAGTGTCACCAGCACTCAGGTAGCAAGGAACATTTCACTTCCTCTGCAATCCTTAAGACAAATAGGACAACCTATTGTTAATACTTTTCCCTTAAGTGGTTCAAATATAGGTGTAGGGTCCATACCGTTGCCAAACTATGCAAGTAGTAGCATGCCTCCAGGAAACTCTATTGCATCCATTTAGACTAACCAACCCCAAACTCCATCTGGAATGGGAGGCCACTTTATACTGGGGGAAACCAACAGTTCGCCCCACAATACAACATGCCCTATGGACAGCAACCGTATGTCCCTACTCCTCCACCTATAGGAAGTTTTTACCAAAGTCCTACTTAGCCTCCTAGTAACACATTGATGGGTGGACCCTATGGTCTAAATAGTCAGCCCATAATGCCTTGGTTAGATTCAGGGAAAAATCCACAATTGCCATTTTTGGCAGCTTTGGACATCCCTGATATCCATAAACTGACTAACGATCCCATCAATCACAACTCGCTTTGGCCTCCGGTGCCGCATAAGATTCCTTCTGACATCCGGAAGTTCGACGGGAAACAAGGGGATGACCCAACTACACACATCACTACCTTTCACCTATGGTCTATATCCAATTCCATGGTATATGATAGTGTCTGACTTCGACTGTTTCCCCGCACGCTTACAGGAAATGCTGCCAAGTGGTACATTGAATTACCATGCGCCACCATAAATACGTTTGGTGCTTTAGCAACGGAGTTTCTAAAGAACTTCCAAGTACCAATTAGATTTGAGACCGGAACGAAACTATTAACCTTGCTCTGCCAAGACACCGCAACCCACATCTCCGATCACATTCATGAATGGAGACGTAGGAGGAGGCTAGTCAAAGCGCCAATTCTAGATCATCTCTTAGCCAATTGGTTTTGCAAGTCTCTCTTACCCCACATAGCTAAAGACATTGGCCTTTCTGGTGCAGTTACAGAAGATCAATGCATCCTCCATGCCCAACATCTAGATTTAATCTATTCACAATCTGGAACGCTGTATGATTTTCTCCCCCATGCCCCTGGCAACCCAAATCCTCCAGCTACTCAGAAAACCAGAGCTCATGCCGATGGTCTCGTTGGCACGATCTCTGGCATAGCCACAAAACAGTCTCAGGGGCAAGCCTCCCAGCCATCTTCGGCTGCCACCGCCCCTCACCAAACGAATACTCTTCCCACCGCTGAGGTAAATACGGTGCAAACCTCACAAAACCTAGCGGGAAAAATAAGAAGAACAAGAAAAAATCATCTTCTTCAGAAGAGCAGTCGGATAATCAGAATAACACTAATCAGAAAAACACTGCCTAAAATGACAAAGGGAAGGATAAACCCATGAAATTTCCTTGCAAAATCTGTGCGGAGGACCACTTGACATACAAATGCCCTCGGCTGCAGGAATGCAGCGATTTTATTGCTAACAAGGATTCTGGGCAAACACCTGCCGTTCTTCATAATCCTTTCCCTAATCAACAGCAGCAACATCAACACATGGTTGAAAATCTGTGACAACCCCATCAACGGGGCAATGGTGGTTCTTATCTCTCCGGCGAAGGACATCTGCCATTTATGGCATTGAGAGTGTTGACCTTCAAACTCGAGCTAAGCTTTATGGAAACCCTACCATAGATGCTCAAGAACCTGGTACTAGTTCAAATCCATTGCCGCCAAACAGTTTGCATATCGAACGACCTACTGCTGACCCCGTGACTCATCCCCCCAAAGGGACACTTCGACGCACGACTCATAACACCTCTGCACGTGCAGCCCAAAACTACAACATTGTAGAATATTTGGCGCAGGCACCGTCAGCTATGTCTACTTTCGAAGTATTACAAACTTGTCCAGCACAAAGGAAAGCCTTGCTTTCGGCCATTGGTGGAATAGACCCCCAGGATTCCATGCTAGCTATCTTTGATATGGAAAAGGCTAAACCTCACCTCTCACACCAACTCGCATTCTAGGTGCAGGTTGTGTCAAAAGGGAGACCAATCCATCGCACTTTCATAGACGAGGGTGCTTCAACCTGCGTTATGCCACAAGCTTGCTGGCTCAATTTAGGTTCTCCTACCCTCACCCCGCCATTGAATTCCCTCTAAGCTTTCGATGGCCACACTTTCCTCCCAAAAGGATACCTTGCTAGCTTTCCCATCACTCTGAGTGGGAAAATGGTAAACGCGGACGTTGAAGTCGTAGAGCGCCATCTAGACTATAATCTATTGCTTGCTTGCAGTTGGTTGTATGCCATGACTGCCATTGTATCTTTGGTTTTCCGACTCATCCTATTTCCATTGGATGGGAAAATAGTCAAAGTGGACCAGCTATCCTTCTACACCCCTGATTATGCCACGTTACCAAGTAGCACTGTACCCCTAATAGGAGGCTTTCCTGACTCTTACGTCAGTATCGGTACCGGTCTTCTGAAGGCATCATCCCTACTGGGTTGTTTTCCTCTCCCACCGCCATTGATCCCAAACACAGTTGCAATGATATCCACCACTTTGGGTGGCTCTATTGACCCATGGATCATTCCGGCACCTTCAGATATTGATTCCTACGGAGATCAGATGTCGCTCTCACCAGCCGAGTTGGCTTACCAAGCCATCCAAACTGCATCTGAACCCTCCACTGCTATGGTTTCGACCGAAGGTACAAAACTCCCTCCCATCATTGTTCTCTCTAAGGATCTCCTCAATGAAGTCTTGCCTACAAACGAAGCTATTCGAGAGATCATGTATTTAGAAGAACGACCTTGGGGAGAGTTCCACCATCGCGCTTCGATGACTGACTCAGACGCAATAAAACTAAAATCCCATCTTTTGACCCACCTAAGATGGTTCCCTCCACTTACACGACTGTCCAAATTATCGAGTTAGAAGGGAAAATGGGTAATATTTCTAAGACAATGCTCATTGATATCTCGGTCAAAACGGGTATAGTGGAAAATATTCAGATTGGAGCCGATTGCAATCCAGAGGAAATTGCAGGCTTCACATCCCTTTTTAAGGAATTATGCGATGTGTTTGCTTGGCCTTATGACAAAATGCCTGGCATAGACCCTTCTATTTTCGAGCATGAAATCAAGATTTATGATAATGCCAAACCTGTTCAGCAACGTCTCAAACCTGTCCACCCGCGCAAAGCAGCCGCCATCAAGATTGAAGTAGAAAAATTTTTGAACGCTGGTTTCATCTATCCCGTTCCTTCAACTGAATGGGTTTCCAATCCGGTTCCAGTTGATAAAAAACGAGGCACCATTAGATTTTGCATCGACTATCGCGATCTAAACGCCACTTGTCCCAAAGACAATTATCCTACACCGTTCATTAACCAGATTCTTGACGATTGTGCCGGATGAAAATCTTTCTCATTCATGGATGGATTCTCGAGATATAACTAGATTGCAATCAAAAAAGACGACCAGCATAAAACTGCTTTCATCTGTCCTTGGGGCATTTTTGCGTATCGAAAACTCCCATTCGGTCTGAAGAATGATGGAGCAAATTTTCAGCGGGCTATGGACTACGCTTTTCATGACATTCGACATATTGTACAGGCTTACTTGGATGACCTTCCAGCCCATTCCAAGAAGCAACAGGATCACCTGGCTCATTTAAGAGAAATTTTTGCTAGGTGCAGATTCTACAATATACGCTTGAATCCTCATAAATGCATATTTATGGTCGAGTCCAGATGTCTGTTAGGTTTTATTGTCTCCAAGCATGGGATTAGGGTTGATCCCGATAAGGTTAAGGAAATTTTTGATCTGCCGGCACCACAATCCATCCTTCAACTCCAAAGTTTGCAGGGGAAAGCAAACTTTTTGCGTCGTTTCATCGTTAACTATGTTGAGATGACGAAAGGATTCATGTGATTATTGAAGAAAGGAACACTATAATTGTGGGATGACCAAGCTCAACAGTCATTTGATGCTTTAAAACATGCACTTGTTTCAGCCCCACTCCTTAGTGCCCCCGATTACTCACGCGGATTTCTCCTCTATCTGGCAGCATCACCATCCTCACTTGGAATGGTTTTGGTTCAAGTACACGATGACGACAGTGAACATGTGATTTACTATTTATCCAAAGGTCTAATTGGACCTGAATTACGTTATTCACATGTGGAGAAACTTTCTCTGGCATTAGTTTTCGCTGTCACCCAACTCCGACACTATATATTGCTGCGACAAACTACAGTCATTGCTTTGGAGAACCCCATGCGACATATCTTGTCTAGACAAATTATTGGAGGAAAATATTCCAAATGGATCGTAATCCTCCAGCAATTTTATTTGGTCTTCACGGCTGCCAAGGCAAAGAAATCCCTGGTCTTCGCTGAATTATTATCGGATCTTCCCAGAATTGACCCAGCAGAAGTAGCTCATGATCCATTTCCTGATGAATCTGTGCACTTGGTCGATTCTTCGGACCCATGGTATGGAGACATTTTAGTGTACCTACAAACCCAATGCTTTCGCCCGAATCTCACATCCGACGACCGTTGTCATATCCGACACTAAGCAAAGCACTACCTCGTGTAAAAGATACACTATATTGTCGTGGGGTTGATACTATTCTCTGACGTTGTCTCACTTTCGATGAGGCGGAACGCATTTTGAATGACTGCCACGCAAGGGCATGCAGTGGTCATCTGTCGGGCATAGCTACTGCCCAACAAATCTTGTGCGCAGGTTACTATTGGCCCACTTTGTTTAAAGACTGTATTGCAGCGGTCTAGAAATGCCATCCCTGTCAAATTTTCAAAAAGAAAATGCACGCTCATCCTGCCCCCCTTCATCCGGTTATCTCCGTCGGTCCTTTCGCTAAATGGGGAATTGACTTCGTCACCTGCAATCCCGCTTCGGAAAATGGACACAACTAAATCATAGTTGCAGTCGACTATTTTACGAAATGGGCCGAAGCCCTTCCCACTTTCAAGGCCAATGGTGAAACTGCCGCTCTCTTCCTGTTTAATCAACTAATTTGTCCTATCGATTATCACAGATCATGGATCTCACTTTCAGAATCATATGATGACCGAATTAACATCCATGCTAGGTTTCCGGCAAGATCAATCTTCGTCTTATTATCCTCAAGCTAATGGTCAAGTCGAAGCTGTCAATGGCGTCCTCAAAACCATGATTCGTCGATTGGTCGGAAACCATAAAACCACTTGGCATTGGAAGTTGTATTCTGTGTTATGGGCATACTGAACGTCAGTCAAAATTGCCACAGGCTTCACTCCTTTCCAGCTTGCATTCGGCCTGGAGGTAGTACTTCCAATCGAGTGCAAAATTCCATCAATCAAACTTGCCGTTGAACTCCTGCCTGGCACCACCGCCATAGAAGAGCACTTGCTCTCACTCGATAATTTGGACAAAACTCGTCGAGATGCTACACTAGTGCTCGAAGCTCACCAGCGCCAAGTTAAAGCTCAATACGATAAAACTGTCAAGCCTCGTTCTTTCCAAGAAGGCGATCTTGTTCTACTTTATGACCAGAAACATGACCTCTTGGGGGCAGGAAAACTCCAACCACTCTGGCTTGGTCCTTACATCATTACTAAAGCCCTCTCAAAAGGGGCTTACGAACTTCAGGACTGTAACGGAATTCCACTCGAGGAGCCCCGCAACGGGCTCTATCTAAAGAAGTATTTTTCCTAGTTTTGCCTTAGGCATATGCTTTGTAATTTTATGTATATAAGTTTTGCTTATTATTTTGATGTCTTCTGGATGTGTCTTGGTTTTCAAGGTGTTTTTCTCATGTATAATATTTTTCTTTCACACAGATGCCGTCGCTCCCCTTAGCATATGTCAGATATGCAGACGCTGCTAGTCGTCACACTAGACACATTGCTTCAGCTGCTTGGGTTCTCTACACTCCTGAGTCGGATCTTTTTGGTTCTGGGGGAATCTTCCTGGGTAACACCACCAATAATGTTGCTGAGTACATGTTGGTGATCCAACTCCTCACGGAAGCGGCATCTCGTGACATCTCCAATTTAGTGGTCAGGTTGGATTCCCAACTCATCATTATGCAGTTGAACAATCACTATCGAGTCCGCCATTCTGTGTTGTTACATTATTTCTTAAGGGTAAGACTTCTAGAATGTCATTTTCAAACAATTACCTTTGAGCATGTTTCTAGAGAATTTAATGCATTGGCTGATTCTTTGGAAAATTATGTGTTAGATTGGCATTTGTCACATTTATTGTAAAAGATTTACTCATGAGTACATATATTTTTATCACATTAAAAATACATAAAAATTCAAAAAAACAAAATCACCAAAAAGTATATATATATATATAGATCATGTCCAGTACATAGTTACATCAAAAAAATCTTCCAAAACTTGGGTGTTTTACAAAAATTTGGCTATACTAAGCCACGCTTTGACACTAATACATCCGCTCCGCCAGCTAAGCCTGATGCTCATGGTAGCATACAACTGCTCTAGATATCCTCCTCAGAGGCACTAGGTATCTCTCCGGCACACCTACAGTATGCCGCTGCAGACGAACTGGAACCTCCCGCATAGGAAGGGGTGGTATGCCCATACTCAGACCCTCCAGGTTTCTGGAGAGTTCATGTAAAACTTGGGCATCATCATCGTCGCCGGCTTCCGCATCCTCTACTGGTGCGCCAGCCCCGGGTAGCTGTAGTCCTCGCCGTGCATAGCAAGGGGCCCCAACTGGCTGGACAGGTGCCACATTTGTGTCAAGCAAACAAAAGCTTCATGTCAAAACATAATTTTCACCCTATCTCAAAAAAAATAAAAAAAATTGCATAAACATTCAAAAGATAAAAAACAAAGTACTTCTTTGAAAAGTCACTGATCATTTCCTTCTTACCATCGAGTCCCCACTGGGTACTAGGAGGCAGGACTAACTCCGGATCGCCCGTGAAGTTCATCCTTGCATAGGGATAATCCTCAAGAATGATTATCTGGGAGCCTAGCCAATCAAAAAATCCATCATCAAAGCAGTGACAGACGGGACCCTCTGTAGTCCACGGAAGCAAAGCTGCCCACCGAGCCTGCCTCGGCTCACGTGCGCCCAATGGCACTGTAACAATCCTGGGCCTCATCAACGGTATCTGCTATAGTAAGAAAGAAATAACCAGTGTACCATACCCAAACTCCCTCTGGGTATGGGTCTTACATGCGGTAAGTTCTTCTCGGACCCGACGGACAACCCCGTCACACCAGTCGAAAACCTAAGGTTGCATACAGTCCAGGGCTAGGAGCATCTGGGCCTTAGTGGCCACGTGCTGACTCTTGGCTCCTGCCAAGCGAACAATCATCCATAAAACAAACCTCAATGGTCTCAAGTTCACTTGGGCGATCAGTATCCGGTTGCTCACAGCCTGAGTGTCACGTATGAAATGTGCATGAATCAGATCAGTAGTGGAACATCGGTCAACTCTAGACCCTATCAAGTTGGGCCTCGCCCCATGACATGATAGGCCGGTCAAAAAGTACACATCATCCTTTTCGATTGAGAGCTCATTGCCCCCAATCCAAAAGACATGCTGGTGTTCGTCCCACTGCTGGTTTAGCCACCTCAGGAGGTCCTCTTGACCCCTCATCAGTTCTAAGCGGGCATATTTTAGCAATCCACAACTGCAAAGAGCCATCAAGCTTGCAGCATCCATCACCATCTCTCATTCTTCCCGTTCATGTTCTCTCTCTCGCCAGATACTCATGTTTAAACAGCTGAATACCTGCACAAACAACATTTTCAACCAATCAAAACTTGCGTGGACCACTTCAAAACGGAAAAAATGGAGTTACTAGAAAAAACGGTGTGCCTAACGCTGGCTCTAGTACAAAACAGAGTGCGCTAACGCGGTATCCCTTCACGGGTTATGTGCTTAACGCGACTGTTATACTCCTGCCCCGCATTAGGCGCAAACATTTTTCCAGGGCCTCGAAAATCTCTTATTTTGAACCAGCCAAAAGTAACAAAAAGATAATTAAATGCTAGCAGGAGGTTCTAGCTCTTACCTGGATCTCGCAGGAAGGAAAACCATTACCCGGATCAATCGTAATCGTCAGCTAAAGTTTTCACCCCTTTCACCCCAAAGCCTCTTCACAGAACTTCGCACAGTGAAAATGAAGGCCTTCTGACCTTCTTATAGCCATTTTTGGGGCACGACTCTCTTAAGCTAGTCAGCAAAGTCGTGAATTCTTGCTACACATGTGTCGCAACTTTTGAGATTTGGTACCGATGTTCTGATGAGCGGTCAAGATTTATATGCAGACATACTCATGGGAACTCGAGCATTCCTTTTACGGTATTTTTCTTGCTCGTTAATCCGAAAAAACTCGAGTTCCCTTCTTCGGAATCGTTAAAATTATATGAAGTTGACATCGAGGGTTCTTTTTGTATGGTCTTTTTCTTGCTCGTTAATCTGAAAAACCTAGAGTTTTCTTCTTCAGACTCGTTAAAATCATGAAGAAGCACTAAGATTTCTTTTAGGAATCTTTTTCTCGCTCATAAAACTGAAAAAACCCTGAGTTGTCTTTGTCGGGCTCGTTAAACTACCACGACAGAAATGATGGAGCCATTCTTTTCTCTTTTTCAAAGCTCTTTAAACTGAAAAAGTAACCGAGTTTTCTCCGCATGACTCGTTAAAATTTCACGGAGGCGATCGATTTTTCTCTGCGCGACTCGTTAAAATTTCACGGAGGGCACCGAGTTTTTCTTTGTTGGACTCATTAAAATTTCACAAAGAATACTGAGTGCACTCTATCTCCTCATACTCATAACAAAATGAGGTAGACGTCTATCGAACATAGATTTCTCACTTTTCCGGTTTCGATGGACTAACTTATGGAAAATGAACTATTTCGGGCTTACTATTATCCCTTTGTCACACCCGGTTATCAAGACATGACAAAGGTACCCCAATGGAGTTGTCTTTTATGATATTTTTCAGACTCTCTAAACATGAAAAATTCACCGAGTTTACTCATCTAGACTCGTTAAACCTAATCAGATGGGGCACAGATTTGTCTTTCCTGACATTTTTCAGACTCTCTAAATATGAAAAATTCACCAAGTTTACTCATCTGGACTCATTAAACCTAATCAGATGGGGCACAAAGTTGTCTTTCCTGACATTTTTCAGACTCTCTAAGCATGAAAAATTCACCGAGTTTACTCGTCTGGACTCGCTAAAATTAATCAGACGGGGAAACATTTGGACAAAGTGGATACTACCTCTGTTACATTTTAAAAAAAGGCCGATTTGGCAGCAAAATTTTTGAACATGGCACTTCCCAGAAAAATCTTTCGCAGTTAGCCGGAACCTACCATCTATGAGTATTAGCCTTCATTTCCCAGTGTCCCTGCACCAGTAAAATCCTAACACACTCTTTTGTGTTCATCAAGCTTCAATTGCCTAGTACCCTGCCAGAGTGCCTTCTATTGTTCAAGCATATCTCGCTATCTACTGCTCCTATTATCAACCAAACAGTTCATTATGCCAGAAATTATTTGTCGTCCGACATTCCCATTCACTCTTCATTATCTCAATCACAAACAAAATCATTTGGTTTCTATTTCATGTTGACTGATGTAGGACGCCTCAGTGCCTACCTTTCAACAGATCTCTTCCTATCGACTTCAACATCTTATCTAGGAAGTTGATCCAGAAACCCATCAGTACCTGGATACTTGTAGACATCAGTGGCAGGTAGTCCTGTGTTTGATCAGGGGTCTTTATCATTGGCTCCTGGTCAAATAATTCTACGATTGTTCGACTTCAACTCATTTTATTCACACTCGCTAGATTGTACTGTGCATATTAGGGACCATCATCATTATCGGTGGCCACCTTTGCGTCTGTTAACGGTTTTCATTATTGACTGGTAATCAGACGATTTCTCACATGTTCGACGACAACTCATTCATTCACATGTTGAGGAATATGCAGTTTAAGTGAATCAACGATCAAGACCTTAGGGCAAAAGCTACATCATTAAAGTTGTGTTTCCTTCCCCAAGTTGCGATATTGTTTATGGAGACAGCTTCTTCAGCCTGATCCTGTTATGACAGACACTTCCACATTGTGCCTATCAGTGGATAGATTCTTCATATCTCTATTCTAGAGAAATGATGTTGTTTAAGCTACTGAGCATGGGACATGCCCGACTCAAGGCAGATACTATATTTTCTGACATATGTTGTTGTTTCAGGTTTTCCTCAGTCTTTCAATCTCTTTATCTCTACACAAATTATAAAGTATTTCAGCCATCGTCTTCGTCTCTGACCTCACACTTTAGGGGGCATCTGTTACAGGTCAAAATACCTCCTCATCAGCTCAGAGGGGAAGACAAATATGGAAGAAGTATAAAGACCTAAATTAAACCTATTTCTGCCCGGGTAACGCCTGTCTATAACAACACCAGAGCGTTATAACGCAGCTAATAAGTGAATGGGCCGCGTTAGTGGCTAGGGAAACGCTCTGTTTACACTGGAGGGAAGCGTTACCCGTGTTTTAAGTTTGAATCGGGAAAAGCCCACGGAGAATGATTTGAATCTCCGGCTTTCCCTCACAAAAGATTCATTTCACAAAAGAAACTGCAGAGCATCAGTTCATTATTGGTCATTGCTATAACAAGACTGAACTCCAAAGGAGGCAAAAGCATAGAGATTAAAGAAACATCTAAGTTTTTTCCATTCCAAACTAGTGGAAATAGAAGGGCAACAATGGCTTTCTCCCTCTCCTATAAGAAGGAGCTGAAGGCTCTTAATTGGAGGTTGAAGGATTGCTAAAGGTTTTGGCAAACTTGTGGAATAGAGAATAGTGTTATATTGTGAAGGCCAAGAGTCAAAGAGGTTCCTTGAGAGCTTGTTGACTTGGAATTCTTCACTTGAGAGATAAAAGAGATTGGGAGACTGAGGAGGGATTGGTACAACCGATGGTTGTAATCCTCCTTCTTTCAAATCAATAGAACTCTATTCGTTTTGTCCATTCAATGCTTAATATTGTCATTCTCGTTTGAACATTTACATTGCACGATATGAATGGCTCAGATGTGTAGAATTTAGTAGTTCATTATATATTGACTTGATTGATAGGATATATGTTATGTTAGAAATTACACGGATGCTTTGACTGATTGTAGGACTAATATTTGGAGCCGACGAAGAAGGACTCTTGTTTCGCTGCCTAGCGCTCTCCAAGGGACTCCAAGATTGTCAAAGAGGTAATTCTCTATCGTATTCCATTCAGTTATGAAAAGTTAATATGAACATGCTCATGCCATCTTTTTGAACAACACAGCTAATCTTATTGTCTACCTCGGGCACCGGAAAGCCCTGAGAGGGATATTCGAAAACCAACAACCCAAGCAGTTTACCCTATAGCATACATAGGGGGCTATCGCCCCCCCTGTGACCCCCCTGTGCATAACTAGTCATGGAAAAAATATAACACATACCCAACACACGTCCAATGATACCTAGCAGAAGGATAAGGATTCAGAGAAAGAGACAGAGCCAACCACGATGGGTGAAACCATTGACCTGAAGAACGAGAGGTAGGATAAATATGGTGTTGGTGCTGGGGCACCTGCGACATAGAAATGTTTGACAAAAGGTACTAATAGAGGATCTCAGGCCTCCTTGGGCCCGTGCAAAAGAGGAAGGGATCAAATAAAATAGGGAAAGAGGCCCTAACCCTTACAAAATATGACCTGAATGAAATTGAAAACATTGTCAAAGCTACGACTGAGTATCTTTGAGCCAATGTGGAATCCCAATACAAATCGGTCCTCAAGGATTTGCAACACGATCTCCGGGGGTTCTGCATACAGAGGAACCTGATTCAAGCGAGCGTGCAAAAAGTTGGACAAATTATCACACAACCCCTCAGCACTATTGCACCTGTAGACAACCAGGATTCCATGTCCCAGGGTCTTCAGTTATAATCGAGCAACCTGAGCTATGCGCCAACATGCAAGCCTGCAATGAGGTAGGATTTGACTTGGCCATGCTTCCGAGTAGAAAACTTCATGCTATGCACACTATGATCATGGAAGAGCTATTGTACTGGGAGTTCCATGCCTTAAATATCACTACGAAGAATCAGAAGTAGGTGAGCATGATGCATAAGAACCAGCAGAATTTAGAAGGAGCTCATCGAGTTGTCGAAAATCAACACGCTGCACTGGAATCCATGATCAACCGATTGTGCAGTGACCTACTTGAAGTTACTGTACCTATCACCGCTGCACCTACAGTCAAGTTAGAAATATTGGTGGCCGTACTGAAGGCCTCGTAGTTGGAAATCACAACAGTCCATACTGATCTAGAGAAAAATATTGCAGGCCTTAAGATGAAGCTGTAGCTAGAGACACCTCCAGAGGTGCATTCACAATGCGCCGCAGTTGTGCAGGAGTCAATTGCGAGCATCACCATTTTTGTTTATGCTTGCAGTAAGCCACTTGAAGAGTCCATGGGCCTTTGGATATCCGTCCAATATGACCCTGTCATCCAGCAGTTGAAGGTAGAGTTGTGGGCCAAAGAGAAACAATTTGATGAAATTTAGGTCGTTGCGCTAACCCTCGTGCTCGCTCAATGATTCACCCGGTACAGGAGAGTCACACCATTCACATGGAAATAAACACACTCCACTATAGAGAATTCTTGTTGGATGCACGAATGAAGCCATGGGTGGATGAGGCCTTGCAACTCTCACAGACTATCGATGGAGCTCTCAAAAGTCTGCAGTCGACCCAACACCGCATTAGCTTGGAAGCCAAAGGAACAACCAAAAAAAAATGTGTATAAGAAGAATAGTGCACTGCAGCACCGAGTGTCGAATTCCTTTTTCCATTTCAACATTCTGTGCAGGAACTTAAAGACAAAATGCAGGTAGCTGGACCAGAGTGAATCGGGACAAGTCACTAGATTATGTTAGGGGCCTGTTGGAGTAGGGTCCCTTGGGGTAAAGAAATTTTGAGTATTTTTGGGTTAATTTTTGTTTATAAGCACTGTGAACAGATGTAAAAGGGGATTTATGGTAGGTCAAAGACCCTTAATGATTATAACGGGTAAAAGGGAAAACCATGAGTCTCAATGGCATGGTTTGAGACAATGCTATGGGTGTGTTTGGAAAGATATAAATATGTAATATTCGAGAAGGATAGATATCAATAGATCGATATATGTTTATTCTTATGAATGTTTTGATCTAAGTTTTGGGTTGGTCTAGGTAGAAAGGCTCCTACTGGTTGTGTGCGTGGAGACTGTTGGTCTCCTGTGTTTTGATATATTGGCAAATCAAAAGACAAGGCAACATCAAAACAATCTTTAGAGTTCCAGGATCTAGTCCTCCTCTTCTCAGAGAGAGTTCTCTCAAATTTATTTGTTTTTGCAAAGGTTTATCTTGTGTGCTTTGGGTATTGGTTTTAGACTAGTTATTAAGTGCAAGTGTTTGTTTTTTTGTTTTTTTGGTTGAATTGATACAATAGAATATGAAAGGTCTAGGAAAGGTAGGTAGAAAGGAGGAGTATCAGTTTCATTGGGCAATGGAGTCAAAAAGAGGTTGTGACAAACTTATCAATGGATATGGGATATCAAAGGGAAAATCTAACTTGGCCACAGGATCCTTTGGTTTTGTGAATGAGATGGACATCAATGATTTAGAAGGAGAGTATAAATTCTCAACAAAGGGAATTTGAAAACATGACTTGAACAATAAAGAGGTATTTTATAGACAGGGCTAACCATAAATTCTACAAACCGCACTTTAAGCAAATAATGACTTCAAAACAACTTTTAAAATGAAATCTAAGATTCGGGGAACACTCTATTTCCTCAAATACTTTACTGACTTAGAAAACATAAAATATTTACTGATAATTGCAGTCATGGAAGAGGGAACACCTAATACATCTATGATCACAACTATAAAATACCTTTAAGACAACTGTTTAAGCAGGGACAAAGAGCATGATCGAAACATACCTCCTTGGCTCACTATAAATAGAGATAATTCAAAGGGAGACTTCAATAACAACCTTTAAGAGGTAGTAGACAAGCAAGGAGAACCATAAGTCATGCTGAAACCAACTATTCAGACTATTATAGAAATAAACAAGCACGAGGACTAAAGAGAGAGATTAAAGACTCTAAAATACCTCAGTAGAAGAAAAAATAAAACAATGAAGCATAAAAAAGTCTAAGGTGCTTCCAGGAGTCATTTCTTAGCCTAAAAATTTCATCCTACTGTAGTAAGAAATTATGGAACAAAATGAAAACATGAGAAAACATTAAACAGTTCAGAATACTTCACCAACAACCAAGCTCATGGATCCAATGATAGAGCCTTCTAAAAAACAAGCATGCAACAACATCCTCAGGGCTTCCAAGACTTCAATTTCTTCTTCAACTTCAACACACTATGTATTATTTCAGAGAGTTTTAGTATTACAACTAGTGATCAACCAACCTGTATCTCATCTTCTTCAGAAGTACTTATAGAAGAAATGAGGAGGTGGAAGAGCTTTAGGTTTGAAATGCAATGAATTTTACACTAACTGCAACTCCAAAACTCGAAAACCATGCAAGGCCTAAGGCAGGAGAACATTGAATTATGATTATGTTCATTTACTCTGTTTCTATATTTTTAAACTCAAATATCAAAAAGATTGACTTCGAGGCCTATTTCTTATCTTTGTAATAACTCTGCTGATAGTTTGAGAATTTGTTCTTTCTTTGGTAATAACTGTTCAGCTGTCTTTAGATAAATATCTTCTGTTCTGGCAATAACTAGGCCTTCTTTGATTGCTTTGAGGCTGAAGGTGTCTTTTGTTAGCTGCAGAGGATTCAATTAGCCTCTTATGTGGTAGTGGATGCTTCTCAGACTGATATATATTATTTTTTTAACCTAAAACACCTTTATTTTACTTAAGTTATGTGTTTTAGGCTTAAAGAAGCCTAATTTTTGTATTTTGGTCTTCAAACTGTCTTCAATTGTGGATCAGGTCTTTGATTAATTGAATTAATGCCTTAATCCTTCAAAAACTGTGTTAAAACCTTAAATTTCTTAACTTATTCTTTGATTTCATATTGTCAAACTGATACTCTTCGGCTGTGGTGTTTGCTGTGTTTCCATTGTTGTTGCAGGCACGCAGAGGTTTTATAAAGGCATCAGTGCTCATAAGGCACTGATAAAATATAATTTGGAACTCCGCAGAATTATTTCCTTTGTGAAATAAAGGTCTGGGTGATCGTCATCCCCAGCCTTTGATCTCTTTTTAAACAACTGAGAAACCTTTAAAACCTGCAAAATACATAAAAAGTTATAAAAATCCTGCGTTGCTGGGTAAAAACTGCTTTGGAGGTTAGGTTAAATTATGGTTGTCGATCCGGACTAATTGACGATCGAGATTGCTCGATGGGTTGATGGGGAGGCGGTTAGATGAAATGAGGGTTAGATTAAGTTCGGGCCATTCAATAAAAAAGATGAACGGTGGAGATTTCTCGGTGAAATGAATTGGGAGCAAAGGTGGAAGGGCAATCGAAGGGGTCACGTTATAGTATAAACCATTAGATTAGGATAATCAATGGCCAGGTTTTAAAAGAAAAATGAAATTGTAGGGGATAGTGGATTGGCGGAAAACTGACAGTGGTTTTCATGCGGCTCTGAGACGGTAATGTGGTTTTAGCTTTCGGAACGCAATATAGGTCTGCGTTCGACATGTGGATTTATAAAACCACCTATATCGCGTAAAAGTTGCACACTGTGGAATGGGCTCAAAAATCACGTGATATGGATTATAAGTCGTTGGATTGGATGATCCAGATCCAATGGTGCAGGTAGAGCGCAATATATGAAGAGCTGCGGGATAATATAATAGGTGGGGTCCAAGTAATGTCAGCAAGCTTGGCGCGCAATGGAGGGGTAAAAGGCTATCCGACCATTGAATTTCTTTGATAAACGTTATAATTGGGATAAGGGGGGAATATGAAGAAAATGTAAAGGGCGGAAAGAGGATGAATGTGGGCCGTTGATCTGTAGAGATCAATGGTGGATCTTCATCGAACAATTTACACTGTCGGGCTGCATCAAATAACAAAGGAAGTAAGGCTTGATCTGGACCGTTAGATCTTGGTTAATGGACGGCCTAGATCCGATCGCGAGATTTCAAATTGGTGGAGGAGAGAGGAAAGAACATAAGAAAATTTTCGATGTGATTAAGCGTGAGCCATCGATCTAAAACCCAGATCGACGATGGAGATTTAGGGGGATGGAGGAAAACTATGGGTGAAATTTGATTTTAGCGTTGGCTGTTGGATTTATAATGATCAACAATGGAGATTGGATCATGAATTCTTTGGAAGGTCTGATGGATAAAGTTAAATGGGAAAGAAATGCAATATGGGCCGTCGATCTAGATCAGATCGGACGGTCATGGCTGAGTAGGAGGCTCGCAATCGGGGGGCGCAAGGGGTGATACACTAAAAACTTCTGATTGTCGATGGTGCGATTGAGCGCTAGCCTTCGGATCACCAGGGAAATCAACAGTCAATATCTAGTTGGTGGGTTAAATGGAGACAGGCAACGGGGTGCGATGCGATCAGAACTGACCGTCGGATCTTGTAAAGATCAACGGCTCAAATCAAAGTGGAGGCCAATAGAGCAAAGGTCATCGCATCAAGAAAAAGAGGAATAATAAAGAAAACGCTCCAACGGGAAACTTCGATTGCGATAAGCGCCAGGGGCTTTAGCACCTGGTCCTGGGCACGGGTCGTATGGTGGGGAAGTGGTTAGGGCTTAGTCGAAAGGGGCTAAAGGCCTTAGTTCAAAACACTTTTTTTTGTGAATTTTCAAGGATTTCCAAAGGATTTTGGGGGTCCCAATAAGGTTAAAAAAGGAGTTTTAGACCTTATCTAAGGGTTTTTATGAAGGGAAGGAAGGAGAAGAGGAAAATAGAAGATTTTTCATGAGGAAAAAGGGAATGAAATGGAGGTCAAGTATGAGGGAAAGGAGGGGTAACATGAAGGGGAAAATGGGTTTTTGGCAGTATTTTCTTCAGGCAAACAACATATTTTTCAGGTTTATGAGGGAAAGAGCAGTGAAGATTAACTCAGGGAAAAAGAATATCACGAGACTTCAAAATATGATAGGTTTTGAAAGGAAACTATCTCTTGAAGGCTTGAAGACAAAAGTCTAGCCACCTCTTGGTATAACAAAATTTATAGGTGGCTAACAGTGGCTCAACTTGGGGAAGACAACTGGTTTTTTAGGTGTCTAGAATCTCAGCAATTGATCTAAGGATTTTTAGTAAACCAGTGCCTTAATCCATTGGGCAGGAACCTTTATTTTTGATGATCTCTGCAGCAATTTGAAATAATGAAATTCTATCAAAACAATCAAGTCTACCTACCAATTCTTAATGATCCTAACATTTTTTCTTCTTTTCAAAGTGCATTTATACTAGAAAACTCTCTTCAACAACATTTTATTCTTTTGAAATACAAGAAACTAATCTAAGTCTAACCTTATTTCTCCATGAATCCAGATTAAGCAGTTGGATTCATAAATTCTCTACCTAACTATTATCTGTCAAGATTAGACTGTCTGACAGACCTTATTCTCTAATTTCTAAGACAATAAATTTAAAAACAGTCAAGCCAAGATTAAGTTGCTTGACTTGCTACAGATCTATGGAATAAAAACAAGATTCACATAGATTTTATTTGCAGAAAAGTAAAACAAATTGTGAAGGTTTAAGATCTGAAAACTAAAACATCCTTCATTATTTCTTCAGCTCTGTTTTGAATTTGTTTGAGTTGTGTTTCTTTCTTTCCCGATTCAAGTTTTGAGCCTATTAGAACCAAGTCTCTTTCAATATCAAAGGTTCAAGATTTCAACATGTTTGAACCTTATTTCTTCTAACCTAATCTACCTTACTGATAAGCCAAGCTTGAGCTATTTGGCAAATCTTAATTTACTAACCTATCAATAGTAAATTTAAAACTAATTAGTCATGATTAGGCTGTATGACTAAGTAGAAGTGTGTTTTTAGGAGTGACTTTTGAGTTTGCACACTTTCAGAATTTGTTTCTCTTTTCGGTATGGGGTTGTTCCTTTTTTGTTTTAAAACCTGCCCTCTTTTCTCTTTTCTATTGTTTTTTGGTATTTTTCTTTTTCTTTCAAGACAAAAATCAAAAACTAACTAGATGCTCAAAGTTGAGCTTTATTGATATTCCTATCTAACCTAATCTAACTTGGAATATTTACATGTTTATCTAATGAAATCTCTTTTCCAGTACAACCAATCTAGTAAATGATTCCACGATTGGTCCTTCTTCATCTCTTTGGGGAGGCTGGAAAAATAGGGCCACTTTAATTCCTTTTGTTTTTTAGCAGTAGTGCTAAATAATCTTCTTGCTTTCGGTAATACACTACTCCTCATAAACTTTATCCCTTCTTTAAATGTCTTCAAGAAGTGAGCATAGGGATCTTGAAATAATGTGTGGCTAAGAGTATTTGGAAGACATGGTTCTACGAGGATCATCTCTTCTTTCGCCACTGGATCAAGGCAAAGATTCTTTTGAGAAAGAACCTTTTCTTCATCTTCATCATTACCTGAACTAGAGGTTTCATCATATATTGCAGTGTTGTCCTCTTGTAGTCCTGATATGTTCTGATTCAGTGGACTGTACTCTGTAAAGAGATCATCATATTCTTGAGTAGGGGCATCCTTTATTACCTCAATCCTTTTAGGAGAATGTTCCTTATCTTCATCCTGCTCAAGAAATTCCTCTTGCTTTTTAATATCAACCTTACAACTAATAGATCGTTGATTCCCAATTATGTGAAAGCTATTTCTGATGGATTGGATTGGCTGATTGTTGTTTTTGAGCCGATGATAATGAAATTTATGATACCTATCCACTGCTGGCTGCCCTACATGATTAGCTTCTTCTTGAAGATCATCATCATCATCGGATTGATCAAAAGTTGAAAAATCATTAGTATACACAATTTCACCAATCAAACATATTGGGTTATCAATTTTTTTTTCTTTGAGCTTTTCTATAATTGTATTTTCTGATTCAAGACAACAAGGTTCGGTAAGTGGATGGGTAGAATTGTTTTGTTCAAATGAAGGTTTGGAGGCTGGCTGTCTGTTCAATATTATATCAATCTCTCTTTCTGTTAAGAGAGAAGGAATTTTCCTTTTCCTTAGGACAGATGTACAACAGTATTATTTCTCTTGTGTTGGCTGATTTTGAGGCCTGATGTCGTCTTGAGCCTCTTCTAAGGGATCTTCATTTGTGTTTGCGGGATAACTTTGACGATTCTCTTCTTTTTCCTGGTATACCTTAGTTTTAAACAACTCCTCATGATTTTTGTGATAGTCATCTAGAATATGAGATTCATGAATTGTTTCTAATAGATTATCAAGATGTCATTCTTCTTTAATAATCTGAAATGAGTCATGACATAAAGGCAGAGACTCTGGTTGTGTTTTCTCTTCTCCTATTTCAGATTTTGTGGGTTCAAAATGGCTTATGTTTTCCTCAAGGAACTGCTCACTACTATTTTTTTCAATTTGGTCATGAAGTTCTCTTAATAGCATTGTACCAGATATAGGTAGGTAATCAGGAATTTCCTGACAACCTTCTTCATTGGTTTCTTTTTAATCTTGTTCATCATACATATCTTGTAGTGTTTGGGTTTGTTCTTGATTTGAAAGGAGCATGGGCTGCTATAGATCATCAATATTTAAATTAGCCTCATACCTTTCAATTCTTTTCCCAAGCATGTACACCATTTTCTCCATCATGATCAGTAATTTTTCTTTATTGTTTTCTCTATAATCTTGCTCACCTTTTTCTATAAAGTCTTGATCATCATCTATATATTGCTCATTGTCTAGGTCTTGTAGTGATTGAGTTTGTGTTCGATCTGGGAAAGCATAGGTTGCTCTGGATAATCAACATCTATATCATCCTTGTGCCTTTCCAATTTTTCATCAAGTATGTACACTATCTTTCCAATTAGGTTCAATAATGTGTTTAGTTTAGCTTCTCTATCCATAATTGGATCCATGTTTGTAAAAAAGAGGTCATTGTCTCTTTTCAACCAGTTCAGAGTCTTCTTCCAGTGGAGTCATTAGGTCTTTTGGGATTGTGGAGTCGCTAGGTGGAAGATTTGAAATTTGTTGTCCACCAACAACATGATTGGGTTTGCTCAATGCATTCCCAAGAGATCTTACAAGGACTAGTGAAGTAATAGGCCTACTGGAGGATAGTGGAGTCGCCAGGTGGAAACTTTTTAGCTTTTTATGAAGGTAAAATTGTTTTATGGTTCCACCACCATGTTTATTATGAAGCCAATATGAAATATTTGTAGGTTTTTTCTGAGTTTCTATGGTTTTTTTAAGGACTTACTGAGTCTACAAGAGTTTGCTAGACTATTATGTACTCAATAGGTCCCACCATGATCGCCATTATGTTGGTCTCCTGTGTTTTGATAGATTGGAAAATCAAAAGACAAGGAAACATCAAACTAATATTTAGAGTTCCAGGATCTAGTCCTCTTGTTCTCAGAGAGGGCTCTCTCAAATTTATTTTTTTTTGCAAAGGTTTATCTTGTGTGCTTTGGGTATTGGTTTTAGACTAGTTATTAAGTGCAAGTGTTTGTTTGTTTGTTTGTTTGAATTGATACAGCAGAATACAAAAGGTCTAGGAAAGGTAGGTAGAAAGGAGGAGTATCATTTTCCTTGGGCAATGGAGTCAAAAAGAGGTTATGACAAACTTATCAATGGATATGGGATATCAAAGGGAAAATCTAACTTGGCCACAGGATCCTTTGGTTTTGTGAATGAGATGGACATCAATGATTTGGAAGGAGAGTATAAATTCTCAACATAGGGAATTTGAAAACATGACTTGAACAATAAAGAGGTATTTGATAGACAGGGCTAACCATAAATTCTACAAACCGCACTTTAAGAAAACAATGACTTCAAAAAAAATTTTAAAATGAAATCTAAGATTTGGGGAACACCCTATTTTCTCAAAGAATTTATTTAAAATGACTTAGAAAACATAAAATATTTACTGATAATTGCAATCATGGAAGAGGGAACACCTAATACATCTATGATCACAACTATAAAATACCTTTAAGACAACTGTTTAAGTAAGGACAAAGGGCATGATCGAAACAGACCTCCTTGGCTCACTATAAACAGAGATACTTCAAAGGGAGACTTCAATAACAACCTTTAAGTGGTAGCAGACAAGCAGGGAGAACCATAAATCATATTGAAACCAACTATTCGGAATATTAGAGAAATAAACAAGCATGAGGACTTAAGAGAGATATTAAAGACTCTAAAATGCCTCAGTAGAAGAAAACATAAAATAATGAAGGATAAACAGGTCTAAGGTGCTTCCAGGAGTCATTTCTTAGCCTAAAACTTTCATCCTACTGTAGTAATAAATTATGGAACAAAATGAAAACAGGAGAAAAAATTAAACAGTTCAGAATACTTCACCAACAGCCAAGCTCATGGATCCAATGATAGAGCCTTCCCAAAAAAAAACATGCAACAACATCATCAGGGCTTCCAAGACTTCAATTTCTTCTTCAACTTCAACACACTATGTATTATTTCAGAGAGTTTCAGTATTACAACTAGTGATCAACCAACCTGTATCTCATCTTCCTCAGAAGTATTTATAGAATAAATGAGGAGGTGGAAGAGCTTTAGGTTTGAAATGCAATGAATTTTACACTAAAAGCAACTCCAAACCTAGAAAACCATGAAAGGCCTAAGGCATGAGAGCATTGAATTATGATTATGTTCATTTACTTTGTTTCTTTCTTTTTAAACTCAAAGGTCAAAAATATTGACTTCGAGGCCTATTTCTTATCTTTGTAATAACTCTGTTGACAGTTTGAGAATTTGTTCTTTCTTTGGTAATAATTGTTCAGCTATCTTTAGATAAATATCTTCTGTTCTGGAAATAACTAGGCCTTATATGATTTCTTTGAGGATGTAGGTGTCCTTTGGTAGCTGCAGAGGATTCAATTAGCCTCTCATGTGGTAGTGGAGGCTTCTAGGACTGATAGATATTATTGTTTTAACCTAAAACACCTTTATTTTACTTGAGTTATGTGTTTTAGGCTTAAAGAAGCCTAATTTCTATCTTCTGGTCTTCAAATTGTCTTCAATTTTGGATCAGGTCTTTGATTAATTGAATTAATGCCTTAATCCTTCAAAAAATGTGTTAAAACCTTAAATTTCTTCACTTCTAATTTTATTTCATACTGTCAAAATGATACTCTTCAGCTGTGGTGTTTGATGTGTTTCCATTGTTTTTGCAGGCGCATAGAGGTTGTATAAAGGCATCAGTGCTCATGAGGCAATGATAAAATATAATTTGGAACCTCGCAGAATGATTTCCTTTGTGAAATAAAGGCCTGGGGGATTGTCATCCCTGGTCTTTGATCTCTTTTTAAAAAACTAAGAAACCTTTAAAACCTGCAAAATACATAAAAATTTATAAAAATCTTGCGTGGCTAGGTAAAAACTGCTTTGGAGGTTAGGTTAAATTATGGTCGTCGATCCGGACTAATCGACGATCGAGATTGCTTGATGGGTTGATGGGGAGGCGGTTAGATGAAATGAGGGTCACATTAAGTCCAGGCCGTTCGATCAAAAATATGAACGGTGGAGATTGCTCGGTGAAATGCATTGGGAGAAAAGGTGGAAGGGCAAGTGAAGGGGTCACGTTATAGTATAAACCATTAGATTAGGATAATCAACGGCTAGGATTTAAAAGCAAAATAACAACGTAGGGGATAGTGGTTTGGTAGAAAACCAACAGTGGTTTTCGCGCAGTTCTGAGACGGTAATATGGTTTTAGCTTTTGGAATGCGATATAGGTCTGTGTTTGACACGTGGATTTCTAAAACCGCCTATATCACGTAAAATTTGTGCACTGTGGAATGGGCTCAAAAATCACGTGATATGGATTATAGGCCATTGGATTGGATGATGCAGATCCAATGGTGCAGGTAGAGCACGATATATGAAAAGCTGCAGGATAATAGAATAGGTGGGGTCCACATAACGTCAGCAAGCTCGGCGCATAATGGAGGGGTAAAAGGCTATCCGACCATTGAATTTCTTTGATAAACGTTATAATTGGGATAAGGGGGAAATATGAAGAAAATGTAAAGGGCAAAAAGAGGATGAATATGGGCTGCTGATCTGCAGAGATCAACGGTGGATCTTCGTCGAACAATTTACACTGTCGGGCTGCATCAAATAACAAAGGAAGTAAGGCTTGATCTAGACCGTTAGATCTTGGTTAATGGACAGCCCAGATCCAATCACGAGATCGCGAATCGGTGGAGGAGAGAGGAAAAATCACATAAGAAAATTTGCGATGCGATTAAGTGTGAGCCATCAATCTAAAAACCAGATCGACGGTGGAGATTTAATCAGAGAGGGGATGCAGGAAAACTATAGGTGCAATCTGATTTTAGCGTTGGCCGTTGGATTTATAATGATCAACGACAAAGATTGGATCATGAATTATTTGGAAGGTCCGATGGAGAAAGTTAAATGGGAAAGTGACACAATATGGGCCATCGATCTAGATCAGATTAGATGATCATGGTTGAATCAGAGGCTCGCAATCAGGGGCGCAGGGGGGTGATACACTAAAAACTTCCGATTGGCGATGGTGCGATTGAGCACCCACCGTCGGATCACCAGGGAAATCAATCGTCAATATCTAGTCGGCGAGGTAAATGGAGACAGGCGACGGAGTGCGATGTGATCAGCGCTGACCATTGGATCTTGTAAAGATCGACGGCTCAAATCAAAGCGGAGACCAATAGACCAAAGGCCATCGCATCGGGAAAAAGAGGAATAACAAAGAAAATGATCCAACGAGGAACTCCGATTGCGATAAGTGCCAAGGGCTTTAGTGCCTGGTCCTGGGCGTGGGTCATATGGTGGGGAAGTGGTTAGGGCTTGGCCGAAAGGGGCTAAAGGCCTTAGTTCAAAAGACTATTTTTTATGAATTTTCAAGGATTTCCGAAGGATTTTGGGGGTCCTGATAAGGTTTAAAAAGGAGTTTTAAACCTTATCTAAGGGTTTTTATAAAGGGAAGGAAGGATAGAGGAAAATAGAGGAATTTTCATGAGGAAAAAGGGAATGAAATGGAGGTCAAGTATGAGGGAAAGGAGGGGTAAAATGAAGGGGAAAAATGGGTTTTTGGCAGTATTTTCTTTAGGAAAACAGCAGATTTTTCAGGTTTATGAGGGAAAGAGTAGTGAATATTAACTCAGGGAAAAAAGAATATCATGAGACTTCAAAAGATGATAGGTTTTGAAAGGAAACTATCTCTTGAAGGCTTGAAGACAAAATTCTAGCCACCTCTTGGTATAGGAAAATTTATAGGTGGCTAACAGAGACCTAGTCCTAAGTTGTGTGCACAGACTTTGCTGCTGTGTACGCAAAAGGGAAATATTGTACTCAATTGAAGATCTCCTAATAAAGAAGAGAATTTTGGCTAGTTCAGACTTTTATGTGGTTAACTGTCTTAGATTTGTTATGTGTTTCTTACTATAATTCTAGATCTCGATCTGTGCTATTGAATGTATATCTATCTTAGTAAAGGATAAAATAGATGTATCAGTGAGAAAATATTATTCCACTATAATTGTTAGATGTTAATTGAGCAAGTATATATTGAAGTAATGATTGTTTTTTATTGTGTAAGGGTTAAGTCTATTTATTTAGTTGAACGACACTACTTTTATGTTTAAGGGATTATCTACAAGTAGATCTAGTTTCTATGAAGGGTTATATATGATTGAAATATAATCTATGACACATATCTTTTAATGTATAGTTGTTAAGGGTTTTATCTACGCTTAGACATAGTTTCTTGGGAAGTTCTATGTAGACAGATAAGCATTGGTAAGTGTAAACCACACATCAAACGCTCCCTCAAGGTGTGGAAACCTAGTTCCAGCACCCCCCCATAATACTTCAGGTGAGGCTTTATTCTTCACAATCATATCATTGCTGAAAGGGCTAGTAGTTGGAGGGTTTTTTGGTTGTGCAGAATACTACGAACCTGTAATGTTCCCAAAATTAGCATGAGGATAATTGGAACATTGATTTTGTTTATGTCATCTAGGAGATGAATAAAATGGGTGAGGATACCCATGAGAAGGAATAAAATCCCCTCCATTGTGAAAAGGGACTTTTTGTATGAGGACAAGGTCTAGATGACCAAGTCAAACAACGCAGTGGTAGAAGGTGGAGAGCATCTTGTGGGACAGCGCAGTGAAAGAGGAGGGAAGTTTCCTTGATGGAGGAAACCCTAAAGAGTGGGACCCATGGAGAGGGATCTCTCATTGTTTAAAAGGAGGGCAAGGAAACCATTATTACTCATGCATATGATTATATATTTCTTGTCTGCTTATACTATTTGCAGTCTCCGGTTGTTTAGCTGAGTTGCAGTGCTGTTTAGCATGAGGGATTCATGTTTAGGATTTCTTCTCCTTCTTGAGAGGCATCTTGAGCGATTGCACTTAATTTCTCCACATCCAAGCTCAAGAAAAAGCTACCTCCTTCTACTACAACATTATTTCTGCTCAAGTGTAACGTTGTGTTACAGGGTGTTACAGTGGAGGTTCCACAACACCACTTCCGGGCTTGTTTTTTAGAGGAGGGAGCCTCCTTTCCTTCGAGATATCAGTAAGGAAGGATTCAGAGCTCATTCCAGATCTTGGCACTTGGAAAACACATTCTATTCCACCTACAACGTAGTTTCCCTCAGTATTTGCATTATTTTCAATGTGCATCTGCAATGAGGGTTTGCAGTGTTGATTGGAGGGTGAGATCTTCATTGATAGGATCAACCTTTCACTTGGAAGATCCATTGGAGGAGGTCTGCTTCAAATTTTTCATCATCTTTAGCCTTCTCTATTCATTTCTAGTTTTTGAGTTGCAGTTGCTACCTAGCAACTCCAACATTTTTTCCATTTTTTATATTTCAGCCAATCCTTCTAAGGATTGTTGTATTATTGTTTCCAGGGCTTGAGAGGTTGCTCCCCCTCATTTATTGAGCCATATATTGTCACATATTTCTATTATTATTCAGTATGATGCAGTGTCTCCATTAAATTGCGTCCTTTTAGTGTGCAGAAATCCATGTGTAGCAGTGTTTCTCTATTTTGATGTACATGTTCCATTGAGGCTCTCATTGCCTAGCTTGAGTGATTGATTCCTCAAATCATTGTTCTCTTTTGCTACTATATTATGCATTGGTTGGCTATCTGTATCTTCATGTGCCCAGGATTATAAAAATAACGTTGTTTCCCCCTTATATGTTCTTGCATTTGCTGCAGTCCCTTCATCGGGCACTTTTACAAGGTAACTAGGTGTGGGAAACTTGTTTAACCCACCTAGAGGGATTTATTTTGAACCTCCCCTTGGATTTGGGACTTAGATACTCAGATCTAAGGAATCCAGGTCTTGGTTTCAAATCCTATAACAACCATTCCTGGAAAATGTGTTTTCCAGTCATGCCTTGCTAGTAGATCCCATTTTGGGATATTACAGTACCTGGGTCGAGACCCCTTAAGCCAACATATGCCTATTGATAAAGAGCAGTTGCTGGAACCTGAGATTGAAAATTTTCTTGCATGCCTATCAGCAAATTCTATGAATGGAGATCACGTCTCCGAAGACTTGCATGTCACAACTGGAGGAAGACAAGGAAGACAATATTACATTGAATATTTTTTTAAGACAATCACTCGATCCCAATAATCAATTCTTCAGTATTTTATAATATCATCTCAATCAAGGCAGTTCATCTCTCATATACTGGTACATATCAAAGAGTATATTTCAAACTTGCATATGAGTTTATCTATCATATTTTTACACACATGGTTCCATTGAACGTATTCATATACTTGAAAAAGATTTATTTCTCAACTAGAGTAGGACATATAAAAAAAATAATAAAAAAATAAAGACAAAAATAAGTCTTATTGTGAAAATAAAATTGTTGACATAATTGGACATGAGTTTTTCTTGAAAACGAGGAAACCGGTGAGCAAATTCCATAATAATTTCTGAAATTTCATGATGGTTTCAATCTCTTATTATGGTTCTTTTGGTTCTATACTCAATTTCACTGATGTGGGATTCCGTAAGGCCCACCTTCCAACAAATATACTCCCTTCGACCTCAACACTTTATCTAGGATCAAGATCAAATATGATTTGGAGTGCCTTGGAACTTGAATACATCACTGGAAAGCCTCCTCATTGATAACAATAGGAATACAACAATGTCTCTTTATTTTCAGATTTTGCAGGTGACTCGACTTCAACACATTAATTTGTCCCTGTCAAGATGCACTCAGGTACCTTGACACTCATTTACATTATCTGTGAGTTGTCTCACATTGGTTAATGATTTTCATAATTGATTCGCAATCCAATGATTTCTTTCCATGCTTGATTTTGACACATTCAATCACATGGTAAAATTTTACCATGAATTTTGGCTTCGATGAAGACTAATGGTTCTATGGAATCAACAAAAACTTGTAGCAGTACATTTTATTGGTTTCTTGTAGCAACATGTTCAACCTTTTGTCATTCAACAATAGCATGATGACACTATTACAACACTTTTTCATTCATTTCATTCTCAAGAAAAACAATAAATTTGGGTCTATTTAAGTCAATATGCATTATGTTTCATGTTTTCTACTTCAACATACAGTGCAAAATCCAAATCAGCAGTTCAAACTCGAAGAAAACAAATTTTATAAAAACAAATTGACATTTTTTGCAACAACTATGGAAAGTTACAGTTTATGCAGCTATCACTGTAACAACCTGTTTTTGTTGTAGCAGCTTATTCCAAAGGCAGTTTTGGCACAAATATTAAAAGAGATTGGAGCATAAATAAAAAATTCTAATCTTACGGGTTTTCTCATAATATAATAAATTGAGTAAGACGCGGGCATAATTAAAAAAAAAGTGCAAATTTCTAGGACTTTTTAGTAGGTTTTAAAGGTGGATTTTGATTTTTCACCAGTTTGGATCGATTAGGGGAGATTTCGGTATTTTTGCACGACAACATATTTTATTTATCAAAATGGGATAATGAAGGCATGTGATGGTAAAAAAGATAAAAATACACTATTTCCATTTTGAAGCACTCAATTTGGCGTTACAATGAGTTCGCGGCATATGTTTTTGTGAAACATTGGATGACATGAAAAGTCATTTTCAAAATTTTCACAAGCCCAAGATTCAAGTATCTATTTTCTAGTAGAATTTCTTTATTCCAAAATCTAAAAGCTCTAATTCAATATTTAAAGTTCTTAAAAAGGTAAAATTGAGGTAGAAACTTGCATAAGGTTTTTTTAGTTTCTTAAATATTTAGGAAAATATGATGAATAACCACTTTCTCATCAACAATTATTAGCCATCATATCTTTCATTTTGCAGACCACTCATAACATCAGCCATCCCTTTCACTTTTACTCATTTTCATTCAATTTTCCTCTCTTCAAAAATAAATATTTATGACAACACTATACAATCGGCATACAAGGTTGCAATAGATGAATTAAAAAGTTGGGAAATGAAGACAATTTAAAGAAGAAACTTGGCAGGTTTTTCTTGGTAAAAGTTGATTATGGAATCGAAAAGGTAGCTAAAATCAAGAATATGAAACCATAATACAACCTATTCTTATGGTTTCGTAAGGTGCATGGAAGAGGATGGAAAATTATTCAAGTGAATATAAATTTCTATTCATGAGGCATTAAGGCAGGTTGTCACATCAAAAGTTAGAAGAGATGCTGACATCAAGATGCTCTTTCTAGCAATTGAAGGAAATCAAGCAACAAGTCTTGAGGACCATGACTTGATTACTTTGAATACTAGAGGTATTGCATAATTAGAAATTGAATGATGTGCTTCATTAATGAGGACTACTGGATCATTTCAAGGATATTATAATTTAGCTATACTACATATTGCATTTACCTTTGACAATGAAGAATTAGAATGGTTTGAGGTTTTTGGAAAGAGACAAAGTTTATACACTTGAACATTAAGTCCAGCATGTAGAAATTATATAACTGATATGTTATACATCTGAGATTCTCCTTATCACACACTATTTTATCTTCATGCACAATACAGAATCTCTTTTACCATTGATCATTACATGCGGAAATAAAATCAATTGCATGCACACATTAAAACCATAAAAATTCACACATATGAACATAGTAATTTATGGGAAAGCTTAAAGATGAAAACCCAAAACTATCTATATATTATATGTCATAGAGATCATGTAACAATCATCATACAAATCTCCTCACAAGTTCTCAGTACAATATCCAATTTCTACACACTAATCAGGCCCTGATCTTGCAAATCCATGCACCGATCTTTGCTGGCCTTTATCCTGCTTATACTATGCAATCACTGCTGAAGAATGGCTCATGATGAGTTCAAATTACCCCAGCCTTTCTCACGTAGTATTTAAAGGCATCTCTACTGAGTGTTGGATGCAAACCATGCATCACCATAGTCACAAATGATAGTCACACTTGCTCTTTCACCTACCTCTCCACTAGTCTCCACTGAAACTGTCCATACACTATAGTTAACTGATGTATTCTTTAGTTGATTAATGAGTTTATAATTAGTGAATTAATTAATAATTAATTCACACCACTCTCACTAGTGTATCAATCAGTTAGACTACATACAACTAGCTCAACTATGTTTAGATTAGTTAAACTGAACACAACTCCATTAACTTCCTCAATCAACTCCACCAAACTCTCTCACATGAGTTCTAACTGAAGTATCCATGCAATAGCTCCACTTAACCCTCAGGAATAGCGTAATTCCTTCCGTCAGCTCCTGTGCCACATCTGTGCACTTAACTGAAGTGCTCCAAGAGAATAAGATAATGTTTATAGTCCAAATATTATTAAGAGCTAATAATATTCGACATATCTATTTTTAGACTAGCAATCTAAAAACAGATTCCGCCCAATATGTCTAAAAATAGAAGTCCATCTATTTTTCCAACTTGACCAACCATCCACAAATAGCATCCTGCAACTCATAGAATATGATCGACATGTCTAAAAATAGACATAGTCTAAAAATAGACTTTGTGACAAAAATCACCTGTGTGGCCCCCACCCAGTTTAGGTGATCACTTTCCAACTAGGATCAGGAATGATGTTTCAGGATGCCTCCTTCATTGTTTCTTGTTGCAATCTTCAACACTCCCTCTCAACAAGAAAGGACTATCATTACATGCGACATGCCCCATGGCTCAGCTCCCGCAACTCGTAGACAAAGCACCATGCAACTCCATGCATCTGCTCTGCAACTCTTCTGAAACTGAATAGGCTCCAAACAACTCAATCAATATAATGCATCTATCAAAGTCTTCGACCTCTGCTAGTACCAACTACACATGTCTTTAGGAACCACTGCACTGTTGATCTCTGCACCCATGCACTCTGCACTTGACGTCAACTCTGAATCGCGCTCCAGTATCCGACACTATCGCCCTACCCACCCTCATCACCCTGAATCGATCATCTTGTCGTCAAGGATGGTGCCCTAGGGCCAGTTCAATTCATGAGATCCACACCATCTCATGAATCCTGCCCAGAAATCTCCTCTTGGGATTATTCATGCATGTCGCCCCACCTCTCACCTGGTGGTATAGCTGCATGCACTCCCTCCGCCCATCTGCATTTAGCCCTTCTTTGCATGAGTTTTTTCTCCCACTCCACGACTCACATCTCTGTGGCTACTCCACATCCTAGGCTCACTCACCCTCGCACAGCCTTGCTCCCTCTCAAGCATCAATTGCATGTCTTTCTTGCACTTCCCAACAGTAGGAAGCTCCGTAGAAATCCCATCTACTTCAAGTCTGTAGAGATTCTTTGCTTGAATCCCAACCTTCTTGAATTGTCATGTTGCCTTGTGCCAAAGGAAAAATTTTCCTTCACTAAGGACAACATCATACCCTTTATCCTCAAACATTGTGACTAAGATTAAATTCTTCTTTAAACCGGGAACATGCACTACATCTTGTAAGAGAATGAGTTTAACTGACTCCCTCTGAAAGGTTATGATACCAATGCCGGTCACATTGTATCATCCATTGTCACCCAACTCAACATGCAACTGGAGATCTTTCTCCACCAAGTCACTGAAAAGACTCACATCTCCTGTCATGTGAAAGGAAGCACCACTATCAAAGTACCACCCCGATCCCAATGCACTAGACACCATGCATGCGATCAATGAGAAGTCCAGCTCAAATTTTGAGGCAAGAGCCTCACCAGCTACAGCTCCAGCAGCCTGCTTGTTCTTCTTCTTCTGTGGACAATGTGTGGCGAAATGCCCATGCTCGTGACGGTGAAAACACTTCACTTTCGAAATGTCACGCTCTTTACCATCCGCATCGGATTGAGAAGCGTTCTTCTTACCATTCCCCTTCCTTGCTTTGGAAGCAAAAGTGAAATCATATTCATCATCATTCTTTGATGAAGATCCATCCCTGGTATCCGGCCTTAGCTTCTCCTGCACAAGATCTGACCAAAGTCACTCCCATCCTGGCAATTTCTTCCGACCATTGACAGAGTCTTGATAGGAATGCCAACTCTTTGGAAGCCCAAGGAGAGCCAAGCTCACCAGTTCCTCATCATCCACACTAACTCCTACACTCCCAAGCTCATCCATGCAGTGGAAAAACTTTTTCAAGTATACCGGAATAGTGCCATTCTTCTCCATTTTTATTTTCCGTAGTTTATCCTTGAGCGCCCACTTCCTCTGGTCGCTCTTGCTTTGGAAAAAATATGTCAAAGATTTCCACATCAAGAATGGAGAAGCTTTACCATGAAGGCTGGACACTATGTGATCCTTCACACCTTCCAATAGAATACTTCGACACCTTGCTACCTTCTTTTTCCATGCGTCAAGTGCGGTAACATCGCTAGAACTCAGTTTAGGAATTTCTACATCTATGAACTCTTTCAACCCATTGTCATCCAACACTGCCTCCATCATGTCCTTCCATGCAATATAATTCGAGCTTCCCTCAAGGGAATACTCCAATCACAATCCGTTAAAAGACATCTCAACTTTGACACCAAGAAAACACTGTAGCAATTTCGAATTCCACCAACACAAAACTCAATCGCTTCAATTCTTCGCAATTGCTCCAATGATCAATATCGCTCTGATACCATGTAGAAATTATATAACTGATATGTTATACATCTGAGATTATTCTTATCACACACTATTTTATCTTCATGCATGATACAAAATCTCCTCTACCATTGATCATTACATGCGGAAATAAAATCAATTGCATGCACACATTAAAACCATAAAAATTCACACATATGAACATAGTAATTTATGGGAAAGCTTAAAGCTAAAAACCCCCAACTATCTATATATTATATGTCATAGAGATCATGTAAAAATCATCATACAAAGCTCCTCACAAGCTCTCAGTACAATCTCCAATTGCTACACACTAATCAGGCCCTGATCTTGCAAATCCATGCACCGAACTTTGCCAGCCTTTAGCCTGCCTCTACTGCACAATCACTGCTGAAGAATGGCTTATGATGAGTTCAAATTACCCCAGCCTTGCTCACGCAATCTTTAAAGGAATCTCTATTGAGTGTTGGATGCAAACCATGCATCACTATAGTCACAACTGATAGTCACACTTGCTCTTTCACCTACCTATCCACTGGTCTCCATTGAAATTGTCCATGCACTGTAGTTAACTAATGTATTTTGGGGAATGTATTCTGCTGATTAATGAGGTTTGTAAGAATAACATTGGTTTAATTCACAATTCACCACTAGTGTATCAATCGCTTAGACTAGATACAACTAGCTCAACTAAGTGTTTCAGATTAGTTAACCTAACACAACTTCATTAACTTCCTTAACTCCACCAAACTTTCATGAGTTCTAATCAAGTCTTAATGCAATAGCTCCACTTAATCCTTCTAGGAATAGCGGCCCAGATACTCAGAAGCTCCTCATGTCTTGCCATTAACCTAAGTGCTTCAAGAGAATAAGATAATGTTTACAGTCCAAATATTGCTGTATTTACAATATCTCTATATATCTATTTTTAGACTGGCAATCTAAAATTAGATTCTGCCCAATATGTTTAAAAGTAGAAGTCCATATATTTTTTCCAACTTGACCAACCATCCACAAATAGCATCCTGCAACTCATAGAATATGATCGACATGTCTAAAAATAGACATAGTCTAAAAATAGACTTTGTGACAAAAATCACCTGTGTGGACCCCACCTAATTTAGGTGATCACTTTCCAACTAGGATCAAGGATGATGTTTCAAAATGCCTCCTTCACTGTTTCTTGTTGCAAACTTCAACACAACATCATATATTAAGTATAAAAAAATCTTCAGCAACATGATGATCAATAACATCAAGACCATTTCTATCAAATACCAGTTTTGTAAAGATCTTGTCAAAAGAAAAAAAATGTAGCATTTTATTTGTTTATTTGTAGTAAACTACAAAACATAGAATATATAGACATTGAAAATATATCTCACATATCTTGTATGGAATTTCCAAATCTATCATAACCTATTAATCCTATTATATCTCATGATATCCCATTTTTCAAATGATGAGAAGGCGACAAGGGTGAAGAATTTATTTGTTTTTTTTTTCACCTTGTTGACTTGGTTTTGATACTTTTTCTTGACTACATAAAACCACTCCATCCATCCATTGATATCAATAATACTGTCATTTGTGCATATACGTGTTACATTAGCAAAAATTTTACAAGAATGAGACTTCTAAGCTATATTTCAATAACTCTATTGTTTTTGTACCTTTCTTCATTGAACAAGTTAAAATCTGTTAATTTGCACAATTTGATATTTTCTAGCAGTCTCCAAACTATGAAATGAAATCACAGGATTGTTGGGTGAAACTATCATCGTCAAATAATTTCCCTAACATAAATTATCAATATGAGGGTTTCGTAGACTTATGAAGCACATGCACTAAAAATGAAGGACTGAAGTTAAACTAGTCTAGTCTAATGCTTTCGTCTCTTATTCAAGATGTAGTAAACAAGGTAGAGGCTCCTAACTTAGGAGAACCTAGTGATCCTTCCCCAAATTACTGTCCTAAGAAGAGATACTAAAGAGCCATAGTTTGTTATGTGTAGAAAGAGAGAGAAGAGGCTCCTAACTTAGGAGAACCTGATTTTCCTTCCTCAAGAATTCTACTCCAACAACATTACCATCACATCATATCAAAAAATAGAAATGTGCAATTGTATAAGATAAAAAAAATCATGTGAAGAATAACCTGTGTCAACATATATATTAATGATGAAGAAAAACAATGAAAGATTACAAAACCAAAACTTATTATAAACTCTAATTCTCCTTGTCAATTTTCCTCTATTTCTATATATCTATTCCATATCTCCTTACATATATATCTTCCATCTATTCCATTACATATCAAAATTATGAGAGACCACTCTCTTTTATACATGAGTGCTTTGAAAACAATATAAGAAACTCATAATTACAAATCCAATTTTCTCTCAACCAATATCCCTACAATTACAAGATATGATCCCTTCAAATCCTCACTCATTTCTCACAAATATTGGATGAGATATATTATCCAAATCTCCATTATCTTCTCCTTGGAATCTTCATGATCTTCTCCTTGAAATCTCCATGATCTTCTCTTTGGAATAAGCTTGAACAATTAACCTTTGAATTCTTGAAATGGTGGAGGAAATATTTGAGAAGCTTTTTGAATAATCCTTCAAAATAATCCTACACATTACAAAGCTCATCCACATTTTTGATGTTAATGAAATATGTTAATTTTCCAATAATTAATCATAAATTATCTTATAATATCAAAAATAAATAAATTGGAAAATAATGAGGTGAACCCATGGAAATGGTATGATGAATGGTCAAATGAGGTGATGGAATGTGAGGAATGGCGAGGATAAATATGATAAAAATTTGACAATTACGAAGCCCAACATACCCCCCAACTAAACTTGTTTCATGTCCTCATGCAACCTGGCATGTATTAAAACTTTTGGCTTTGCATGATTATGGTTTTTAACAATGTATCATTCCAAGATGTAAAATACATGTATTGCAACTAATATTTTCCATGGTTGATTCTTGTGTTAACAACCATGAATATAATAAATGTTGGTTCTTATGTTAACAACAATTATTTATTTTCTTTCTTCTCTTTTTTAACACATGTACTGAAAATTATAAGTCATTAATATGCATAAGAAAACATTTTATCATATTTTTGAATCATGCCAAAATAGATATCAATGTATTTGAATCAATTGCAACAAAGTGTAGTTTGGAAGAATCATGCTCGTCAATAATATATCTAGTGATGAATGGAATGAAATGGTTATGAATATTCCCCCCAAAACTAAAGATGTGTTATGTTTACAAAAAGGTAAAATATGATGTAATATGGTGAGGAAGATTTCCAAGTTCCTTTATTTTCAACATGTAAGAAATTGTTTGATTAAAAACTAGAAAATAACATACCTTGACTTATCCAAGAAATTGATGAACTATGGAATATAAATGTAGCTGCTATTGCTTCTAGATCAAGAAAATGTCGTGCTGATTTTGTTGGATGAGAGAAAATATAATTATGCTTAATGAAGTTAAAGAATATGAATTGTTTCTTCTTGGTTGTGTGAATCTAAAGATGGTGTTTGAAAGTGGAACTGTCGTACTCTCATATAGATGAAGGAATGTTATTGAAACTGCTGATGGAGTCATGAAAATTATATAGTCTTCACCCGCTACAAAAACTTGATGGTACAATTCTAGTCATGAAAATGAATGTGTCGATATCGAGCATGAAAATAAGGCATTGGATTACCAACCATTAATGGATGTCATTAACCAATGCGAGGCAAAATCACCATTGATGTCAATGAGTGCCAAGGTACATAAGTACTTCTTGCGAAGTGCGAATAAATGATCTGATGTTGATCCACTTGTAAGATCCAACGATCAAAGGACATTGATGTATTCCCATGATTCTCAACAAGAGAACTTGTCATTAGAGCATACAAGCCTCAAGGTACTAATGATGACTCTAGTCTTTACCCTAGACAAAGTGCTGAGGTCGATGGGTCGAGACTTGTTGAAAGGTGGGCCTAAAGGAATCCCACATCAGTCAACGCGAGTTTGTATAGAATTATTAGTAGGACTATAGATGAAAATTATTTGCAGTAGAAATAGGTATTTAGGAAAATTATAGCAAGGAAATGTAGCCATGGAAAAAGGAGATGTTTGGTTTTATTTATGAGGAAAAATATGAACTGGAAATGATGAAAGAATGTATGCGACTATGAAAAGTATGTATGTGTTAATTCATAATGGAAGTGTGCTTCGATATGGATGGCTAATAAGCATAGAAGGAGAAGGATAATTGAACATATCATGGCGCAATTGGTTTTCTCAAAGGATTCTATGTGATAGACATGTGTGATGAAAATTTTAGCTCCTTCTAGCTTTCACTTTTGCATTTTTTATTTTGATTTCTGAAAATCACTTCTGTTGGTGTCTCGTGTTTTGATAGTTTAGAAAATAAAAAGACAAGGCAACATCAGAACCAATCTTTAGAGTTACAGGATCTAGTCCTCCTGTTCTCAGAGAGGGATCTCTCAAAATTTTGTTTGCAAAGGTTTATCTTGTGTGCTTAGAGTATTGATTTTAGACTAGTTATTAAGTGCAGGTGTTTGTTTGTTTGTTTGGTTGGATTGAATTGATACAACAGAACATGAAAGGTCTAGGAAAGATATATAGGACAAACAAATATCTGTTTCATTGGGAAATGGAGTCAAGAAAAGGTCATAACACACTCATAAAAGGATATGGGATATCAAAGGGAAAATCTAACTTGGCCACAGGATCCTTTGGTTTTGGAATGAGATGAACATTAATGGTTTGGAAAGAGAGGTTTAATTCTCAACAAAGGGAACTTGAAAACATAACTTGAACAATAAAGAAATATTTGATAGACAGGGCTAACCATAAATTCTACAAACATCCTTTTAAGCAAACAATGACTTCAAGACAACTTTCAAAATGAAATCTAAGATTCGGGGAACACCCTATTTCCTCAAATATTTTATTTCAAATGACTTTAGAAAACATAAAAGATTCACTGATAATTGCAGCCATAGAAGAGGGAACACCTAAAAACATCTATGATCATGATAATAACGACCTTTAAGCCAAATTTTTAAGTGAGGACAAAGGGCAAGATCAAAACAGCCCTGTTTGATTCACTATAAGCAAAGAACTTCAAAGGGAGACTTCAATAACAGTTTTTAAGTGGCAGCAGACAAGCAGGGAGAACCATAAATCATGCTGAAACAAACTGTTCAAACTATTAAGGAAATAAACAAGCATGAAGACTAAAGAGAAAGTTTAAAGCCTCTAAAATACTTCAGCAAAAGAAAACATGACACAGTGAAGGATGAACAGGTCTAAGGTGCTTCCAGGAGTCATTTCTTAGCCTAATACTTTCTATCCTACTGTAGTAAGAAATTATGGAACATAATGAAAACAGAGGAGAAACATAAAACAGTTCAGAATACTTCACCAACAGCGAAGCTCATGGATCCAATGAGAGAGCCTTCTCAGGAACAAGCATGCAACAACATCATAAAGACCTCCAAGACTTCAATTTGTTCTTCAACTTCAAAGGACTATGTATTATTTGAAATAGTTTCAATATTACAACTTGTGATCAACAACAACCAACAATTTCTCATCTTCTACGGGAGTATTTATAGAAGGATGAGGAGGTGAGATCTGATAAAATATCTCTTAAGGTAATTAATACAGATTCAAGACTTCTTGGCCTTTTGAGGGGCTCGATGAAGAAGTTTACAGGTGGTTCTCTATATTAATTGTTTTGCAATTAATATCAAAGCTCGGTGGGAGCTTTGTTGACCTTTGAGGCTTTGTGTAATGTTTGGAGTAACTCTGCAGATATTTCTACATTGATTTCCTTGCAGAAGTAACTCCCTGGCTATGCTGGAGGTGAATATCTTCATCTGATTAATAACTTCGGCCTCTGTGTTGAGTGCTTTGAGGTACAGGTGTCATTTTGGTGGATGAGGAATCAATTCGCCTCAATTGAAGTGGTGGAAACTTTTTTGTCGGTTAAACACACATGATTTCTATTAATTGTTTTTTAACTCTAGGAATTAGGCTTTTGATAAGCATTCTTAGCCGTAATTCCAAAAATCTGTCTTCGATCTTCATCTACTGTGCTTTGTATTCAAACTTATACTATTTTAAAATCGCGTTAAAATGCAGTGTCTTGTCAATGTGCAGAACCACGAAGGGCCTTTATAGTATCGACGCCCATGGAACGTTGATGAAACGTTTGAATGGAGCCCTGTGAATGGTTCTCTTTATGGGCTGAAAGCACGGGAATCGTCATTCCCAACTCCTGGCTTTTCTTCAATATAACGATAGAGACCTTTTAAAACCTACATAAAACATAAAATTATAAAGAAATCCTGCATTTGTTTGGATAAACTGCTTTAGAAGGCGGGGGAAGGAGCGTAGCCATTGGATGAAAGCATCCAACGGTGGATATCTGCACAAAAAGGCAAAAGGAGAGTGGGGAGAAGAAATAAGGCGGAGTGATTTTGGATCATCCGATCTGGACACGTGGACGGTCCAGATTGAATCGGAAGGTCGCAATCGAGGTTCGCAATCGGGGGTAGCGAACAGATGGGCCAATCAAAACATGCGATGCAATGAAGCGGAGGCCATCGATCTACATATTAGATCGACGGTGAAGAACAAATCAGGGAAGAGGCCAATCGGCGGAACAAAAAGGTGGATGCGATTGCGCGATCGGAAAAAGTTGCGATGCGATGATCGGGGGATAGGCCGATGCAATTGTGATAATCGGAGAGAGGGCCGATGTGATTGCGTGATCGGCCAATCGTAATCAGCGGTAATGAGTATTGAAACCGCACCAAAGGAAAATCCCCTATGCGATTAGGCACCCGGCTATGGGGCCTGTTTTATATAAATCTCCGATAGGCCCGGGCTTATGTATATATGGGCTTATTGGGGTCGGGCCTTCGGGCCTAGGGCTTTTCAATCAACCCATTGAAATTTGCCGATGCAATTGCACGTCGGTCTTTTTAATCAACCCATTTAATAATTAACACGTGACTTGTGTTTTTATATCAAAAGTTTGGAAAAGTGGGTTTTTCGACTTTTCAAAGGAAAAAATAGATCGGATAAGAAACATACAAGGGTTTAAGTGCCGAGGCGGGCCCACGTTTAATATGAAAATAACAATGCGATCGGGGTTTTTAAACAGAAATGTTCAATCGCATCGAAACTTTCGGTCATGGCAAAAGACTTGCGCAAATTGAAATCTTGCGATGCGATAAGCACCGTGAGGGGCTTAGCATGTGGTTCTAGGGCAAAGGCATGTGGGGGAAGTGGTTTAGGGGGGCTTAGCCAAAGGGGCTAAAGCCTGTCATAATAACATGAAATTTTATGGTTTTTTCAATGTTTTCAAAGGGATTTGAAGGTTTCGGTAAGGTTTAAAAGTGGGTTTCAAACCTTATCAAGTGGATTTTTATGAATGGAAGAAGGAAAATCATAAAAATATAGGAATTTTTATGGAAGAAAGGGGTGAAATGAAGGTTAGTTTTAAGTGGGGGGGGGGAAAGGGAAAATGATGGTTTTTCAGCAGTCTTTCTCTTGGAATTTAGTAGAATTTTCTGAGTATAAAATGGAAATAGTAATGAATATTTTGGACAGAGGCATGAGGCCTTCAAGGAGCCTTCAAGAGCCAACAATTTTTAGTGATAAACTTTGTTCCTTGGAGGCTCAAAAAAGTCTTAGCCACCTTTTGGTATAATCAAATATTATAGGTGGCTAACAGTGGCTCCACTTGGGGATGATGCCTTCTTGAAGGTATCAAGAATTTCAGACTTGCATTCTTGATCCAGGTGGATATCGGTGGCCTCCCACCTATTCCATTTGGACCCGCAGCATCAATTCTTTCAGTTTTTCAGCTTCAGCACAGCTTACTATTTATAGCAGGTTTTTGGGTCTTGCACACCCGGAGCCGTTTTGGGGCATTAATAATCTAGGTGGATATTGGTGGCCACCCATCAAGTCCATTTGAACCCCCACCATCAGTTATTTCATTTTGTAAGTTTCGGCACAACTTACTATTTTTAGCAGTTTTTCGGGTCTTAAACTTCCGGAGCTGTTTTGAGGCCCTAAACGACGTTTTTTTGGGAAAACGGAGAGCAACATGGGTCCATGGACTGATGTTGCTCGTTCAAAAATTGTACTCCTTGGATAGATCTTTCTAACGAGCTATTGAGCGCATCAAACGGAGATCGGATGCCAAAGTTACGCCCCCGGGAAGTTGAACCACCAATTTACCCAAACGGGACCCACAGTTTTGGCGCTTCATCTCCTACGGTTAGGGTTTTGGACATTTCAGATTCTACATTGTTTCTCAACAATAAATAGGCCCTCGAGCCTCATTGTAATATAGTTTAGGGGGCTGGGAGCCGATACATCTCTTCTTAGAGATAAGCACTACCAGTGCCCTAGCTCGCTTGTTCTGATCATGCCTATATTGTAATACAGTTCAGGGGGCTGGGAGCCGACACATCTCTTCTCAGAGATAAGCATGACCAGGGCCCTAGCTCGCCACATCTCTATCATGTCTGCATTGTAACACAGTTCAGGGGTTGGTAGCCGCCACATCTCTTCTCAGGGATACGCTGCCAGTACCCTAGCTCATCTATTTCCATTATGTCTGTAATAGGCCTATGAGCCTCAATGTAACACAGTTTAGAGGCCTGTGTATGCTACATCTCTTCTCAGAGATACGCTACCAGCGCCCTAGCTTATTTCCATTATGTTTGTAAGCTTATTGCAGTCATTCTTTTATTAATAAAATGAAGCATTATTTCCATTGCATCTTTGTATCTATGGTTATATTTGTATTATGTTGCGTTCCTGCATAAATCTGGATCAGTGGTATCAGAGCGGGTTTGCTCTTTCTCTGTTTTTCTCTTCATGTCCCCAATGCGGCCAGGGTATAAGGAGTTCAACCTCGCAACCCCGACGACCCCCCATGGTGGAAGGAAGGAAAGATGAGGGAGCAGGAGATCCTATCAAAATCTTGCTCGAGGATGCCCTCGAGAAAGAGAGGAACGCGATGGTGGACAATTTTTTTTTCAGATCCTTCAATGGCTGCCCACCGGTGGCACATCTACATCCAGCACGTCTGCCAACAGGTCCACGACATCCTGGACAAATCCAAACACCAAGTTCAGCAAAATTTTCCCCCCCATGGAGGAACTTAACGGAATGGAGACCATTGCTTCCTAAGGAGGGAGGAATGATCCAGGTGGATATCGGTGGCCTCCCACCTATTCCATTTGGACCCGTAGCATCAATTCTTTCAGTTTTTCAGCTTTAGCACAACTTACTATTTATAAAGAAAAAGCTTCTGTCCTCGCATTAACGTGAGCCGTTTTCGGGCATTAACCAGGTGGATATTGGTGGCCACCCATCAAGTCACCAACCCCCACCATTAAGTTATTCTGCCTTGTAAGTTTCGGCACAACTTTACTATTTTTGTGCTAGCTTTTCTGTCTTAAACTTCCTAGCGTTGTTTTGAGGGTTCTAAAACAACGTTTTTTTGGGAAACGGAGAGCAACATGGGTCCATGGACCGACAGCCACTGCTCAAAATTGTACTCCTGATAGATTCTCCTAACGAGCTATCGTAGCCACACAAACGGAGATCGGATGCCAAAGTTACGCCCCCGGGAAGTTGAACCACCAATTTACCCAAACGGGACCCACAATTTTGGCGCTTCATCTCCTACGGTTAGGGTTTTGGACGTTTCAGATTCTACATTGTTTCTCAACAATAAATAGGCCCTCGAGCCTCATTGTAAGACAGTTCAGGGGGCTGGGAGCCGATACATCTCTTCTCAGAGATAAGCGCTACCAGTGCCCTAGCTCGCTTGTTCTGATCATGCCTATATTGTAACAAAGTTCAGGGGGCTGGGAGCCGATACATCTCTTCTCAGAGATAAGCGCGACTGTACCCCAGCTCGCCAGTTCCTCATTCATGTCCGCATTGTAACACAGCTCGTGGGTCAGGCCGCCACATTCTTCTCGTGATACGCCGCGCATTCCAGTTCATTCATTTCCATTATGTCTGTAATAGGCCTGCGAGCCTCAATGTAACACAGTTTAGAGGCCTACGTACGCTACATCTCTTCTCAGAGATACGTTACCAGCGCCCTAGCTTATTTCCATTATGTTTGTAAGCTTATTGCAGTCATTCTTTTATTAATAAAATGAAGCATTATTTCCACTGCATCTCTGTATCTATGGTTATATTTGTATTTTGTTGCGTTCCTACATAAATTCGGATCAATTCTGTGAGATGTTGATCAGTTGCCTCATCCATTGGGCTGTCTTTCTTTGATTGAATGATCTTCTTTTGCTTTGGAAATGCTATCAGCCATGGAAAACAATGAATCTTTTATCAACAAGCTTTCTACCTACCCAATCCTACTGATCTAACATTTTTTCTTCCTTAGATTGCACTTGGATTGGAAAACTCTTTCACAACATTTTATTCTTTTGAAAGAAGTAAATATAATCTATTTCTACTCCTTATTTCTCCCTAAACTTAGATTAAACAGTTGAGTTCAGATAATTCTCTACTTAATCTACCATCTGTTGGGATTAAACTGTCCAACAGATTTTCATTCTCTAAATTCTAAAACATAAATTTAAAAAGCATTCAAGTCAGGATTGAACAGTCTAACTTGATGCTGATCTATGGCATAAAAACAAGTTGCACACAGATTATTATTTGCAAAAAATTAAATAAAAAATGATGAAGGTTTAAGATCTGAAAATTTAAAGCACTTCCTTCATCTTTTTACAGCTCTGTTTTGACTTTATTTGAGCCGTTTCTTCCTTTTTCTCTGGTTCAGATTTTGAGCTAATTAGAACCAGATTTTATCCTTTTTGACTTAGAAAACAAAATAGATTGGAGTCATTCTCTTTTTGAAATGTTAGGTTCAGATTTTGAGTATGTTTGAACCTTTGATTCCTATCCTAATCTATCTACTGATAAACCAAGATTAAACAGTTTGGAAAATCGAATTCACTATCCTATCAACAGAAAATTTGAAGACTAATTAGTCAAGATTAGGCAGTTTGACTAATTAGAAGTGTGTTTTTTAGTAGTGGCATTTGAGCTTGCACACTTTCAGAATTTATTTCTCTTTTTGGTATGGGCCTGTACCTTTATTTCTTTTTACAATCTGCCCTCTTTTCTTTCTTTCTTTTTGTATTTTTGATTTTTCTGAGTTTGAATGTAATGGTTAGACTATGATATTTACAATGAAAAATAAAATTCTTTGAAACTTAAGATTCTTGGCAGAAGTAATGCTTGAGCATCCTGCCATTGACGAGACCTCCATACAGATCTTCTCCATTCAGTTCTTTCAAGAAAAATGCATTGTGACCTCTCTCAGCATGAATAATATAGGGCCCTTTCCACAAGTTCTCAAACTTGCCATGTTTTCCCTTCTTTTCTCTTCTTGAATCCCATTTAAGAACAACATTTCCAACATGGAAATTGTTTTCCTTAGTCCTCTTATCAAATAGTTTCTTCATATTTTCTTGGACTAATGGTGTTCTCTCATAAACTTCTTCTCTGGTCTGTTGTAAATGGATTGTTTGGTTGATCCTTCTCTGCATATCATTCTCTTCAATCTACACTTCTTGAAGGAGTTTCATGACTGGAACCCCTAATGAGGTAGGAAAAACTGCATCCATGCCGTAAACCAACTGATAGGGGGACATATTTATTGATTTCTTTGTAGTTAACCTATCAGCCCATAAGGCATGCACCAACTTACCGTGCCATGGTTTTTGATTCTGTTCCAACATTTTTTTGATTATATTGATGAGACTCTTGTTGGAAGATTTAGCTAATCCATTCCCTTGGGGATAGTAAGCAGTGGAATGGCCCAAGGTTATGTGCTATTTGTAACAGAATTCAACCATCTTCTTAGATTTAAAAGCAGCAGCATTGTCTGTTATGATTTTTCTGGGACAACCAAATCTGGATAGGATATTTGTTTCAAGGAACTTGATAATGACAGAGTCATTAGCATTTCTAGAGGGTATAGCTTCTATCCATTTGGTAAAGAAGTCAGTGGCTGTGAGGATCCACTTGTGTTGAGCTGAGGAGGATGGGTGAATTTCCCCAATGAAGTCTAAACCCCATTGTTGAAAAGGTGCCTCAACTCTGATGGGATGTAAGGGTAAGGGAAGGATTTTTCTTCTGCCATCAAAAATTTGACACTTATGGAAAGACATGACTAAATTTTGAGTGTCTGGGAAAAGAGTAGGCCAATAGTAACCAGATTTTAGAATTTTTTTTGTTGTGGCCTTCCAGTAGAGGTGTCCCCCACATTCTCCTTCATGCAACTCATGCATGATTTTTCTTGCATCATCTTCAATTAAAAATTTAAGCAAAATTCCAACAGCATTTTTCCAATATAATACCCCATCCAAGATGCAAAAACTCGAAGCCTTTTGTTTCAAGAATCTAGCTTTATTTTTAGACAAAGAAGGAGGGGTATTTAAATATAAAAGCACATAAATAATGTTAGCATATCAAGGATAATTTAGAAAAGTTTCTTCAATAAAAGGAGCATCAGATTATTCTATTTCTTCTAACACATCCACCATATATATGTCTAGTGCTTGGAAGTTACACTCAGCCATAAGTTTTGCTAATCCTTGCCCTTTAACTAGTTTGGTGGGCCTAATTTCTAAGTCATATTCAAGAATAGTTGCAATCCATTTTCCCCTTTTACCATCAGGTTCTTGACTTATAATGTCCTTGACAACAGTATGTGGAACAAAAGCAATTATGTGAGAGTGTAAAATATAGACCCTAAAGTCCTTTAATGCTTTCACTAATGCTAAGGCTTTCTTCTCCATGATATTATATTTGAGAGGAGCATCTCTTAAGGCCCTACTAAAAAAGGATATTGGTTGTTCTTGCCCCAAATCATTCTTTTGAAGTAAAACTACAGCTATTGTATGTTCAGATGAAAAAGAAAATATGTAAAAATCTTTGGTAAAATCTGGACTAATCAGGACTGGTGTTTGAGTAAGAGCTTGTTTGACCAGTTCGAATGATTGTTTGGCTGGTAAAGTCCATTTTACACCCACATCTTTCTTAAGAATGTTTGTAATTTTTTTTAATAGCTCAGCAAGGTTGGGGATAAACCTTCTCAAAAAATTTATCTTTCCAATGAAAGATTGTAATTCTTTGAGGCTTCGTGGATGGCTAATTTGCAATATGCCATCTATCTTTGTAGGGTCTATTTTAATTCCTTCTTTTGAAATTATGTGACCAAGAAGTTTACCTTCTGAGAGACTGAAGAGTGTCTTCTTGGGATTTAATGACAAACCAAATTTCCTACACTTCTCAAAAAATTTTCTTAAATGAGTCAAATGTTCCTCATCAGTTTTTGAAAAGACAGTTATGTCATCAAGGTAAATAATTATAAAATAGCCAATATCTTCAGAAAAGGCTATGTCCACGGCCCTTTGGAAGGTGGCCCCTGAATTCATTAACCCAAAAGGCATTTTGACATACATAAAGGTGCCCCAAGGTGTGGTAAAAGCAGTTTTGATTTGATCACTTGGGAGCACTAACACCTGGTTGTAACCTGAGAACTCATCTAAGAGTGATATCCTTTTTGACCCAACTACCCTCTGAAGTATATGATCCATCTTGGGCAATGGGTAGCTTTCCTTTAGGGATGCTTTGTTTAAGTTTCTGAAATCGATACAGAGTCTGATATCCCCTGTCTTTTTCCTAACATAAACTAAGTTTGATACCCATTATGAAAATCTAATTGGTACTATAATGCCAACATCATGCATCTTTTCAATTTTGGCTCTAACTAAAGCTAATAAAAGTGGGTTTATTCTCCTTAGTTTTTATTTGAAAGGCTTTTGATTTTCCTTTAGGGGAATCTTGTGCTGAATGATGCTGGTATCGTAAGACTTCAAATCTGTGTATGCCCAGGAAAAAACATCTTTAAATTCTTTAAACAGATCAATGTATCGAGATTTTATGTGAGTTGGAAGAGTGTTGGACAATTTAATCATCTTGGGTTCTGTTAGGGAGCCTATGTTGTTTTCTTCTATGTTTGTTTCTACAGGCTCCATTTTTGGTTCTTTGGCTACATCATTAAAGTCGAAAAGGTGTTCCAAAGGTGAGAGACCTCTTGGAATTGAATCGTTTTTACATTCTAAAACTTCAAAGTATTTTTGGTCCACGTTGTCAATTAACTCTACTTCAAACAGATTCTCATAATGATTTATATCAGCAGAGTGTGTTATTTCAGCTTCTGGGATTTCTTCGATATATGGAAATTTTTCATTATGGCTAGATTCTGATGTTGGTATGGTGAAATCGTTTTCTGATTTTAAGAAATTGTTTATGTGTTGGTCAAAATCAAACACTTGCCAGTGATCTTCGTTATCAGGCACTGCAGGCCTATGTTTTACCTTTACGCTAAGCTGTTCATTTATCTCAGGTTTTTGACAGTTACTGGCATTAAAAGTGAGTTCATTTGCTAAATGATTAAATGCTCTAGGAATGAAAACAAGTTCGTATTTTTCAAATGTTTTTAATAAATCAAGGGCAGCGTTCCGATATTCCCTAAGCCTTGGATTTCTAGCTGAGTATTATCCTTTGATTTGTCTTACGATAAGTTCAGAATCTCCTAAGATTGATATCCTCTAGGCTTCTAACTGTTTAAGCAATTGTAAGCCTAGGAGAAGTGCTTCATACTCAGCGATATTATTAGTTCATGGGAAATCCAATTTATATGAAAAACTCTGATTTGTATTTTCAATCCACACACCTGCTCCTGAACTTGTCTTATTACAAGATCCATCAAATTTTATTGTCCAAAGTATGTCATTCCTATTTTCATTTTCTTGTTGTTGTTGATTGGTAATGTTTTGAATTTGATTTAGGGGAAGATTGGATTGTTCTGGTGAACTGATTGGGTCCATGTTTTCTTTATCTTGTTGAGTAATTTCATCTTTGTTACATAAGATAAAGGAATCTAAACTCGATTGAATAGAATATATTGGAGAGTTATTCGATTTTTCTATGTTTCTCACCATGTACTTCATGTGAGATTCCCTGTATAGTCTTCTATCTTGATTAAAAACATGAATGGTGGCATAAGACATGTCCATTTGAAGGCTTCCCTGAAGTTTGGCTCCCCAAGATCTTGATAAAAGCATGCCATACTTAGGGGGAATGTCAGCTACAACTATGTCCATGACTAAACTCTTAGCATGGATTTGGGATAAGTTAACACACAAATCTTTGATTAAACCCAAACATTTGACTCTGCTTGAGTCAAAGGAATACAAGTCTTTGTAAGGTTTAGTAATTTCTAAGCCTAGGCTTTCCATCACTACCTTGGGCATTAGATTGTGTGAAGCTCCTGAGTCTAACATAGCATTGTGTAAAATTTTCTCATGTATGTTAAAACTAACATAGAAGGGAGGGACAGCCCCTTCTTGATATTTTCCTTCAACTTCTGGACCAAACAACAACTCAGGTTTGTCATCTATCAAGTTTAAAGTGTCAGTATCACTTCCTAAGTTCAAAGCTTTCAAAACTTGGTTTTTATTCACCTCTTGGGTTACTAGCTCAGCTAGGGGGATGGTAATTTTTATCTTACCAATCTCTCCTTCAAGGCTGAAAGGAATAATTGACTTGTTTGTATTTACATATGTTTTTTCAATTGAATTCTTTTCAGCAAATTTGATTTGCTGAACCTTGTTTGGACTGGTTATTGAAACGGTTTTATTAGGACCACTAGCTGAAGTGCTAGGGGTACTCTGTTCAACATTTGACTAAACACCTTTATCTTTGTTTAAGTCAGGTTTCTTGGCCAAAATGTTGGCTTTCTCTGCTGTCTTTTTGGACTGGTTTTCCGCGTTTTTCCTGACAGCAGTGTTAGTGTTCTTATCTTTTGAATTATCTATGTTTCCCTTGCTCCTAAGATCATATTGTTCATGTACCTCCAAGATTGCATTTTCAAAACCCAATCTATAGTCATCAGAATCTTCATAGGTGTTTGTATTTTGATCATAGGAGAAGAAATCTTGTTCTTCCTCAGTGAGGAAAACATCATCCCCACTGTCTGATCCAATGAAGTTTACATGAGATTCTTCCAACCTTTCCAACTCCCTATCTTCCTCATATTGATCTACATAGTTTTGTTGAAAGTGAGGTCTAATCTGTTGGTCACTTTCTTTTTGCTTATCTTGATTGTTGTCTCTTCTATAATTCTGATTTCTATTTCCGTTTTGATTGTTTTGATTGTCTCTTGGTTGTGTTCTCTCAAGTGCGCTCATCCTTTTCATGATCTCTTCCAACATCTATTCTGTTTTTGAGCTAGATATGGAGGGTGACATGTCATCTTTGTAAGTCACCCTCTTCTCTAATCTGAACCTATTTCTTTTCTAAAATATGTTCGCTTCTACGCTTATAGCTCCTTTCTGCATGTCCTCCAAGGTTAAGTAATCCCTCTCCCTTAACTGATACATCATGTCAACATCAAGGCCTTCGAGATATCTTACTAAGGCCATGCCTTGAGGAGGTTTCATGTGAGGTGGAAGAGCATTGTAAATGCTATTAAACCTAGTGGAGTAGTCAGGAATACTCTCCCCTTGATTTCTCTTGAGGCTGCTATATTCTACTAGTATTTGGAGAGGATTCTTTTTGAGTTCCCATTTGTTGATAATTGTTTGATGCAAGATAGGGAGATCATTTATGCTGTTAGGAGGTAAGTTTTTAAACCATTTCTTTACATCTCCTCCTAAAATTTGAGCGAAGGTCCTCATCTTCACAGTTTCTTCTTCTATCTCCATGTAATCAAATGCATCTTCCTTCCTATCTACATGTTGTTGGGCTGTTGTAGACTCTTTTCCAGTGAAGTGAGGGATTTTAGATTGGTAATCATTTGGTAAGGGAAGTAGAGGTTGTGGTAACACTAATGGGGCATACCATGTTGCCATGGCTGGAAATAAGGGTGGATTTACAAGGAGTGGATTAACAACAGGAAAAGTGCGCTGAGGTGTAGTGGTTTGAATAGTGGATGTTGGATGAACAAATGTGGATGTATCGGGGATATATTGTTGAGCTGACCGTGGATGAGAGACACCTAAATTTAGAAGGAAATGTAAATCAGGTGGTGTGGTTTCTCTACTACCAGGCTGTTCACTTTGTTTTGGGGATGATAGTGAAGACTCAGAATCTATCTGAATTATATCATCAAGTAACCTAGTTCTAAAATGATTTCTTAAGTCGACTTGTGACTGGTGTAGGGCTGCAAGATTTTCAGGGACTGAATTAGATCTCAAGGGTGATTTGAAAACAGTTGAAAATTTTATCTTGGAAGACTTCCTAAGTAGACTTTCAGGGTTGTCAACTTCTTCCGATGGGTTTGGGTCAGGGTAAGCTCTAGTATGAATCTTTCTATGAGCCACTATGCTATGTTTTTTGGACCCAGTTAAAAAGAAAGTTTAACCAAATATGACAATTCTTTAAGAGGCTAACTGATCTTTTCAGAAGAATGAAAATTTTAATCTTAAAGCCTTCTAGCTGAGTTTGTATGATGCTATTAAGACTTGGGGTCTTCCCAGTGGAGTCTTAAGGTCTGTTTTTAGGATTGTGGAGTCGCCAGGTGGAAATTTTTAGCTCTTTTGGAGGGAAAAGGTTTTATGGTCCACCACCAAGTTTATTATGAAGCCAAACTGAAATGTTTTTGGGTTTTTCTGAGTTATTTTGGTCTTACAGGTTAAGAGAGTGTCCTAAATCTGACTTTAACACTTAGCTAGGGTGTCAAAACAAACAGAGTTTACTCTTATGGCTTGGTAACTGAATCCTTCAAGGTTTGATAAGGCTTTGTAAGAATCCTAAGGGTTACTTAGTTTGTCACTGATTCAATTAAGTCCTATCATGATTACCATTTGTTAGGTAGTGCTTGAAGAAGGTTACTTATGTTATACTGGGCCTACAAAGTTTGAAGAAGGGTTTTTCAAACCACTATATTCTCAGTACGTCCCACCGTGATCGCCATTATGTTGGTGTCCCGTGTTTTGATAGTTTGGAAAATCAAAAGACAAGGCAACATCAGAACCAATTTTTAGAGTTACAGGATCTAGTCCTCCTGTTCTCAGAGAGGGATCTCTCAAAAGTTTGTTTGCAAAGGTTTATCTTGTGTGCTTAGAGTATTGATTTTAGACAAGTTATTGAGTGCAGGTGTTTGTTTGTTTGTTTGGTTGGATTGAATTGATATAACAGAACATGAAAGGTCTAGGAAAGATATATAGGACAACAAAATATCTATTTCATTGGGAAATGGAGTCAAGAAAAGGTCATAACACACTCATAAAAGGATATGGGATATCAAAGGGAAAATCTAACTTGGCCATAGGATCCTTTGGTTTTGGAATGAGATGAACACTAATGGTTTGGAAAGAGAGGTTTAATTCTCAATAAAGGGAACTTGAAAACATGACTTGAACAATAAAGGAATATTTGATAGACAGGGCTAACCATAAATTGTACAAACATCCTTTTAAGCAAATAATGAATTCAAGACAAATTTCAAAATGAAATCTAAGATTCGGGGAACACCCTATTTCCTCAAAGATTTTATTTCAAATGACTTTAGAAAACATAAAAGATTCACTGATAATTGCAGCCATAGAAGAGGGAACACCTAAAAACATCTGTGATCATGATTATAATGACCTTTAGGCCAACTGTTTAAGTGAGGACAAAGGGAAAGATCAAAACAAACCTGTTTGATTCACTATAAGCAAAGAATTTCAAATGGAGACTTCAATAACAGTTTTTAAGTGACCGCAGACAAGTAGGGAGAACCATAAATCATGCTGAAACCAACTGTTCAAACTATTAAGGAAATAAACAAGCATGAAGACTGAAGAGAAAATTTAAAGCCTCTAAAATACTTCAGCAGAAGAAAACATGAAACAGTGAAGGATGAACAGGTCTAAGGTGCTTCCAGGAGTCATTTCTTAGCCTAATACTTTCTATCCTACTGTAGTAAGAAGTTATGGAACATAATGAAAACAGGGGAAAAACATAAAATAGTTCAGAATACTTCACCAACAGCCAAGCTCATGGATCCAATGATAGAGCCTTCTCAGGAACAAGCATGCAACAACATCATCAAGACCTCAATTTGTTCTTCAACTTCAATGGACTATGTATTATTTGAAAGAGTTTCAATATTACAACTTGTGATCAACAACAACCAACAATTTCTCATCTTCTACAGGAGTATTTATAGAAGGATGAGGAGGTGAGATCTGATAAAATATCTCTTAAGGTAATTAATACAGATTCAAGACTTCTTGGCCTTTTGAGGGGCTCTATGAAGAATTTTATAGGTGGTTCTCTGTATAAACTGTTTTGCAATTAATATCAAAGCTCAGTGGGAGCTTTGTTGACCTTTGAGGCTCTGTGTAATGTTTGGAGTAACTCTACAGATATTTCTGCATTGATTTCCTTGCAGAATTAACTCCCTGGCTGCACTGGAGGTGAATATCTTCATCTAATTAATAACTTTGGCCTCTGTGTTGAATGCTTTGAGGTATAGGTGTCATTTTGGTGGCTGAGGAATCAATTCGCCTCAATTGAAGCAGTGGAAACCTTTCTGTCGGTTAAACACTTATGATTTCTTTTAATTGTTTTTTAAATCTAGGAATTAGGCTTTTGATAAGCATTCTTAGCCGTAATTCCAAAAATCTATCTTCGATCTTCATCTGTTGTGCTTTGTCTTCAAACTTATAGACTTTTAAAATCGCGTTAAAATGCAGTGTCTTGTTAATGTGCAAAACCACACAGGGCCTTTATAGTATCGGCGCCCATGGAACGTTGATAAAACGTTTGAATGGAGCCCTGTGAATGGTTCTCTTTATGGGCCGAAAGCATGGGAATTGTCATTCCCAACTCTTGGCTTTTCTTCAATATAACAACGGAGACCTTTTAAAACCTACATAAAACATAAAATTATAAATAAATCCTGCATTTGTTTGGATAAACTGCTTTAGAAGGTGGGGGAAGGAGCGTATTCGTTGGATGAAAGCATCCAACGGTGGAGATCTGCGCAAAAAGGCAAAAGGAGAGCGGGGAGAAGAAATAAGGCGGAGTGATTTGGACCGTCCGACCTGGACACGTGGATGGTCCAGATTGAATCGGAAGGTTTCAATCGGAGGATCGCATTCGAGGGTAGTGAACAGATGGGCCGATCAAAACATGCGATGCGATGAAGCGGAGGTCGTCAATCTACAGATTAGATCGACGGTGGAGAACAAATCGGGGAAGAGGCTAATCGGCGGAACAAAAAGGTGGATGTGATTGTGGGATCGGAAAAAGTTGCGATGCGATGATCGGGGGATAGGCCGATGTGATTGCGATAATCATAGAGAGGGCCGATGCGATTGCGCGATCGACCAATCGTAATCAGCGGTAATGAGTATTGAAACCGCACCAAAGGAAAATCCCTGATGCGATTAGGCGCCCGGCTATGGGGCCTGTTTTATATAAATCTCCGATAGGCCCGTGCTTATGTATATATGGGCTTATCAGAGTCGGGCCTTTGGTCCTAGGGCTTTTCAATCATCCCATTGAAATTTGCCGATGCGATTGCGCATCGGTCTTTTTAATCAACCCATTTAATAATTAACACGTGACTTGTGTTTCTATAACAAAAGTTTGGAAAAGTGGGTTTTTCGACTTTTCAAAGGAAAAAATAGATCGAGCAAGAAATATACAAGGGTTTAAGTGCCGAGGCGGGCCCACGTTTAATATGAAAATAACAATGCGATTGGGGTTTTTAAACAGAAATGTTCAATTGCATCGGAACTTTCGGTCATGGCAAAAGACTTGCGCAAATTGAAATCTTGCGATGCGATAAGCGCCGTGAGGGGCTTAGCACATGGTTCTAGGGCGAAGGCATGTGGGGGAAGTGGTTTAGGGGGGCTTAGCCAAAGGGGCTAAAGCCTGTCATAAGAACATGAAATTTTATGGTTTTTTCAATGTTTTTCAAAGGGATTTGAAGGTTTCGGTAAGGTTTAAAAGTGGGTTTCAAACCTTATAAAGTGGATTTTTATGAACGAAAGAAGGAAACTCATAAAAATAGAGGAATTTTTATGGAAGAAAGGGGTGCAAATGAAGGTTAGTTTTAAGTGGGGGGGAAAAAAGTGAAAATGATGGTTTTTCAGCAGTCTTTCTCTTGGAATTTAGCAGAATTTTCTGAGTATAAAATGGAAATAGTAATGAAGATTTTGGACAGAGGCATGAGGCCTTCAAGGAGCCTTCAAGAGCCAACAATTTTTAATGATAAACTTTGTTCCTTGGAGGCTCAAAAAAGTCTTAGCCACCTTTTGGTATAATCAAATATTATAGGTGGCTAACAACTTCTACATTAGATCGTCTTCAAACTTGAAAAATCTTAGCACCATTCCTGCATAAAAACTATAATATCTTTGAAAAACATAAAATGCAGGAATTTAAAAAAAAAAAAATCTTACTTGTCGCCTTTGTGTGCTAATTCCATTTACGATTCCTGTATGAAGTGATTCAAAACAAATTAGCTAATTTTCAGGAATTTATGAAATGTCCATTTATTATTGTTTTTCGAAGTTACACCAATCATGGATGAAAAGGGTGTCGCATCATAATGTTGAGGATTTTTGCATAAACTTATATTTGACCTACACATAGCACCAATCTCATATCACTTGTAAGGTATTAGTATATGCATCCTAACTTTTGACCACAAATTCACTTAAAATCACTAGAAATTAATAATTTTTGGAAAAACATATATGTGACCCAAATAATGACAAGGTTAATGGAGGTGGAGTGGAAGTGATATTTATGGAAGGATGAATGAAAAATGAATGATAATTCTAAGGGCCAACATACTTCTATTACCTCCAATTAAAAGTATTGCATTTCCTCATGCAATCTAATCATTTGATAACTTGATACTTTAACTTGATACTTTTACAAAGTGTTTTTATTGGATTGCAAGAAGGTTGGTCTTCAACCATTCAATTAAAAAAAACATTTGAAAAGCCATTTGTATGGCTCATATTGTGATAGTATATAGCTTTTGAGAATAAGTATGTTGGTTTTATGAATGTGATATGAATGAATGTGGGGCAATTTTTCTTTTATTATGAAGTGAGGAAAGGAAGTGTTTTTCCAAAAATTATAACTCCAGTTTTTCAAGGAATTATATAATAAAAAGTTAGAAAATGACATACCTTAACTTACGAGTGAAGATCGATGAACTGTGCATAAGTGTCGGCTGCAAAATTCTAATCATATGCTTATTCAAGTAGTTGTACAAGTTTTGGATGAAGTGTACAAGTTGTGGAAGCAGTAGATCCTCCAAAAATCTCATCGACTGAAGCCGACCAAGTAACTATCTCTATCTTCCCTGGTCTACAAGAACGTTGTCAAGATCATCTCGAATTTTCTCCACCAATCCTATAACCTCGTCAATTTTTTTAGCAAATATGTTCAAACATGTCGAAATTCCCCCGTTGGGACCAAGGTTGAACTCTTCCTCGAATGTCTCGAATGTCAGTATTAGCAGAAAAAAAGACATAGTCATGACTGCATGGTCAAGATTCTAAACATAATTTCGTATTCGTGTGAGCAACAAGCTGATGTAAAAGCATTGGCTTGCCACTTCCTGCTAGTCCAACTATGATGATGACAATGACCACCTTCTTCCTTCCACTCCATGCACTAATTTTTTTAACTCCTTTTCCATTTGGTTTTCAACGCATCCTCCATCAAAATATTTAAACAGTAGTATGCATTAAAAAAAAACTGAGATATGTACAAAACAAAAATGTTGGATCGAAACTATCGAGTATAGCGCGAGTATACCCGAGTATAGTGAACAGCTGAGTATAGCGCGAGTATACCCAAATAGTGAATAGATGCAGGTGGGGGGTGGTCAAAAGATGGAGAGGGTAACGTTTTTGCCATCAATGGAGACTACGCACGCGAAGAAGTGGCTTGCAATCCGCCAACTTTATGGAAAGCGGGAAGGCTTGTTGCTCAAAATAAGCTTCTGCAGATGTGGCAGGCGAGGAAAATTAATTAGAGACGAAACTTCGACATTCGCAATGGATAGCTACTTTAACTGCTAAAATTTTTCAGCAGAGATGGCGGTGGTAGGCGACTGTGCACGCATTTCACTGCACCATCCAGAGTTAAAATGTGAGCTACAGATAAATCCTTCTGTCCTTCCAAGGCCGCAAGAACTTCTCTCTCCCACACCTCGTTTAACAGCTTTTCACCATGGGCCTCTACTCCATTGCCGATGGCCTTTAAGAAATCCGGTAACCATTTTGAACCATTTTCTCATACTTCGAGGCTCAATCACAGCTTTCGGATAGTTTGGAACCCTTGCAAGCTGTTAGAGGAAGGCATCAAAAGATTTGACCTTAATGGTTGGTCTAAAGAAACAAAGATGACATGATGTGATCTATACCGTTCTCTCTACGTGGGGTGGCATTGACCTTAATCCTTGGCGCCAGATCCTTATCACCATAAAATCCTGCAAACAATTCGTGTTGGAAAATCACGGTTTTTGATGAGCAGATCCAGATAAAATCACTTAAATGGTGGAATGTAGCCAACAGGGCAATTTGGTTCGCCATTCAAGGGTCATGCCCACCTGGTGGGCTTGATCTATCTTCCTCGCGTCGTGGAAACACACACATCAAGTGCTTCTTGCATCCAATCATATCTACATTGTTCATCTGCCTCTAAAATTGCAATCCATTTGCATTCCCTTTAATTTTTCTGTGGATTTCTCAACCTCAGTTGGTTAGACCTTTCGAAAAGGCTAATTTCCATAAATGACATATTCGGGGACAAAATGTGCTCCAAGTTATGTGGGTTCTTTCTTACATTCCTCTCTGTCCTATTTTTTTATATAACGTCAGTCACTACATGGTGTGAGGAATTTGAGTAGATACAACACACCTTGTCACTCTGGTTCCAAACTTGAACCCTTTGCCCTGAATCCGCTGTTTCGATTGATCAATAGGCACACATCACATGTGAACCTTCCCCTCTCTCGAGTAAGGTCATGATCTTGTTGGGAGTGGACCCTTACAGTAAGAAGAAAGATTTTTGGTCCCGCTTGGTCTTGGAGAGCACCTGTTGGCCTACCTAAGGTCGAGTTTTTGGTTGGGAATTTGAGATCTGTGTTTTTGAAACCAAGCAAAAGAATAGAAAAAGGGTTGGAGATGCCTCCAGTTAATGTGGTTCATACCGAGATTAGCCATATTTGAGGGTATGCAAGAAGAATATGGGAAGAGGTGCTTTGTGAAGGAAATGTTCGAATCCAATGGGAAGAGATTAGTGCAATTTTTTATTATTATTATTATTATTATTTTTAGTTATTGTTTTTATTTTTCATTTATATTTATATATATATATATATATAATTTGTTTTATTTGACAAATAAAATTAAAAAGAAAAGAAAAAAAAGAAAACTTAAATGATTATATATATATATATATATATATATATATATATATATATATATATATTTTAATTTGTTTTATTTCTAACAATAAAAAAATGAAATTAGAAAATTTGAAATTAAAACTAAAATTTTAGAAATCTAAAAAAACAATTTATTCCTGAAAACTATTAGACATTATTTTTTAGAGATTGCATTGTTATTAAAATAAAAATAAAAAATAACAATTATTTATTTATTTATTTTTCTAGTGTACTCTACTCTAATTGAACATTAAAAATCTGTTACATGTAATCAAACTTTCGGTGTAACCATGCACACAACAGTAATAAAAATATGTTCGTTGTCAATTGCGCACATGAAAAATGGAAATGTACAAAATTAACCGGATCTATTTGTTGTAACCTTGATTTAACTAAATAAAAACAAAACGACTGATCTAACCTCATATTCGCTTGGAACCATTAGGCCTGATTTTACTCCATATCATGCCACCACTCCTCATTGTCCTCCTCAATCTCTTGCTTTTCTAATTTTTTTTCATCAAATGTACATGTCTTTTCATATGTAGATTCAATCTCTTTTGGAGGAGCAGTTAAGCTTTCCGCGGCTGTCAAGATCTTCTTTGTTGGAAATGTTGTCATTGATGGCAAAGGAGTTGTCAAAGGAGGAACATCTGAAACAATAACTAGGAAAAGAGAAACGCAAAGTAGCAGAGAACAGAGGCAGCAGAGAGGAGGCAGAGGCAACATAGAAGGAATAAAGGCAGCAGGAGAGGAGGCAAAGGCAGCATAGAAGGAACAAAGGCATCAGGAGACATATGACAGTAGAAGAGGGCCATTTAATAGTAGATTTGGCGAGAGAGAGTAATGAATATGCCTGATGTTCGGATATAGTCCTGATTGAATTAGAGTGTTAATCTCTGTGTAAAGAATAAATTTATTCCTTAGACTCTATTTGGCTTATGCAATTTCGAGAAAACCCTATACGTAGAGGACTCTGGAAATCGGTTTAAGAGTCTATCTGCAGGAATAGGCTTTGAATTCCAGTAAATAAATGTATGAGCAATGCAAGGTTGAATTTCCCTCTGTCTGTCAGAGAAATCGACTTCATGTTGATATTTTGCTTGAATGCGCTAAGAACTGTAAGCAAATTCTGTGTATTATGTATGAAAGAAGACTCTGTGTCGGGCTTTAGATGGAGTTACATTTTTGGATAAATCCTGTGATAATGGCTTGTATTTGAAGTTCTGGATTGTAATCGAAAGCATCAGTCTCTGTGAAGAAAGTTCTCTTGCTAATGCAGAACCATAGAAACCCCTTTGAAACTGAATCCCACATAAGTTGCCATTACCATTGTCATTCTCGTTAGAATCGACTTGTTTAAGGAAGAAATGAGTCTGTTGTGAGCCACACTCTGAAATAGGAAGTTGTGGATCGATCACGGTTGAAGTGAGTATCGTGGTCATCTTAGAACTCAATGTGGTCGAATAATCCATGGGGGTTACTATAAGTCGTGTTCTTCTGCAACAAATGCAGACTTTTGAACTACAACCAATAGTTGGATGATTGATATGGAATGGAGCATAAACACGACGAAGTTAAACAAAATAGAGGCGGAACCAGAGTTAAATGTGCAGTGTGAATGAAGCTATGCATCGTAACAAATGAAAGCACCGTGGTAAAATACCGATAAACCAAAGAGTCAACGTATAAAAGAACAGAATTGTGAGCAGAAGTGGAACCTTGAGCGAAGGAGAGGAACCACGAGCGGAATGAACAATGATGGGGGATTCCAGTTTTCATCGCACCACTTTCATTGGGCAAGCGGTATTTATGAAATCAGACCGATTCCATAGAACGAGCGACATGCGTCTCTGAACGAATCTGCAAAACCACTCTCATTGCGTGCCATCGCGCGTTATCGTCCGTGCATCTTTGCCAAGCAATATCCGTCAAATCAGTGTTGGCTGTGCGATATGTTATTAATGGTCGATTGAAGAAATGCATTAACAAGTGGACTCCATGGAATTTGTATGTATTATAATATGCATCGGGATTGATATGAAGGTTTAAAATGGTGGATTAACGCAGATACTTATGTGCAATGGGGTTTCCTTTATTCAATTTATTATAAAGTGGGCTATCACATTCTATGCAGTGGCCACTATATAATACATTTTATTATAAAGGTTGAAGGTTGACCCGAATTCTTATTGCATATAAATGAAATACAGTCTGATGTTATAAAGGTTATAAAACTTTAGATTGGGGAGCATATGTTTGTTTTATTAATAATTCAAAGTGTTTCTTGTAAATACAGAACCAAAGATTATATTGTTGATGGTTCATGATAAAGGTGGTGAGTACTGATATAGTCGGGTTGTTAAAAAGGTTTTTATAAAAACGCCGAGAGCTATTTTTGTTTGATTAAAAGGAAGTTGTACATACAACAGTTATATAACTGCAATGTGAAGGGAACTAAATAAAAGAGAAAACGAAAAAGAGAGTAAGGTGGGATGAATGAAAAAAAAAAGGAGGAAGTGAGGAGTGTTATTCGAAATATACACTGTAATTGAATGAAAGTATTTAACAGTTTATATTGTTTGTGATGTAATTGGCAAGTCTCTGGAGAAAGATAAAATCCCACTATAAAGTTGAAATGGTACATTTCTCTGAGTAGATTGATAAAACAGAAGAGAATGCAGAATTGAAGAAAAAGAAATAATCAAGCAGATATGAATATTGGAGTATAGTAAAAGAAATCAAAGGTACAGAACAGAGCTGATATCCAAGGTAAATCAACAAATATTTCTTTATGAAAAGAGGGAGTTGAAGCTTCCTTGCAAGTTGTAGCTTGCAGAATTTGAGGTTGGAGCCTCCTATAAGTTGGTGCCTATAGAAAACCAGTGGTGAGAGGGAGTTGGAGCTTGCCTTTACATCACAGCAATAATAAGATGAAGTTTTCTCCCTTTATGGTTTTCCACATATATTTGGTGTCTCTGTGCATGATGTTTATGTGTTGAGATGGTTTATCTAATCTGCTTAATACTTGCTACTGTCATATTAAGTCTGTTGTTACATTATATTAATACTTGCTGCTGACATTCTAAGACTACTCACATATTAAGTTGAATATGAAATGAAGGTGTAAATAAGTTTTATGAAAATGTTTTAAAGTCCATGAATGTGTTAAACTGATTCACCCCCCCTCTCAATTTAACTAAGGGTTCAACAATTGGTATCAGAGCTGGTTCCTTTTTGTAGCAGTTTAAAAACTGAAAGGAGATCCTAGGTTCTTGAGATGGCTAGTCAAGAAGGATCCTCAACGAACAAAGCCCCTTTTTTCACTGGTGCAAATTATGCCTTCTGGAAAATCAGAATGAGAACATACATAATGTCCTTAGGAGTAGAAGTTGGGGCTGCTGTGGAATTTGGATATGACTCTAAGGTAAATGTCTCAGAGAAAGAAGCCAAATAAGATTTGGTGGCTAGTGCAAAGGCAATGAATGCAATCTTGAATGGACTGTATGAGGTAGAATTCATCAAATTAATGCACAGCGGGACTGCCAAAGAAATGTGGGAAACTCTAGAAAATATTCATGAGGGAGACAAAAAGGTGAAGACAACTAAACTTCAAGTGTATAGAGCCTAGTTTGAAAATTTAAAGATGAATGATGATGAAGATATTGCTAGTTTCTTTTTAAGGGTTACAGAAATTGTCAATAATATGAAAGCACTAGGTGAAACCATGCAAGAATGTGTAATTGTTCAAAAGATCCTAAGATCTTTGCCATCTAGTTTTAATCCCAAGGTCTCTGCCATAGAAGAAACAGAAGATTGGGAAACCTTGACCATGAATCAGCTTCTTGGAAAACTAACAGCGTATGAGATGAGACTGCCACAGAAGAAGTCAAATGTAAGGGAGGCAGCTTTTAAGGCAGAGAAGAAGAGAGAAAAAAAATATGAGATAGGCTCATGTTCTGATGAAGAAGAGGCCAAATTTATCAGGAAGTTGGATAAAGGCTAAGGTAAGTATAAAGGTAAAATTCCATTTAAATGTTTCAATTTTGGAAGAGTTGGACATTATGCTTCTAAATGTCCTTATAATAAAACAAAGAATCAGGCTCAGGAATCAGAGAAGACCATATCTAAGAACTGGCTAAAAGGGAAGAGATTAAATAGAAAATCTTTCTATGCTCAGCAAGACAGCAGTGCATCAGAAGACTCAGCTGAATTCTCAAGTGAAGAAGGAACATCATAATTTGTTTTGATGGCTATAGAAGAGCTGGAAGAATTTTTTTTAGAAGATGAGGAAGAAGGTGAAGTAGACCTTGAGGGGGAGCTAAGAAGTGCCTTGGAGGAAATTGACAAACTAAAACTGAAGTGCAGAAAACAGAAAGACATTCTTCTCAAATACGTGAGAGTGGAACAAAATTCAGAATCCCTCATTCAGTTGAAAGTAGAGCTTGAAGAAGCCAAGAAGGTAGAGGATATTTTACTTAAGCAGATCAAGGATAAAACTTAGGAACAAGAGAAGTTGGAAGAAGAAGTAGTGAGCCTAAGAAAGAACTTAGAAAAAGCCCAAAGAGAACTATTAATGAATACACCTCTAATGAAAGGCTCTGGACAGTTGGACCAGATTCTAAATGCACAAAGGTCACCTCTGATAAAAACTGGGATAGGCTATGAAGGAGAATCAAGCAAAGGCAAAGAAAAAGAAAACAAAAATATTATTTTTGTAAAAGCAGATGAGAATATCCAAGCATCTCAGAAGATTTCAAAGGAAGAAGAATCCTACAATAAAGTAGATAAAAATAAGGAGGAAGCTCAAATGACAAAGGATGAAGTAAATAAACTGTCAACTGAAAAAACCTTGCATACTCCCGAATATGTCAAATTTGGAAGTCATCAAAGGAGATTTTTTCCTTCTATGAAAAATGCTACTTGTTATTCCTGTCACAAATTAGGACACATTGCTGCATGTTGTTATACAAGGAGAATAAATACAAACTAGCAAAGGATGCAAACAGTAAAAAGTTTTACTCAAGCAGGAAGATGGAGAAGACAACCTTTTATCAGGTATGAAAATTGTTTTTATGGATATTGTTTTTATTGTAATGATTTTGGCCATAAAATCATAGAATGCAGGAAATATGAACATAGTCTATTGTTCAAAACCTCAAGAAGGTTTATGAATCATGAAGAGTTTATTCCTACTTATAATCCTGCTAAGGATATATCCAAATGTTGTGTATGCAATAAAAGTGGACATATGTCTTCCAAATGTTCTCTAAGAGAGTGTAGTTCATCATCTCAGAAAAGATACCAAACAAGAGGATGCTTGCAATGGAAAAAGAAAGTGAATAAATGTGACTTGGCTCTAATAGCTCAAGATCTAAAAAGCCAGTGGTATTTGGACAACGGTTGCTAAAAGCATATGTCAGGAGATAGAAGCAAGTTTATAACCTTTTACGAAAAGAAATCTGGAAATGTTACTTTTGGAAATGATAAAGCAGGAAAGATCAAAGGAAGAGGCTCAGTCAGTCTAGACAATGGTAGAGGAAAAGCCCAGGATGTACTATTTGTGGATGGGCTGAAAGAAAATATGTTGAGTGTTAGTCAAATGTGTGATAAAGGCTGTGAAGTTATTTTTAGAGCTCAATATTGTGAAGTAAGATCAAGCACCACTGGAAAAACCCTGATCAAAGGTGTTCGAATGGAAAGAAATGTCTATGTAGTAAAAGAAGAAAATGAAGCATGTCATCTTAGAAAATTTGAGGAGTCTTGGTTATGGCATAGGAGATTGGGACACCTAAAATTTGATCATATCATAAGTCTAAGCAAAAATAATGTAGGCAGAAATATGCCAATCATCAAGAAGCCTTCAAATACAATATGTAAATCCTGTCAGCTAGGTAAGCAGACTGGTACATCCTTTAAAACCAAAGAGAAGTTATCTACAAGCAGACCTCTTCAACTTGTTCACATGGATTTGTGTGGGCCTTCGAGAACTAAAACACCAAGTGGAGAATCCTATTTCATGCTAATAATAGATGATTTTTCTAGAATTACATGGGTTGCATTTCTCAAACACAAATCAGAAGCATTTGAGAAATTCAAAATATTCAATGCTTTGGCAGAAAATCAAACAGGATGCAAGCTAAAGTGCATCAGATCAGACAGAGGAGGTGAATTTACAGATTATGATTTTGCAGACCTGTTCAATGAGCATGGGATAAAGCAACAGTTCACAATTGCAGGAACACCTCATCAAAACGAAGTAGCAGAGAGACAGAACAGGTCTGTACAACAGATTTCCAAAGCCATGATGCAAGAAAGTAACATTCCTCAAACCTTTTGGGCAGAAGCAGTACACACAGCTGTGCATATCCTAAACAAAGCACATTTAAGACCAAACAGTGACAAGACTCCTTATGGATTATGGCATGTTAAACTTGTATCAATCAAGCATTTTAGAGTTTTTGGAAGTAAGTGTTTTATAAAAAATAATGATGAAAATTTGGGAAAGTTTGATGCAAGAGCAGATGAAGGAATATTCTTAGGATATGCATCTAAGAGTAAAGGTTATAGGTGCTACAACAAAATACTTCACAAAATTGTAGAAAGTCTTGATGTAAGATTTGATGAAGAACTATCAGAAAAGTTAAGCAGTACAGATTACAGCAATCCTTCGGAAGTTCATGAAGAAGAGAATCAAGACGATGATGAAATAAACAAGCCAATAGAATATACAGATCTAATATCAAAAATATCCTCAAGATACATTCATAAGAATCATCCAGAAGATCAAATCATTTGGGACAAGAGTGTAGGTGTACAGACAAGAAGACAACTAACTGAACAGACTGAAGAGGTATACCTCGCAATGTTGTCACAAATAGAGCCAAAGAAGTTTGAAGAAGCCAACAAAGAAAAACATTGGGTGAATGCCATGAATGAAGAATTGGACCAAATTGAGAAGAATAACACTTGGGAACTAGTTCCAAGACCTAGTGAGAAAAATGTCATTGGCTCAAAATGGGTAATCAGGAATAAAGCTAGGCTTGTGTGCAAGGGATATTCACAGGTTGAAGGACTTGATTATGATGAAACATTTGCCCATGTAGCTAGAATGGAAGCTATCAGACTGTTTTTAGCTTTTGCTTGCTATCATGACTTCAAGGTATATCAAATGGATGTGAAGTCTGCCTTCCTGGATGGAGATTTAGAGGAAGAAGTCTACATGGAGCAACCAGAAGAGTTCTCCTTAATGGATAATGCAGACTATGTTTGCAGATTAAAGAAAGCATTATATGGGCTGAAACAAGCTCCTCGAGCATGGTATTCAAGGCTGGACAAATACTTTAAAAAACAAGGGTTCAAGAAAGGGTGAGTAGACAACAACTTGTACATAAAAGCAAATGAATATGAACTTTTGATTGTAGTAGTGTATGTAGATGATATCATGTTTGGAAGCAACAAAGATGAGTTAGCGAAAGGATTTGCTGAAGAGATGAAATCAGAATTTGAAATGTCTATGATTGGAGAGCTTACCTTCTATTTAGGACTACAAATTCAACAAAAGAGCACAGGCACATTTATCTCACAAGAAAAATACTTAAAAGAGATGTTGAAAAGATTTAAAATGGAGGACTGCAAACCTGTGTCAACTCCCATGACTACTGGATGCAAGCTTTGTGCAGATGATGGAACAACTAATGTAGATCAAAAAATTTACAGATCCATGGTTGGAAGTTTGTTATATCTAACAGCTTCTAGACCAGACATTGTGCTGGCTGTAGGACTTATGGCAAGATATCAAGAAGCACCAAAATAAAATCACTTACTAGCAATTAAAAGAATATTCAGATATTTACAAGGGACTGCACATTATGGGCCATGATATCCAATAGGCAAAAACTTCATTTTGACAACATATACAGATGCAGATTGGGCCAACTGTGTTGATGACAGAAAAAGCACAAGTGGAGGTGCATTCTATTTAGGAGAGAGTCTGGTGGCATGGATAAGCAAGAAACAAACATCTATTTCTCTATCCACAGGAGAAGCAGAATACATATCAGCAGCAATATGTTGTACACAAGTCATGTGGATGAAGCAAACCCTCCAAGACATGAAGGTAAGCATTGATGAACCTATTTCAATAAAATGTGATAATACAAGTGCTATCAGTATATGTAAAAATCCTGTGCTTCATTCAAAAACTAAACATATTCCAATCAAGTATCATTTTCTCAGAGAAAAAGTAGCTCAAAAAGTAGTAAAGTTGGAATATGTGCCAAAAAAAGAACAGACAGCAGATATCTTTACAAAACCTCTTGCTAGAGAACCATTTGAATATTTGAGAGATAGACTAGGGGTAGTATTTGTAGATGCTACTCTCTAATATGAATAGAAAGCATAGTTTCAGGGGGAGAACAGAAACGACAATATCATTCCAGGGGAATATCAGCCAATAAGGAAAGCATAAAATAGGTCCTCAAGATAAAAAGCTTATGGAAAGAATACATCCAACATAAAAGAGTCAATGAAAAGGCTAAAGATTCAGTGTTTTAATATTCAATCCAAATTTTGGAGCAGCAAGGTACAAAGTCAGTAGAAAAGGGCCTAAACATAACTCAGAGAGAGGAAATGCAGAAAGAAAACTAGGAAATGGGCAACCCTTTGCCATTGATGTCAAAGGGGGAGGAAAAGAAAAATGGGATTCTACAAGGCAAGCAGAGGAAGTGTATTGCCATCAATGCCAAAGGGGGAGACTGTTGGAAATGTTGTCATTGATGGCAAAGTAGTTGGCAAAGGAGGATCATCTAAAACAGTAACTAGGAAAAGAGAAATGCAAAGTAGCATATAACAGAGGTAGCAGAGAGGAGGCAGAGGCAACATAGAAGGAACAAAGGCAGCAGGAGAGGAGGCAGAGGCAACATAGAAGGAACAAAGGTAGCAGGAGACATATGACAGTAGAAGAGGGCCATTTAATGTTGAAAATGCAACAAGATGATGGAGCTTAGTGAAATGAAGTCGCCTTCACTAAGTGGGCCCGCAGGCTATTTTTGGCACAAAGTCTGTTTTTAGACTATGTCTATTTTTAGACATATGGATCATGGTCTATGAGTTGCAGGATGCTATTTATGGATGATTGGTCGAGTTGGTAAAAATAGATGGACCTCTATTTTTAGACATTGGGCGGTTTCTATTTTTAGACTGTCGGGCTAAAAATAGAACAATCAAATATTATTAACCCTTAATAATATTTAGACTATAAACATTATCTTTTCCTCTTGGAGCACTTCAGTTTGATGCTTGGATGTGGCACATGCAACTGACAGAAGGAAATACGCTTTTCCTAAGGGTTAGTTGAGCTATTGCATGGTTGAATTCAGTTAGAACTCAAGTGGCAGAGTTTGGTGGTGTTGATGAGACAGTTGGTGGAGTTGTGTTCTATTTAACTTAGTTGAACTAGTTGTATTTAGTCTAAATGACAAATACACTAGTGATGAGTGGTGTGAATTAATTATTAATTAATTCACTAATTATTAACTCATAAATCAACTAAAGAACACATTAGTTAACTGCAATGCATGGACAGTTCAGTGGAGACCAGTGTTAGAGGTGGGTGAAAGGGTGTGATTGACTATCATTTGTGACCATGATTGTGCATGATATTTGCACACACATTGATGGATATTTCCAATGAGGATTGTGTAGTTGGAGCTAGTGGGATTCGAACTTGGATCTCATTCATTACTCACTTGGATTGCGCAGTAGAGGCAGGCAGACTTGTGGAGGAGATTTGAACCCATGACTTGTTCAAATCTCATATAGTTTGTGTGTAAATTTTGGAGATAGTACTGAGTACTTGTGAGGAGTATTTTGCTATGTATTGTTACATGTTCTCCATCATTATAATATACAGATAGTTGGGGGTTTTCAGCTATTGCTTTCCCCATTACATCCTGTGTTGATATGTGTGCTTGATTGTGTTTTAATGAGCGCATGCGACTGCTTTCTATTTCCGTATATTTATGATCAATTGTAGAAGAGGTTATGTATTATGCATGAAGCTTAAATAGTGTGTAATCAGGATAATCTCGGTGAATAACTCAACAAATTATTTAAATTTCTACATTTAATAGAAGATTTGGCGAGACAGAGTAATGAATATGCCTGATGTTCAGATATAGTCCTGATTGAATTAGAGTGTTAATCTCTGTGTAAAGAATAAACTTATTCCTTAGACTCTATTTGGCTTATGCAATTTCGAGCAAACCCTATACGTAGAGGACTCTAGAAATCGGTTTAAGAGTCTATCTGCAGGAATAGGCTTTGAATTCCAGTAAATAAATGTATGAGAAATGCAAGGCTGAATTTCCCTCTGTCTGTGGGAGAAATCGACTTCATGTTGATATTTTGCTTGAATGCACTAAGAACTGTAAGTAAATTCCGTGTATTATGTATGAAAGAAGACTCTGTGTCGGGCTTTAGATGGAGTTACATTTTTGGATAAATCCTGTGATAATGGCTCGTATTTAAGGTTCTAGATTGTAATCGAAAGCATCAATCTCTGTGAAGAAATTTCTCTTGCTAATGCAGAACCATAGAAACCCATTTGAAACTGAATCCCACATAAGTTTCCATTGCCATTGTCATTCTCGTTAGAATTGACTTGTTTAAGGAAGAAATGAGTCCGTTGTGAGCCACACTCTGAAACAGGAAGTTGTGGATCAATCACGGTTGCAGTGAGTATCGTGGTCATCGCAGAACTCAATGTGGTCGAATAATCCATGGGGGTTACTATAAATCGTGTTCTTCTGCAACAAATGCAGACTTTTGAACTACAACCAATAGTTTGATGATTGATATGGAATGGAGCATAATCACGGTGAAGTTAAACAAAATAGAGGCGGAACTAGAGTTAAATGTGCAGTGTGAATGGAGCTATGCATCGTAACAAATGAAAGCACCATCGTAAAATACTGATAAACCAAAGAGTCAACGTATAAAAGAATAGAATTGTGAGCAGAAGTGGAACCTTGAGCGAAGGAGAGGAACCACGAGCGGAATGAACAGTGAAAGGGGTTTCCATTTTTCATCGCACCGCTTTCATCGAGAAAGCGGTATTTATGAAATCGGAGCGATTCCATAGAACGAGCGACACGCATCCCTGAACGAATATGCAAAACCACTCTCATTGCGCGTCATCGCGCGTTATCGTCCGTGCATCTTCGCCGAGCGATATCTGTCAGATCAGTGTTGGCTGTGTGATATGTTATTAACGGTTGATTGAAGAAATGCATTAACAAGTGGGCTCCATGGAATATGTATGTATTATAATATGCATCGAGATTGATATGAAGGTTTAAAATGGTGGATTAATGCAGATACTTATGTGCGATGGGGTTTCCTTTATTTAATTTATTATAAAGTGGGCTATCACATTCTATGTAGTGGCCACTATATAATACATTTTATTATAAAGGTTGAAGGTTGACCTGAATTCTTATTGCATATAAATGAAATACAGTCTGATGTTATAAAGATTATAAAACTTTTGATTGGGGAGTAGATGTTTGTTTTATTAATAAGTCAAAGTGTTTCTTGTAAATACAGAACCAAAGATTATATTGTTGATTGTTCATGATAAAGGTGGTGAGTACTGATATAGTCGGGTTGTTAAAAAGGTTTTTATAAAAATGCCGAGAGCTATTTTTGTTTGATTAAAAGGTAGTTGTACATACAACAGTTATATAACTGCAATGAACAGGGAACTGAATAAAAGAGAAAACGAAAAAGAGAGTGAGGTGGGATGAATGAAAAAAAAAAGGAGGAAGTGAGGAGTGTTATTCGAAATATACACTGTTATTGAATGAAATTTTTTAACTGTTTATATTGTTTGTGATGTAATTGGCAAGTCTCCGAAGAAAGATAAAATCCCACTGTAAAGTTGAAATGGTACATTTTTCTGAGTAGATTGATAGAAGAGAAGAGAATGCAAAATTGAAGAAAAAAAAATAATCAAGCAGAGATGAAGATTGGAGTACAGTAAAAGAAATCAAAGGTACAGAACAGAGTTGATATCCAAGGTAAATCAGCAAATATTTCTTTATGAAAAGAGGGAGTTGAAGCTTCCTTGTAAGTTGTAGCTTGCAGAATTTGAGGTTGGAGCCTCCTGTAGGTTGGTGGCTACAAAAAACCAGTGGTGAGAGGGATTTGGAGCTTGCCTTTACATCACAGCAATAATAAGATGTGGTTTTCTCCCTTTATGGGTTTCCACGTATATCTGGTGTCTCTGTGCATGATGTTTATGTGTTGATATGGTTTATCTAATTTTCTTAATACTTGTTGCTGTCATATTAATTCTGTTGTTACATTATATTAATACTTGCTGCTCACATTCTAAGACTACTCACATATTAAGTTGAATATGAAATGAAGGTGTAAATAAGTTTTATGAAAAAGTTTTAAAGTCCATGAATGTGTTAAACTGATTCACCCCCCTCTCAGTTTAACTAAGGGTTCAACATTCTTTTCATAGGAAGAGGAGATCCCAACTTCTGCTAGGATCTGAGTGAGTTGTTCCAAAATTATACTCATTGTTAAATCATTTTAAAAACAGTAACAACCACTCTTCACAGTTGCAGAAATCAAATGATCTTACACAAAAATCAAACTTGCAGAAATTAAGCACCCTTTTAGAAATTGAAATTCACACTTACATAAAAAGTAACCTATACCTCAATCAATCGTGCTTCCCTAATAACAACACGAAAATGTTGGGCTAAACTATCATCGTCAAATAATCTCCCTAACATAAATTATCAATTAGAGGGTTTCATAGACTTACGAAGCACATGCACTGGAAATGCAGGACTGAAGCTAAACTAGCCTGGTCTAATGCTTTCGTCTCTGATTCAAGATTTAGTAAACAAGGAAGAGGCTCCTAACTTAGGAGAACCTGATCGTCCTTCCTCAACAATTCTACTCCAACAACATTACCACCGCATCATATCAAAAATTGGAGATGTGCAATTGTATAAGATAAAAACAACATGTGAAGAATAACCATGTGTCAATATATATATATATATATATATTAATGATGAAGAAAAAAAAATGAAAGATTGCAAAACCAAAACTTATTATAAACTCTAATTATCCTTGTCAATTTTCCTCTAAGTCTATGTATCTATTCCATATCTCCTTACATATATATCTTACATATATTCCATTATATATCAAAATGAAGAGAGACCACTCTCTTTTATACAAGAGTGCTTTGAAAACAAGATAAGAAACTCCTAATTACAAATCCACTTTTCTCTCAACCAATATCACTACAATTACAAGATATGCTCCCTTCAAATCCTCACTCATCTATCACAAATCTTGGATGAGATATGTTATCCAAATATCCATGATCGTCTCCTTGGAATCTCCATGATCTTCTCCTTGAAATCTCCATGATCTTCTCCTTGGAATAATCTTGAACAATTATCCTTTGAATTCTTGAAATGGTGGAGGAAATATTTGAGAATATTTTTGAATAATCCTTCAAAATAATCCTACACATTACAAATCTCATCCACATTTGAGATATTAATGAAATATGTTAATTTTCCAATAATTAATCATAAATTATCTTATAATATCATAAATAAAGAAATTGGAAAATAATGAGGTGAACCCATGGAAATGGTATGATGAATGGTTAAATGAGGTGATGGAATGTGAGGAATGGCGAGGATAAACATGATAAAAATGGGACAATTACGAGGCCCAACAAGGAGTGTGACCTTTGAGGAGTGGTATAACAAAACTAGAAGATGGAAAATGTAGCAAAAAGGTTGAGAAATGATATCCACCATTCAACACAATGAATAAGCACTCTTGTCACTCTAATAGGTTAGTCAATGCCTTGGTCAATGGAAAAATGTGCAACAAATTTAAGAGACAAAGAATACTAGACAACTATTCAATTTTTCTAAGAAATGGTGTAAGGAAGTTAAGTCATTCCAAAAGATACATTTTGAAAAAAATATGTTGATTGATCAAGTTTTGTTATTTGAATGAGGACATGCAAATATCTCATTGTGGGGTAGATGTTGGGTCATTGATTTGTCATTCATTAAGCCATTATTTCGAACCATCTAATTGCACCATTTCACTCAATTGACACCATTTTAACCATAATTCGTCAAAGTATGTGTCTTTATGTCTAAGTGGTTAATTAACATCATTTTACTTTATTTTTTGTAGATTAAGAAGAAATTTGCATGGTTTTAACTAATGATAGTTTAGCAAGTTCAAGTTGTTGCAAATTTGTCAAGTTTGCATAGCTACCTCCATGGTTGACATAGTAGCATCACTCTTGAATGAAATTTGACACATGGACATTGTTTCTAGAGGCTCCAATATGCATTTTTACTGGTAAAATTCCACCGAGTTGGCTCATCTGAAATAGATTTGATCTAATACTAAAGTAAAACTGTTTATTTGCCAACAGTGAATTGATTTTTAACTTGATCGCTTAACGTGGAAGACTGAAGGAAAGAAAATGATTTAACGACTTAAAACAGAACTTAAGAAGCATATTAAACATGAAATTATAGCAGAGAAAAAATATAAGAGATAAGAAACATTGATTACAGAGTTCATCCCTGGTGGAATATGTCTCCGGGTCTACTTTTCAAAATGGGCATCCATTTTATTAAGGATTGATCCAAGGAAGTTGTTATCACCAAATTGAATCTTGTTTGGTTGCTGCAATGGTCAACTTCGAGTAACTATTTCAAACTAGATTTTGACTGAATATTAGCCTCTTCAGCGTGAGAGGGATCTCTAAAATCATCATACAATTTGCAATGAAAACTCTATTAGATGGCTAACTCTATGATAATGACTTGATTGTATATGATTTCAGGTGGAAAATGTAGAATATTTTCTACCATTGGGCTTATGGAGTCAGTGCTAGGGAACTCAATGTCAATGGCTCTCCTTGTGGAAGCTGAGGCATGTAGATATTTAAATGAATGGACAACACACACCAAATTTACTGAACATATTAATGTTCAGAGGAAATCAGAGCATGAGAAACATGAATTTTGAGTAATGAACATTAAGATATTGAGAGCAAGATATTGAGAAAGACATACACTAGTTTAATGCTTGAAGGAAGTCGGAGCATGAGAAGCATGAATTCTGAGTAATCAAAAATTAATATATTGAAATAAAAGTAGCAAGATACATAGGATGAGGTTCATGAAAACATCAAATGAATCTCAGGTGAAGGAGAAATCCCACAACCATTGTCTATTACTGATCAGAACAATTTACAATAGTAGTAGTCACAAGTAACATATTCCAACCCCTTTTTCCTTCCACCTTCTGTCTATAAATAGACTTATTTATCTTTACATTGATCCTCTCAATAAATCTGAGCCTTCGAATGCTTCCTTTGACACCTAATCTAACCACAAACTAAATATTTCGAACTAGAAACTGACACCTACTAACTTAGGAGTTAGATTCCTAACATAACTGAACCACCTATTTATTACATATTCATCTTAAAGGATAATCCAACTACAACAAAAATAAACATGTGCTTTAACCACACTAATCAAAATAAAACATAAATATCCTCATTGGGTTCATGAAACGGTTCTTCGTATTTTTCAGGATTTATTGCCATCTCACATAATGAAGTACCTCCATAATGAATGGTAATTTGAAGATGAGCTAGACAACTCCATGAACCAAACCTATACAAAAATATTCTTCTCACCATCTTTGACCTCTCCATATTATCAACTGACCTTTAATGCAACCTTTCAAACCGAAATTTCTTCAAAATTTAACTTGCTTCCAAAACAGGGGAAAACAAGGTAGTTTCGTAGCAACTTTTGGTAGTAAATTTGATTTACTCATTTCCACCACCTCTTAGCTCTCTTTTATTTCATGGATCTGTTTGATATGCTTAAAGAGCTAATAAAAATTTTTCCCAAGATTTAATTTCAATTTTAACCACCCTTTAAAGAAAAATAGCATCTTCATAAATTTCATAGCATTTTTCTGACTTCAAGCCTGGAGCACTCTACGAAAACACCTAAAGTGAAGACAAATTAAAAATTATCATTTTTCTTCCAAATTTCACCTTTAGGTGTGAAAATTGATATAATGAAACATGATAAGACAAACTTGACTCTTACCCTCTTCAAACAACATCATTTTCACCTTAAGAAAAATAATTTACCAATAAAATGACTCTGTTTTTTTCTGAAACAATAGGGTTCAAAGATGAGCTCCCATATCCCTATCCTTGATAGCTATTGAAAAATTGAAAGAGGCTTGTGTAGTTAACTATGTTATAAAGAAAAATCTCTATTGGGTTTTTTAAAAACATCTCTGGTTGTCCAGAATCTGCATTACAAAAACATGTATAAAAAAGGAAAATTCTGGATTCTAAAAATAGGTCCCAAAGACATATTTGAATCTCCAAACTAGTAGCACCTGTGAGAAAATTAAAGGAAGTTATTTTTTTGTGTTCTGTTATTGAAAATACCCTCTCTTAGTATTGCATAACTCATCTTTTTACATCCATAAGCTTTGCTTTAAATTGACTTCTCACACAGTCCAAAACATAATAAATTCCTTGTTAGCTCCAGTAGAAGTTCAAGCAACCTGAATTGGTGAATGTTTCAGCAAAACTAGGTTCATCCATGAATAGCTAAAGGTCCACGAGCTCCTATATAACCACATAGCCTCCTTTTATTCCTTCTCCTTCATGGCCATCTCCCTTTATAACCAAGTTTCCCTCTTAAAAAGGTGACACTTGGAAAGACAATTTTGACAGCAAGTTGTTTGCCACAAAGCTAAACTCTTGAAGGATGACACTGAGATACCTTATATGCAAAGGCTGAAGGATTAATGATAGAGAGGAGCTTGGGTGATCTATTTTAAGAAAATTAAATTCAAGTATGAGAGGGGAAATGTCAAATGGAGTGATGAAGGTGGAATGATGACAAAACCTTATGATTTCACATTTGGATGACTGTCATAACCTACTAGGTGATCTCATCTTTCACCTGTCTAATAAAAAAGTGACACCTCAAACCACTTTAACCCTTTGGCTGAAAAAACACATTTTCATAGCGAAGAAAGTTAGGCTTATGACAGATTCGCTACGAAACTATTAGGCAGTTTCATAGCGAAATCTGCAGATTTTCTTTGTAAATCGCCACGAAAATCTGAAAAAAAATTACTAGTGGAATGTTTTGTGATTTAAATGCATGGGTATGAAAACTAGATGATATGAGGCTTGACTTGACTGAAATGGCATGATTAGAAGTAGATATTAAACCTTAACATAGACACCAACAAATTCATTTTAGTCAGATATTTCATGAAAATGTTTTATGAGACTCCATCAACCTAGGTGAAAAAATGCATGACCCAACATGATATAACATGATCCCTATGGTGACCTTATAAAAAAAAATTTGAAAATTGTGAGTGTGATAACAAAAGTCTTTACACAGAAAAAACCACATTAAATGTACTCACAGACACCTCTGGTCACTGTCAACATAAATCTCTCTCTCCTAGCTTTCCAACGCCTATGCCTGCACTCAATTCTGCCTCCAAACGACCAAATTACACTTGAAAACAAAACAACCTCTATCGCTTAGAATCTGAATAAAAATCTTCAAAAATCACTCTATGTCCTCATCATGGTAAAATTTCTAAGGTTAAATAAGTCTAGGTATTGAAATCCTTTGGCCAAACATGGCATGTGGTTGAGAAATTGAAGTGTTTAAGTTCTCTGTGAAACACAAGTGCAACACCTAATGGAATTTTTACATGGTGGTTTGAATTACATATTTGCACATTTATATATAAAACCCAAAAATACACCTTATGATAAAGTTAACCTTGACAGTAAACCAATGATGCAGAAACATAGAATGTCGGTCATGTGACCAAGCTGTGGTCTAACCGCAAACTGCCATCTAGTGGTTAGTTTCCCGACGGCTTCACAATGACGGGCTGACACTACATGTGATAGCTCGGACAGTTGTAGTCCTCCAAACTGCTGTAGTATTTCCGGTGGTCCTATGTTCATAATTGTTGCAGTTAACAAGATCACATTCACATGTACTCCACCACCTGCCAGTTCCGCTATGGTCTACCCTGCGTGGTTAGATTGTAATGTATTACAAAGGTTTTATATCATAGTTTTATGCATGGTCCGAAAGGGTTTTATAATAGGTTTGATACTTAGGTTTATTACATAGTTTTATTTCTAGTGTTACGACCTAGGTATTAGGTTTTAGTGCTAAGACTTAGCCCATGAGACCACTTCACCATTACATTCATGTTGTCACCATATGAACCCATAATTACACCTTATCTTAGGATTAGGACTTAATACCACTTAGGCTTAGGATTAAACAACATCACTTTCACTATGAAAATACAATTTACCACCACATGAAATCACTTAAAATAACCATGAAAACAAGTTGAACCATGACGAAGTAACCCTCATCAGGAAAACTAGAAACACTGAAGATGAAATGGACTTCTCATTGGATAAAATGGAGTTGGCTAGACCTCACTGTCAATCTTCACTGAAGCAAGATCCTCCTGGATAAATCATCTCCACTTGAAAGCTTTTGGACCACAAAATTTTGATTTAAGCATACATCAGGTGAGGGTACAACTCCCTCACTCTTCCAATCTCCATCCACCTTGCCTTGCGCAAATCCATGCCCTTGAGTCCCACTCAAAGATATTCAACATATCCATGCTTGGAAGTGTGAACTTTCCTATCCAAAATGGTATTTTCCTATAACTCATTCATATACACAGGTGCCAAATCATCAACCGTAGGAATTTGTGTATCTTCCTCTGGATCAATGATCATCAAAGGTTCATACAACTTCAGATTTTCTACATTTAAAACTCAATAAATACGTATGTAAGGTGGTAAATATAACCAGAATGCATTATTTCCAATCTTTTCCATAATCTTGAAAGGATGATACATGATGGGTTTCAGTTTCTTGCCTTCACTTTTCAACCTGTCTTTACTGATATACAACCATACCTAATCACCGACCTAAAAATAATGATCGACTCAATGCTTGTTGTGGCACATTCTTTACTTCGATTTACTCTTCTCTAACTAATCCTGCACTGCTTCATGTATCTACGTATCCGTTGAATGAACTTAACTGCTTTGTTTGAATCATCATGTCCATCCACTTTATCTTCTTCACCGAACATGAAATCCATCGATTACTTTGGTAGATACCCAAAACATGTTTCAAATGGCAATCGATTAGTCGAAGAATGTAAGGCTCAATTGCAAGCATGTTTCACATAAGGTAAAAATTCATCCCACAAATTAGGTTTTTTACTGTAGCAACATTGGAGAATATGTATCATTGTCCTGTTCACCACTTTTGTTTTCCCATCGGTCTGTGGATGAAAAAGTTGTGCTCTTCTTCAGCTTTGTGTCCATGAGTCCCCACAAAGTGGACCAAAACTATCCTACAAAGCGATTTTCTCAATCAGAAATAATGGAAGTAGGTAACCCAAAATGAACCCATATATGTTGAAAGAATATCTTTGTCGTCTGTCCCACAGTCACTTGCTTTTTTCATAGAACAAGAATGCACATCTTGCTGAAATGATTGTGGAGCGATAAAAAGGTGTCTTTGTAACTCCTAATTACCTCACATTAATTGTCAACCCAGGGACGACTTTTTGTTTCAAGAGTGTACTCAGTCTGAGGCAGCTATTTACTCAAGAGTAATGTTTTGCAGTATAGTGCTTAAAATCCAAAAGTAAATGAAAGCTGGAAATAAAATCTACTTACAACAAAGCATTTTAAGACTTAAATCATGCATTCGAAAAAATAAGCAATGTATCAGTCAAGGGTCCAGTAACAATAACTCATCCCTTTGGAAACTGATGTAACCAAAAGTAACCAAGGAACAGATCATTAATCTGGGGACTAGACAGCAAATGCCAATGCCCACTACAGCTTCAGATCGTTCTTCACACCAAAGCAAAGATAATGCAAATAACAGGAAATGGAAAGCTGCCATTGAAAGTAAACTAGGAAAGCTCTTTAAAAGCAAACTCTTGCAATTAATCAACCAAACTAAACAGTGAAGTAAAGAACATGAAACTGTAAAGCATTACGATTCAAAGAAATAGGAGCTAAATCAAACCATCACACGGCGGAAATTGGAAAGATATGATACAACAGCAGCATACTCCACCAGAGGCTGGGCCCTTAGCCGCCAGCGGATGCTGCTGGGCTACTTCAGATCAGGTGAATGAACAACAACCCTTTTATTTATTCATCCTCAAATTGTGAAATCATTACAACGGCAAAAGCTTTGAAGATTACAATGGCAATGCAACAATCCCTATCCTATCATGAATAATCCATCTTCATTCTTGAATCTCTAAGTCTGAATCCTCAATTCCATTATTCGAATCCATCCCAAATCATCCTCAAAGTCCTTCTCCCTCTCTGATCTCTGTTCTGATTTAAATACAAAGAGAGCAGAGAGTGGTTACAATAGAGATAATTACAACATGATTCTATTACAAAATTGGTTTGCTTCTAACCATTTGATCAACAAGAACAAGGCGAATTTGGCTTTGCAGCTGAGATTTGGAGGACGACCGCAACAACAAATATGAGAAAATCGTGCTCAAAGAACCCTGCTTTTCTCTTAGTACAAGCCGAATTTGGGCAAACCGTTCTTTAATAAAGTTAATTGGGTCCGTTCTGGACAAAACCCATGTTCCGGATTTTCCAGATTCTTCTTCATTTGCTCAGAATATCAACCGCAAAATCGTCACTTCTTATTCCAGCGAATTTCTGAGTTGGCACTTTTAATGATCAAATCTTCAATCTGGAAATTATCTTGGAGGCTAAAAATGGTGAATAATGTTACAACTGATTTATTAAAACTATCATTGATAAAATTATGCATAATCATCAATTTATTAGAAATAAAGGAGAATAAATAATATTCATTCATAGAAGCATAAATCATCATAAAATGGATTTAAATAATAAATTATAATAAATGACGTGATGAAGAATGGTAGAAATGGGTGGAATAAGCGTTCACAAGTGATAATAATAATGGTATATTAACGGCCCAACATACCCCCACACTCAATATGTTGCATGTCCTCATGCAACGAAAACCTGAATATATTGCATGTCTTCATGCAACCCCAAGACAAAACCCATGTGTTAACCAAGCAATAAAAAATATGTTCATCTCAGCTCATGAAATGGATAGAACAAATGAATTTTTCCTTAATTAATGAATATTCACTTTTAGTAATCTTGATGAAGGCATAACAATTTTTATATTGACATTCAACTATATGTATATATGAAGTTGCAACAAAATATGATATAAGTAACAGCAAACTTCATTAACCATTTTTCAAAAACTACAAACCAGCTTTTGTTGAAATTTGGCAAGTAAATTTATAATATATGAATGCCTTTATGATCCAAAAATCAGACTGTTTTGATGCATGGATCATGAGATATAAACAAAATGACTGTAGCTGAGAGTGCATGATTTCCGAAATTTTATGAACCAATTTATCTTGAAATTGTCTGGGTTTGTATTAATGATACGTCCGTGTTTTCCAAAAATCACAAGAATTGAGTTCATAGTTTTAAAAATATTATGGAAATCAATTTCTACACTGAAATTGTATGCCTTAAATGAGAAAGAAAATAGAAAACATCCATCATGCGTAGCAATTCCTCCCCCTCTCTGAAAAAGTAGCATGCCCTCATGCGATGCTAGAAAACAAATAGAGGTGGTTGCTACCAGCTGTTGAATTCTATGCTTGGTGTAAAACAACATGGAATAAGGGAGGTGTTGAGAATGAATAAGAATAGCAATGGATAATAAAGAATATGAATGGCATAGTCATAAGAAATAAATGAATGAAAGGAACACTCCCCCATACTCGAAAATGATACGCCGCTGAAAAATAGGGAGTGGTATAGATGTGGACTCAAGGATGATAAATGATGCTCAAAATGGATTTTTTTGAAATTCTCCTAAATTCGTAATAAATCAGAAAATTATGCGATTTTACCTCAAGTTTTACCTCCAAAATTGTGGAATGACATATATGGACTGGCATTTGTTGAGGCTGATGTAGGCAGAGTTGGTGCTGAAAGTGATACAAAAGGTGGAATCCAGGTAAGCACATCATGTCTGAAGAATTGTTCACGTTCGCGAGCCTCTTCTGTTAAGTGCAATAGTGTGGTCAGTTGTGGATATAATTCTGCCCATACTTGTTGTTTTCCTACAAAAAAAGCACTATTTGGCATACAATGTTCTTGAATCCATAGTATAAGCAATAGATAAGATGCATGCAAAAATTTCAATCAGAAAAACTTATGTATACATGCAATACTAATATTTTGGCAAATCAACAAGTGATGGCAGAGTGCAGTAATCATATCGCATGCAATCCCATAATGCATACATTCCCCCCTCCAATTGAAAAAGGAATGCCATGACCATAAAGCGTATGAGAGGGGTTATGCCGACGGCAAGGCACGGGAATGAACAATATATCAGTGAATGAAGCAGAGTACACATATCAATGATAGGACAACGAGGGTTATGATTATAATGAGAGCAGAGTGTGTAAAGATAGTTATGAATAAGAGATAGGACGCTTTGGATTGATGATAAGTTACGAAAAAGAGAAAAAGAACAACAATATGCCAAAAAGATGCTTTACTGATAGTATGCTAGCTGAAAATGATGTGATTGATCATAAAACAATTTCTCATGCATAAAGGTTCAAAATAGGGAAAAAAAGTAAGGAAATAACTTCTCTGATAAAAAGAAAAAATAAGAAAAGGGTATTATAGTAATAATTGACGATAAGATATAACTTCAATACCATAAGCAGAGCCTCTGCTGCCAGCAGGCGTCCATAGCCTCGGCAGGGTTTCTTTTTAACCCATATGAGCCAGAATCCTCAATTTATAACTAGAGAGTTTCAGTGCTGTTCTTACAGAAGAGACCAGTGTGCTGGTGTGGTAACCAGATAACTACACTGCCATTCACTGGGATGTAGCAAAAGTGATCAGGCCGGCTCGTGATGAGACCTCCTGTTCCAAGGATAATTTGACTATCCAATGGATCATAACCCTGGTGTGGTGGCCATAATGGGAATGTCACTTTCTTACACCCTTATGAACATGGTAGGCTGGCTCGTAATGAGACCCCCTATCCTCCATCTGTGAACAAAATTTTGTTATTATTACACATTTTTATGATAAAAAGAGGGAGGCTTAGTACTCCTTAAGAGTAGGGATGGTGGAAGAAGTTGAACATGTCAATAGAAAAATATACCCATAATCTCATTTATTACAGACAGAGAAGATTATAATCCAGAAGGGTGGAACCAGCATGGTATTAAGATGATCAATCAATATCATGTTCAACAGAAAACAATGCAGTAAAGTAGTATATAAATAATTGTGTCCTTTTTGAAAATAATCTATCATCAAGGAGCTGTCCTGTTAAAGATCATAACGTGAATGATATTAACTCGCTTCAATAGAATCCATAATTCTTGTCCTCGTAAAAATAGTGTACTTCAGGCCATGAAGGGGAATCAGTCAAATGGTTGAGATGAACTAGGAATAGTCCCACAAGAGGAAGGAAGGGTTGCTCTCGAAAATAATCCCAAAGTGTTGCTCTTTTGAATGAACAGCAAAAACACTCAAAAAGTGGTGTTCCTCAAAGGAAATGCACAAAAAAAAAAACAAAAATACACACAAAAAAAAGTGTGAAAATGCAAATGTCGATCATAAAATGCAAACATGCAAAAAAACAAATTCGCTGTTCACAGCATTGATGCTGAGGATGAGTTACACTTTGAATGAAGCAAAACACAAAATATAAGAGAAATTAGAAAAGAAACAACATTTTATTTAAAAACAATATGTAAATAACTAAATTAAGTTACAACAGCTATGATGTTATGTCAAAAAAAAATGATCTCTTTGAAAAATGTTTTGGCAGCAGGGATAAGACATGAATCTTCAAATTGAAATCAATTCTTCATTTGTTCTATTATGAATCCGTTGGGTAATGAGTTGGATGAAATTCCTTTGTTTTATTAAAATTTGTTTCAAGAATCACTCGTTCATAAATTGACCTTCTTTTTCTCCTAGGACCTGCAAAAAACGAGTGTCTACCTGCAATAAAACATTAAATCATGGAGAAAGAGAGGTGATCGGGCTCCCCTAATCCAAGAATTATGCAAAAAAACAACAAGTAGTTACTCTGTATAACAAATCCATTGAGAAAATAACAAAATAAAATTTATCTGTCACTTGCGGGAGAGCAGTGGCCAATCATGCTAACCTGCAGTGTTTTAATCACAACTTCTTTGTTTTTCGTCGAAATTGAGTGATTCCAAAGCAAAATGAGAGCTAATTCAAAGGGTTATCTCCAGTAGCAACAGGTTTTAAAAATTCAATGCTATGATATGTCAAATTTGTTTAGAACAACCTGCATAATAGAGTCATTTTCGATTACCCAATCTAGACCAACGATTGATATTTCAAGCATAGATTCTTCGTTTGATGTCGGATTCAAATGATTCAAATTGGAAATTAAAGTAGATTCATTTATTTATCTCCAATAGAAGTAGGTTTTTAAGAAAAGAAGAATTGATAGGTCAAACACTGTAAGGAACATCCGGAAAAACAGAGTTTTAAGGGTGCTGATTTACGATAGACAGTCAGTATTTTGATCATAAATTCCCCATACGATATCGAAAATGAGTGATTCTAATTGAATTGGAAACTAGATTCATAGGGGAATCTACCAGAGAAACAGGTTTTAAAAATATGGTCATTTAGGCCTCCAAAAACTGACTGTCCCAACTCTGTTCCTGAGCTGCCCTCTAGACATCCGGTTAATGTTTTGGTTCTAACTTTTTCGTTTCAAATGAAAATTGACTGATTCAAATTGGGTTAGAAAGTAGACATCAAGGGCTACCTAGGGTAGAAACAGGTTTTAAAAATATTCATTTTTGGTCCCTCAAAACATGACTGTCCCGACTGTTTTTCCAGAAAATTCATCAAGCCCGCAAGCCAAAAAAATGATATTCAAGATTTTTTTCAAATTGGTGATAAAAAAATGAATATAAGTGTTTATAGAATTGTTATTTGCAATATAATTCATCTACATACACAAATAAATTGAAATATTTATCACCGATGTTGATTTCGATAGCGTGTTGCAACAAAAAAACAACTATTTTTACAACAAAAACAAAATGCATTTATTTATGTCCTTATTTTATTTTATTTTATTTTCTCCACTATCCTACTCTTCTTTGAGAATCGAATATGTTTATGTATAAGAGTATTTCCAGTGGAACCATTTTAGAAATACGGCTTCCAATATATACATACCCAAATTTGAAAAATGCATGTTGATAAAAATTAGGGTATGAGAAGCCAACTTCCCTTGAAAAGATGTTGTCAAAAATTGTTGAAGTATGGAGTGATGATGCAAACACGTGATGGAGTGAAACCAATCTTCAATATATCCATTACTTTCTTGATTTCCCACCATACCATGAGGTTCTTGAGCTTTTAAAATGGTTTGTTGATGCAAACTAGAAGTAAGCTCATTTTCTTCCATAACTTCTACAATTTTTGAATTTGAAACATTCTAAATCTCATTGTAAGTTTTCTCTAATGGCGCATGTGAGATAGAATGGGTGGGAAGGGTCGGTAAATTTGGCAGTTCAACACTGTAAGTATGTTGTACTAGTTTATTGTGGTGAGGGTGTGGAATTAGTTGAGCAGGAAATTGTGTATGGAATGGAGCATTGTGATGATGTGGTTGGTTGGGTTGAGTGGATAAATTTGATATGCAAGCAGGATGTTGTGAAAGAGCTGGTGGAGAATATGGAGAATGTGCTTGTGCTACAAGATGAGGGAGAGTAGTCATGCAATCATAAGGTGACCCATGCCAAACTTGTAGATAAGATTGGTGGTTATATTGAAATTGACATGGCTGCCCTAGAACATGAGTATTCCATAATGGATTATGCAAGTAAGAGAATGGAGAAGAAGTGTTTTGAACCATACCTGTAGGCCATGATTTCAATGGTTTTGACCTTGTTGTAGCTTCCTCACCTCTTTGATATGATACTTCCATCCTAAATAAGGAAGAGTAACCATCTATGGGCTGCTCCTTTTGGTCATGAGGGAAAAACACTTCATCAAATTCTTCATTTTTATGAACCTGCAAAACGTCCAATTTTGAGCTTAGAGAGCTAATAAAATCAACTTTAAAATTTTCAAATAAATCATTGATTTCAGCTCTTATGTCTCCTATTCTTGTAGCAGATTTGGAAAAGAAAGAAAAAACATCTCTAGAATTCTTACCAGCCTTGGAGATTCCTCTTGAATACCTTATGCACAACTCACAAACATCATCATATGATAACTGAAAAACATCACCTTTTCCTATCAGTTTTAAGAGTTCTAAAAATTCATCTTTGATTCCTTTAAGAATGAGTGTTTTTAAGATCTCTTTTTCCAAATGCTTATGCTTTGATTTTTGAAGGTTATAATGAAATCGATCTACATAATCGTCCAAACTTTCATCTTCCCCTTGTATCATACCGAAAATATCTTCATTGGATTTGCAATAGTCTTGGTACTTCTTCAAGAATATGTTCTTCATGTCCTCCCATGATTGGATGCAATTCCCACCTAGGCTCATGAACCATCGAAGAGCTGCTCCTTTTAGAGTAAGAGGAAACACTTTCAATCTTTGATCATTAGTACAATAATCATATCCTCTACAAAGTATTTCGAACTCAAATAAGAATGTATCTGAATCTTCATTTGCTAAACCATGAAAATTTGGTAAAGATGGGGGAATTATGTGTATTTGTATCACTCCTCCTAGATCTTTGATAGGAAATTCAAAAGTAGAAACGTGAGCCATTTCTTACCATAATATAAGATGTTTTTCATGTGTTTCTTCGAGGCTCCTTCTTCAAATGTTCCTGTCAATCGGTTAGTGAAATGGGTGGTGCTTACATCACCATTTGCATGAGATCATGTGATCCATTTTTCAAAATTTCTATTTTTTTCCTAATCATTCACACAAAAATTCAAACATCTATTTCTACCCAACAAAGCAACAAAAAATCTGTTAGGAAAGCGGACAGTGGAGCAGGGCTTTTACATGCTCCGCGCGTAGGTTCTTACCTTCCGTTTTTAAGATCCAACTCTTCCCTAGCAGGTACTCATTAGATTCACACTACTCTTTAGAAATGGCTACACTCTCCCCGGCAACGGCGCCAAAATGTGGAGCGATAAAAAGGTGTCTTTGTAACTCCTAATTACCTCACATTAATTGTCAACCCAGGGACGACTTTTTGTTTCAAGAGTGTACTCAGTCTGAGGTGGCTATTTACTCAAGAGTAATGTTTTGCAGTATAGTGCTTAAAATCCAAAGTAAATGAAAGCTGGAAATAAAATCTACTTACAACAAAGCATTTTAAGACTTAAATCATGCATTCGGAAAAATAAGCAATGTATCAGTCAAGGGTCCAGTAACAATAACTCATCCCTTTGGAAACTGATGTAACCAAAAGTAATCAAGGAACAGATCATCAATCTGGGGACTAGACAGCAAATGCCAATGCCCACTACAGTTTCAGATCGTTCTGCACACCAAAGCAAAGATAATGCGAATAACAGGAAATGGAAAGCTGCCATTGAAAGTAAACTAGGAAAGCTCTTTAAAAGCAAACTCTTGCAATTAATCAACCAAACTAAACAACGAAGTAAAGAACATGAAACTGTAAAGCATTACGATTCAAAGAAATAGGAACTAAATCAAACCATCACACGGTGGAAATTGGAAAGATATGATACAACAGCAGCATACTCCACTAGAGGCTGGGCCCTTAGCCGCCAGCGGATGCTGCTGGGCTACTTCAGATCAGGTGAATGAACAACAACCCTTTTATTTATCCATCCTCAAATTGTGAAATCATTACAACAGAAAAAGCTTTGAAGATTACAATGGCAATGAAACAATCCCTATCCTATCATGAATAATCCATCTTCATTCTTGAATCTCTAAGTCTGAATCCTCAATTCCATCATTCGAATCCATCCCGAATCATCCTCAAAGTCCGTCTCCCTCTCTGATCTCTGTTGTGATTTAAATACAAAGAGAGAAGAGAGTGGTTACAATAGAGATAATTACAACATGATTCTATTACAAAATTGGTTTTCTTCTAACCATTTGATCAACAAGAACAAGGCGAATTTGGCTTCGCAGCTGAGATTTGGAGGATGGCCGCAACAACAAATCTGAGAAAATCATGCTCAAAGAACCCTGCGTTTCTCTTATTACAAGCCGAATTTGGGAAAACCGTTCTTCAATAAAGTTAATTGGGTCCGTTCTGGACAAAACCCATGTTCCGGATTTTCCAGATTCTTCTTCATTTGCTCAGAATCTCAACTGCAAAATCGTCACTTCTTATTCGAGCGAATTTCTGAGTTGACACTTTTAATGATCAAATCTTCAATCTAAAAATTATCTTGGAGGCTAAAAATGGTGAATAATGTTACAACTGATTTATTAAAACTATCATTGATAAAATCATACATAATCATCAATTTATTAGAAATAAAGGAGAATAAATAACATTCATTCATAGAAGCATAAATCATCATAAAATGGATTTAAATAATAAATTATGATAAATGACGTGATGAAGAATGGTAGAAATGGGTGGAATAAGTGTTCACAAGTGATAATAATAATGGCATATTAATGGCCCAACAATGATCAACCATGACATACATTTAATCATGCCCTCTTTTGGAAATTGGATATCCTCCAAGAAAATCCATGGAAATGTTGTCCCATGGTCGCAAAGGAACTGGAAGTGGCATATACCAACCAATTGTTGGAAATACTGAAAGGGGGGGGGGGGGTGAATCAGTATTCCTTTCAATTAGAGAATTATTTAATCTTCAATTATTATCAGTGTTTGTATAATGATAGTAGTAAACAAAAGGAACACAAATGCACACAATTTTTAAGGTGGAAACCCTCTCTGGGAAAACAACCACCTGAATTATTTTCTAATAATTATTTAATATTCAACTCCAATTGAAAATAAAGCACCAACTTCCTAGAATCTAGAAAATAATTCTTCTCTAGCTCCCATTGGATGGACGCTCCAACGCCCGAGATTCTTCAGTAGTCAACTGAACGAATACCCCAACCCAATGAGCTGCAACTCACCCTATCACCACCCTACCTCCCAAAATTTTTCATAGGCTTGAGCCTGTTGGTGACTTCATGCACCATCCTAGCACCACCCTATCACCCTATAGAAGAATAAAACAAGAATAAACTCCCATATTAGGGGAAATGGTCAACTTTACAATGATGTAGAAGAAGAAGACACACTAGACCATAACCCCAACTATGAAACAACCACCTAATGATGATCCTAGACCTCCCAACACCGCCTCTTCAACTCTTGGCAGATAGACACTTGTACAATTTTTACAATGATGAATTTACGATGACTTAGTACAATGATACCTTTACAATGACTGTATGCAGTGCTTCCCAGTTGAGGACTTCATGTGCTAAAATTATTGCTGCTATTCTACACCTTGATTGCTGCTCTTTTAATGCTACCCTTTGCTGCACCTTGTTTTTATTTTTTTCCCTAGAAAGTCTGGTCCTTTGCAGCCATTGACAACACATGATCTAGCTTTTTCTTGCCTTCTAGGATCTCGATATTGAATCTGGTGCATCTCTTCTATTTCAGCTCCCCAATATGTGATTTTCGTTTTTGTAGTAGTACTCTGAGTCTTATTTCCAATGCCATAGGTATGATCCAATTTGTATTCTTCAAGAAGTTGTGCCCAATCTCTCACAATGACCAGTATGGATTGTTTCAGTAGAGCGAACTTGTATGACATGCCACATGTTTATGTTTCTTGATCCAGCTCTGAAATTGATACACCGGAAACCATAGTCCGTGCACTATCTTCCAATTTTTATATAATTCCAATCCGATACTCAGAGAGAGAGAGTTATGATGATTTTTCCAAGGTCACTTATTTGAGATGAGTTTAGGAGCCTGCAAAAATACCGACTTCCACAGATCATATCTCTGAAAATATTGCGCACCCTGATCTGAAATATTTACAGGAGCTTCCTTAGGATTTTGGCTTTGCCTCATAAATATTTCAACTTTTGAATCTTTGTAGAAAAAAATTTAGAGCGTAAATTCGACGATGACTTGTTTCGAGTAGTGAAATCCTTGCATAAGGAGGATGTGAGTATCACAATTTATATAATACTTAGGTTGAGAGGGGCTTCAACAAGTGAATTTGGGAGGGATTTTTGGAGATTAAAAATTATTAATTATTTATTTTTCAATGACCCATGCCACAAATTAGGTTTTTTACTGTAGCAACATTGGAGAATATGTATCATTGTCTTGTTCACCACTTTTGTTTTCCCATCGGTCTGTGGATGAAAAAGTTGTGCTCTTCTTCAGCTTTGTGTCCATGAGTCCCCACAAAGTGGACCAAAACTATCCTACAAAGTGATTTTCTCAATCAGAAATAATGGAAGTAGGTAACCCAAAATGAACCCATATATGTTGAAAGAATATCTTTGTCGTCTGTTCCACAGTCACTTTCTTTTTGCATAGAACAAGAATGCACATATTGCTGAAATGATCAACCATGACATAAATTTAATCATGCCCTCTTTTGGAAATTGGATATCCTCCAAGAAAATCCATGGAAATGTTGTCCCATGGTCGCAAAGGAACTGGAAGTGGCATATACCAACCAATTGTTGGAAATACTGAAAGGGGGGGGGGGGGTGAATCAGTATTCCTTTCAATTAGAGAATTATTTAATCTTCAATTATTATCAGTGTTTGTATAATGATAGTAGTAAACAAAAGGAACACAAATGCACACAATTTTTAAGGTGGAAACCCTCTCTGGGAAAACAACCACCTGAATTATTTTCTAATAATTATTTAATATTCAACTCCAATTGAAAATAAAGCACCAACTTCCTAGAATCTAGAAAATAATTCTTCTCTAGCTCCCATTGGATGGACGCTCCAATGCCTGAGATTCTTCAGTAGTCAACTGAACGAATGCCCCAACACCTAATGAGCTGCAACTCACCCTATCACCACCCTACCTCCCAAAATTTTTCATAGGCTTGAGCCTGTTGGTGATTTCATGCACCATCCTAGCACCACCCTATCACCCTATAGAAGAATAAAACAAGAATAGACTCCCATATTAGGGAAAATGGTCAACTTTACAATGATGTAGAAGAAGAAGACACACTAGACCATAACCCCAACTATGAAACAACCACCTAATGATGATCCTAGACCTCCCAACACCGCCTCTTCAACTCTTGGCAGATAGACACTTGTACAATTTTTACAATGATGAATTTACGATGACTTAGTACAATGATACCTTTACAATGACTGTATGCAGTGCTTCCCAGTTGAGGACTTCATGTGCTAAACTTATTGCTGCTATTCTACACCTTGATTGCTGCTCTTTTAATGCTACCCTTTGCTGCACCTTGTTTTTATTTTTTTCCCTAGAAAGTCTGGTCCTTTGCAGCCATTGACAACACATGATCTAGCTTTTTCTTGCCTTCTAGGATCTCGATATTGAATCTGGTGCATCTCTTCTATTTCAGCTCCCCAATATGTGATTTTCGTTTTTGTAGTAGTACTCTGAGTCTTATTTCCAATGCCATAGGTATGATCCAATTTGGATTCTTCAAGAGAGAGTTATGCCCAATCTCTCACAATGACCTAATTATGGATTGTTTCAGTAGAGCGAACTTGTATGACATGCCACATGTTTATGTTTCTTGATCCAGCTCTGAAATTGATACACCGGAAACCATAGTCCGTGCACTATCTTCCAATTTTTATATAATTCCAATCCGATACTCAGAGAGAGAGAGTTATGATGATTTTTCCAAGGTCACTTATTTGAGATGAGTTTAGGAGCCTGCAAAAATACTGACTTCCACAGATCATATCTCTGAAAATATTGCGCACCCTGATCTGAAATATTTACAGGAGCTTCCTTAGGATTTTGGCTTTGCCTCATAAATATTTCAACTTTTGAATCTTTGTAGAAAAAAATTTAGAGCGTAAATTCAACGATGACTTGTTTCGAGTAGTGAAATCCTTGCATAAGGAGGATGTGAGTATCACAATTTATATAATACTTAGGTTGAGAGGGGCTTCAACAAGTGAATTTGGGAGAAATTTTTGGAGATTAAAAATTATTAATTATTTATTTTTCAATGACCCATGCCACAAGCCCATGCGGTTTTAGCCCACTAACTAGGGTTACAAACTTCAAACATGAATATATCTCAAACCATGAAGAATTACGTGGCGTGCCATATATCAACGAAAACATCTCGACAAGTAGAAACCATCAAAATAATTATTGAGCCAGAATATAGTAATTTGGTAGGTAAAAATTCCCATGCAATATTAGGGTAGACCCTAGTGCTGCTTGGGCTGACGTTAATGACAATCGTTGATCAACAATCTCCCCCTTTGGCATTGATGGCAACACAAGTACTCCCCCTATGATCATGACACCTCTTCCTATAGAGAAAATTTTAGAACAAGAAACAAATATCAACCAGGAAGAAGTAAATAATGATCATCAAGATATACCAAAACAACAACAAGAAGCTCCTCCAAAGAGAATAAAAGAATGGATTCAAAAGAACCATCCATCAAATCAAATCATTGGTGACATAACTGAAGGTCGACAGCTTCGTTCATCACAAGAAGTTCACATTGCTTTTCTAGCAACCTTTGAGCCTAGTAGTTTTGAGGAAGCCAGCCAGAATGAACATTGGGTAGCAGTTATGAATGAAGAATTGGATCAAATCGAGAAGAATAACACCTGGGAATTAGTTCCACGACCAAAAATAAAAATTTCATTGGGACTAAATGTGGTGTTCAGGAACAAATTGAATGAAGATGGGCAAGTTACAAGAAAAAAATCAAGATTGGTTTGCAAAGGCTATGCACTAGTGGAAGGAATTGATTTCAACGAAACATTTGCACCAGTTGCCAGAATGGAAGCCATATGAATGTTTCTTGCCTATGCATGTTCAAGAAAAATCAAAGTCTATCAAATGGATGTTAAGTCAACATTTCTGAATGGCGAATTAGAACAAGAAGTTTACATCGAACAACCTTAAGGTTTTCTACTATCAGAAAAATAAGACTATGTTTGCAGGTTAAAGAAGGCTCTATATGGTCTCAAGTATGTTCCCAGAGCATGGTATGCTCATCTTGATGGATATATACATCAACAAGAGTTCAAGAAAGGTGTTGTTGATAGCAATCTTTATGTACAAATAGATAAATATAATTTAACAATCATTGAGGTATATGTGGATGATATAATATTTGGTCGTAGTAATGATCAAATAATTATGAAATTTTCTACAATTATGCCAATTGAGTTCGAGATTTCTTTACTTGGTGAGCTGACATACTTCTTAGGGCTTAAAATATCTCAACAAGAGAAAGGAATATTTATATGTCAAGCCAAGTAAATCAAGGAAATTCTCAAGAAATTCAAAATGGAATATTACAAACCCATCCTTACTTTGATGGTAACAGGTTATAAATTGAGCATAAATGACTCATCTAAGGATGTGGATTAGAGGTTGTATAGATCTATGATTGCTAGTCTTCTATATGTAACAACCTCTTGCCCAGATGTTATGCAAGCAGTTGGACAAGTAGAAAAATTCCAAGCACCACCAAAAGAATCACATATTATTGTTGTCAAAAGAATTCTTTGATATCTAATGGGCACATAAGAATATGGCTTGTGGTATCCCAAGGGTAAAAATCTCATTATTCAATCCTTTACAGATGTAGATTGGGCAGGAAGCGTTGATGATCGTAAGAGTACTAATGGAACAACATTCTATCTAGGTGGTTGTCTCGTATCATGGTTGAGAAAAAAGAAAACCTCAATCTTGTTATCTATAGTGAAAGTAGAATGCATTGCAGCAGCAACATGTTGTACTCAAGTCCTTTAGATGAAACAAAATTTGGAAGATCTTCAAGTACAATTTACTGAGCCTATTCCCATATTCTGTGACAACACCAGTACCATCAGCATCTCCAATAATCTTGTCATGCATTCAAAAACAAAACACATTCCTATAAAATATCATTTTGTTATAGAACAATTCACTGAAAATAATATCAAACTTGAGTATGTTGGTACAAAAGAACAAATCGCTGATATCTTCACTAAACCTTTACCTCGTGAAGCCTTTGAATATCGTTGCCAGAATATTGGGATTCTCCCAAGTTCTCATTACATTTTCCTTATTCATAGTATAAAGGGGGAGTGGAAGTGTGTACAGGTCCGCAGGATGGTTGTGTGTCAGGGGGAGTGGAAGTGTGTACAGATTCGCAGGATGGTTGTGTGTCAGGGGAGTTACCCTTTGCCATTGATGTCAAAAGGGGAGAGAATGTTGTAGGAAGATGTGTCATGATCGTAGGAGGAGTACTTGTTTTTCCATCAATGCCAAAGGGGGAGATGGTTGATTAGCAGCTGTCATTGATGTCAACCCAAGCAACACCAAACGCTACCCTAATATTGCATGGGAATTTTCACCTACCAAATTACCATATTCTGGGTCAAGAATTCTTTTGTTGCTTTCTACTTGTCGATATGTTTCCATTGATATATGGCATGCCACTTTATTCTTCACGGTTTGAGATATATTCATGTTTGAAGTTTGTAACCCCAGTTATTGGGCTAAAACCCCATGGGGTTGTGGCATGGGTCATTGAAAAGTCAGCAATTAATAATTTTTATGCTCCTAAAATTAATGTGATCTTGTTGTGATGAATGAAGTTGTCGAACTTCATTTATGTCACTAATGATTTGATTTGATGGATGGTTCTTTTCAATCAATTATTTTGGTTCTCTTTGGAGGAGCTTGTTGTTGTTTTTTTGGTATATCTTGATGATCATTATTTACTTCTTCCTGGTTGATAGTTTCTTCTTGTTCTAGAGTTTTCTTTGTGTCTTTTTCAGCATCTATCTCAAGTTTCAAATATTCTATATCCTTATCATTATTCGTTAGAACACCATCTTCGTCAAATGTAACATTTATGCTCTCCACTCTCTATTTTCTTCTTAGATTATAACATTTATAGGCCTTTCTTTTGCATGAGTAACCAAAAAATATACCTTCATCAACAAGTGATTCAAACTTACCCAAATTTTAATCTTCTCTTTTGATATAACATTTTCTTCCAAAGATTCTAAAATATTTTACATTAGTTGGTTTTCCTTTCTATAATTCATATTGGGTCTTGTTGCAATTATTTCTGAGAAGACTTCGGTTGATAATGAATATTGTCGTATCAATTGGTTGAACCCATAATTTTTCATCCAATTTTGAGTCCTTCAACATTGTTCTACCCATTTCCTCTACTGTTCTGTTCTTTCTTTCAGCAACTTCATTTTGCTGAGGTGTTCGTGTTGTTGAAATTTGTCTTTTTATTCCATTTTCGTCATAGAATTTCTGAAATAATTTGGAAGTGAATTCTTCGCCATTATCTAATCTTAGACATTTTATTTTCAAATCAATTTCATTTTCGACAAACTCCTTGTAGATATTAAAGCACTCAAATGCTTTATATTTTTTCTTTAGGAAACTAACGGTTGTCAAGCTAGTATAGTCATTTATCATTAATATGAAATATAATTCTCCATCTAAGCCTTTTGTTCTCACAAGACCACATAGATCAGTATGTATCGATTCCAATGGATGTGATGCAAAGTGTTATTTTGTTTTAAATTTAAATTTTGTCTGCTTGTCGTGCCAACAGGCCTCACATAGTGTGTGAGAAGGTTTTGAGATTTTTGGCATTTCTCGTACTGCTTCCTTTTTTCTTATCCTGACAATATTTTCAAAGTTTATGTGACCCATTCGTTTGTGCCATAACCAGATTTCATCTTCTTTAGCTAGTAGACATGATTTAGTTGCTTCATCGAGAACATATATGTCATTTGGATCTCGAATTGCTGTAGCCACAATTTTACCATACCTGCCTTTCCTAATTTCAAATTTTTTGGAGTTGAATAGCATTGTGTGTCCTTGATCACACATTTGTCCAACACTAAGAAGATTTTGATTCATGTTTTCAACCAATAGAACATTCTTGGCTATAACATCTTTTCTTCCAAGAGTGACGATACCTGATCCTATAACATTTGAAGATCCATCATATCCGAAGGATACAGTTCCATCCTTCTTCTCTTTCAGAGATATAAATTTCCTTCTATCTCTAGTCATATACGTTGAGAAACCGCTATCAACATACCACACATCTTTGTTGTTTTGAGCCTTGATAGCGAGAGCACAATTATCAAACTTCTTCTTCTTCCTTGTTCGTTTGTTCTATGGCTTCGAAGTTTGTTCTGGAGGATTTTTAGGTGTACAGTCTTTGGCTATGTGTCCAAAGTTCTGACATTTGTAACATTCCATATTATTTCTTAAATGTTAAAATCTATTGATGTTTCGTTGAGCCCTGGGAGGTTCATATTTGAAGGATCTCCTGGAAGTGTGTTGGTTCCTAGGGTACGTGCGACATTCTATGGCTTTATGACCAAATTTTCCACATGAATAACACTAGCCATGAAAAATATGTTCGTACCTGGATGGAAATCTTTGTTGAGGAATCATCTTCCAGGGATGTTCTTGCGAATCTTGTCCAATGAAGTCTACATGCATGTCAGATCTCATAGGTTCATTGTATTTTGTTGTATAAGGTCCTTCTTCTTCTTCTTTGTAACCGACGCGGGTTCTGTCGTTGTATGATCATTTATTGTTGATGAGTTCTTCCAATGCCCTTGAGTTGTCGGCATAGTTTTGGATAGTTTTTCCCTTCTTCACTTCCTTACGTAGCGAGACTACTTCGGCTTCTAATGCTTCCCTTTCTTCGTTGCTTTCTTCCAACTTATTTTGAACTGACTCTTCAATACATTTGTGTTCTTCAACTTCAATTTTGAGACCTTGAACTTGTTCTTCAAGAGTATTGGAATGAATCTTCTTATCCTTGAGCTCTTTTATAAGCTTGATTTCCTTCTTAGAAAATTATTCTATGGTCAACCCTTCTTCTTCATTGTTTGATACATCTTGTTTATTGTGCTTGGCCATCAACAATACTCTCTCATTGGCTTCTTCTTTGCTGTCACTATCTTCATCGGATGATGAGCTATCTTCTTTAGAGAGAAAGTTCCTTTTGGATCCTTTATTTTTTTCTTGCTTGTTGAATTTCTTAAAGCCTTTCTTTCCTTTTGAGTTTCCATCACTTCTGTTCAGAAATTTTGCTACGAAATGCCCAAACTCACCAAAACCGAAACATATCAATGGAAGCTTACCTTTGAATTTTCCCTTACCAATTTTTAGTTTTCTTGTAAAGCAAGCATATTCTTCATTTGAAAGACCTTCTTCATCACCTCCCTTTTCTTTACACTTGTAGGTGCATGGCTTTTTAATTGAAGGTTGTTTGTCCTTATTAGTTTTCTTAGATGCAACGAATGCAGTTTCTAGATGTGAAGTACCCTCTTCTTCATCAAGTCTCATTTCATATGCTATGAGAACTCCATGTAATTTCTCTTTGCTGAGTTTTTCCAGATTGTCACTATATTCTAAGGCCGATACCTTTGGGTTGAATCTCCCTGGTAACATTCTAAGAATATTTCGTATAATAGTCTTCTCGTCAACTGGCTCTCCCAATCCTTATAGAGTATTGGTTATTTCATCAACATATTGGAAGTATGCAGCAATGTTGCCATCTTCTTTCATTCTGAGTTTCTCAAATTTTTCTCTATAGATTTGAAGCTTTTCTTCTTTGACATTTGATTCACCTGCATATATATTCTCAAGCTTGTCCCATACATTTTTTGCGGTTTTAAAACCCAACACCTTATGATAAGTAGATTCAATATGTCCATTGATAATAATATTCTTTTTTTTTTTGCTCGTTTAGACTAATCCTAATCTTCCCATTTTTTTCTCCTTCCATTCCACCCATGGGTTTTGAACCCGTGACCTTACAGAACGGAGTGCCTTAACAGTGCACCCCATCACCGACTGTTCTACACCACATGGGCGATAATAATATTCTTTTCTTTTGCATAATTTACCAAATTATTCTTACCTTGTTCATCCACGGTTGATGTAAATCCATTTTGAACAGTGTCCCATACTTTGTAACCTTGCGCCAAGAGATAGACCTCCATTCTTCCTTTCCAGGGTGCATAATTATGTTCATTGAACAGAGGTACACCATTCTTGGTATGCTCCATGACCTCCTTCCATATATTAAACTGCTATTGAAGGAACCAACCTCCGATACCAATTGTTGGAAATACTAAGAGGGGGGGGGGGTGAATAAATATTCCTTTCAATTAGAGCATTAGTTAATCTTAAATTATTATCAATGTTTGTACAATGATAGTAATAAACAAAAGGAACACAAATGCACATAGTTTTCAAGGTGGAAACCCTCTTCTAGACAAAAACCACCTGAATGCTTTTATAATAATTCTTTAATATTCAACTCCAATGGAAAATAGCACTCCAACTTCCTAGAATCTAGAAAAGCATTCTTCTCCAGCTCCCACTGGATGGATGCTCCAACACCCAAGATTATTCAGTAGTCAAATGAACAGATGCTCCAACACCCAATGAGCTACAAATCACCTGAGCACCACCCTACCACCCTAAATTTTTCACAGGATTGAACCTGTTGGTGACTTCATGCACCAGCCTAGCACCACCCTATCACCCTATAGAAGAATAAAACAAGAATGGACTCTCCTACGAGGTAAAATGGTCCACTTTAAAATGATATAGAATGATGTAGAAGAAGAAGACACACTAAAACATAACCCCAAATAGGACACAACAACCTAATGATGATCCTAGACCTCCCGACATTGCCTCTTCAACTCTTGGCAGATAGACACTTGTACAATTTTTACAATGATGCATTTACAATAACTTCGTACAATGATACCTTTATAATGATTGTATGTAGTGCTGCCCACTTGAAGACTTCATGTGCTGAACTTATTATTGTTTTTCTACACCTTGATTGCTACTCTTTTCATGTTATCCTCCGCTGAACCTTGTTTTTCTTTACTGCCCTAGAAAGACTAGTCCTTTGCAGTCGTTGACAACGTGTGATCTAGCTTTTTCTTGGCTTCTAAGATCTTGATATTGAATATGGTGTATCTCTGTTATTTAAGTTCCCCATATGTGATTTTTAGTTTTTTTGTAGTACACTAAGTCTTCTTTCCAATTCCATAGGTCTGATCCAATTTGGTTTCTTCAAGAGAGAGTTATGCCCAATACCTCACAATGACCTAATTATGGACTGTTTCAGTAGAGTGAACTTGTATGGTGTTCTTCGTGTCACTATTTCTTCATTCAGATATGAAATTGGTACAGCAAAAACTAAAGTTCATGCACTATCTACTACATTTTAGAAAATTCCAATCCGATACTCAGAGAGAGAGTTATGATGATTTTCCCAAGGTCACTTCTTTGAGATGAAGTTCAGGAGCCTACAAAAACACTGACTTCCACAGATCATATCTCCGAAAATATTGCACACCCTAACCTGAAATGTTTACAAGAGCTTCCTCAGGATTTTGGCTTCAGCTCATAAAATTTTAGCTTCTGAACCTTTGTAGAAAAAAATTTAGAGCGCAAATTCCACGATCACTTATTTCAGGTAGAAAAATCCCTGCATGAGGATATGAGGATCACAATTTACATAAATGCTTAGGTTGAGAGGGGCTTACACAAGTGAACGTGGGAGGGATTTTAAGATATTAAAAATTATTAATTATTGACCTTTCAATGACCCATGCCACAACCCCATGGGGTTTTATCCCACTAACTAGTGTTACAAACTTCAAACATGAATATCTAACAAAATGTGAAGAATTACGTGGTGTGCCATATATCAACGTAAACATATCGACAAGTAGAAACCATAAAAAGCATTCTTAACCTAGAATATAGTAATTTGGTAGGTCAAAATTCCCATGCAATATTGGGGTAGCCCCTGGTCCTGCTTGGGTTGACATCAATGACCACCATTTATCAACACCAATCTTTCGATTGCTTGGATTGCTTGTAAAACAAATCACACACCCTTTAATGTACTTAACAACTATTTCATACATGTGATAATAGTAACAATACCTTTGAATTTGTGCCATAGTCTTTCTTACACAAAAATGTCCTGAAATGTGAGAAGAATGTGCCTCTTGAATAACATGCACCCTTTCTGTCTGTGGTATGCACAACTTACCAAGATGATATAAAAACCTGTCATGAACATGATAATTCACTTCTTCCACCTGAGTACCATGAGGTAGTGATTCATAAATATCTTTGAAACAAGCATCAATACTATATTTCTCTAAATAAATTTCAAGTTTTAAAGAACTATTCTTCAACACTACTGAAGCATTAAAAGATGGTCTAGACAACATATTAGCTACATTGTTTGTTACACCTTTATTGTACTTAATTACTAAGTGAAATTGCTGAAGAAATCCCATCCATCTATAGTGGCAAGATTGTTGTAACTTAGTCTGTGATTGAAGGTATTGAAGTGGTTGATGATATGTGTGAATCAATGTCCCCTTAAACATTAAGTAGTGTCTCGATTTCTTTACACTTTCAACCAAATCAAACAGTTCTTTATCATATGTTGGATAATTTATAACTGCCTTAGAAAAATTTCCTGAACAAAAATAAATTGGTTTTCTGTTTTGAAGTAAAATTGCACCCATTGCATAACCACTAGCATATGTTTCAATTCAAATGGATGTTGAAGATCTGGTAAATCTAAGGTTTGTATTGTGAAAATTTTCTTCTTAAGTGAATCAAAAGCTTTAAATTTGAAACACATTCCCCATGTCCTATATTTCTTAGAAAACAAAATTATGGGTGAACCACATGGAGAGAGCTGGGTCGAATGAATTATTTTTGAACCATATTTTGGATTTTTTTTGTTATTTCTTCATGCTCTATGACTGACATGTGATACATTCTGATATTAGGAAGAGGGTCATCAGATATCAACTATATTTCATGTTGTATTTCCCATTTGGGAGGAAAATGTTTTGGTTCTTTAAATAGACTTTGAATATAATCTAACACTTTAACCAAACTATCTTTAAACTGAGATTCACCACCTAAAAAAACATCATGTTGATCCTTATGTTGTTCTTTTACAACCATGAGTACGTATCTATTACTTGAAATGATTAGTCTCTTCATCTGATTAGCAGTAACTAAATCCAAGTGAGTTTGATTTTATGTGTTCGGACAATGTATTAAATTCCATCTTTCCTAAGATGATATTTATGTTGTTCCCTATGAAACATTGCATCACAATCATAGAGATAAGGACTTCCTAGCACTATTCCACATATATCTAATGGTATCCTATCTAAATCCACTTCATCAATGTAATCAACTGTGATGGAAATTTTTAAACGACACTGATTTGTGACATTAATTTGAGTCTTTTATTTTAGCTAACCTAATCGATATGGTCTTGGATGATTTTGTGTCTCCAAACCCAATTTCTTAACTAATTATTTAGATATTAAATTTTCATGTGATCCACTATCAAACAATGTATCTATTTTTGTGTGCTTAGAAGTTAACCTTATGTGAAATAATTCAAATCTTGTATCTTCATCTAGATGATTTGTGTTTGAATAAGATGCAGAAGTACTAGAACTTGAAACAACATTAGAACTTTTACCTGTCGAAACCATTGCGGTTATCTTCCTTTCATCACCTGAATCAGTGCCCAAATCTTGTTGGATTTCTACATTAACCTTCTTTTCACCTTTCTTCCTCTGGAACTTTTTTTATCTGAGTTTTGGGTGAAGTTTCCAACATCTAGCCTCATCATGCCTGATCCTGTGGTAGTGATTACAGGTAGTTATTTCACTTTCCTTCTGATTTTTCATTGTTTTCTCTCCCTTCGAACAAATTTTCCTCTTGCTGTCCTTTGAATCCTTGATTTCCAATTGTTTTGATGCTTTCTATGAAAATTTGAATGGTCTGCCACTTGATTCAATATGTGCGACTTGAACACACACTTCATCAAATTCATCACCATTAAGCATCAATAATGTATTATGTAAATATGAATGTAAACTCCCAATGCACTTTAATAAAGTTTCATGTGTATTCAATGGACTACTAAGCGCCAAATATTTCTTCCTGAACTCTCGAGTAAACCCCTGAACATTCTGTCCTTTGCCTTGCCTCATATGCTACCAATCAATAACAACTTGTTGCATGTATCCCAAAGGATAGAATTGTTTTCTGAGAGCTGTTAAAAACTTAGACCATGAGGAAATGAATTTACCTTTCCACTTTAAATCTACTTGAGTTTTACTTTCCCACCAGATTAAAGTTGTTCCCCCCATTCTAAGTGTAGCTAACTAAATTTTTGTTCTTTCATCAGAAATGTTTTGAATTCTACTATACAATTCTAATTTCTTAATCTAGTTATCTAGTTTCTATGGGTTCATTTCACCATCATAAATAGGTAGTTCAAATTTTACATCAAGTTTCAAAAGAGATTTATGAGGTTTCTTTTCTGTTTCAAAATTTGAACTAGAAGAAGAAGAAGATGATGATGAATATGACGGAGGAGAAGGAGGTTTACCAAATTTTCCTTTTCCCCCATCCTTCTTCGATGCCTTTGAAGAAGAAGCTACATCTCTCACCTTCGTATCTTCTTAGATTTATCCCAACATCTGCTACATGTTCAATAACATTTGTTGAATCTATTCTTCACCCATGATCTTCACTTCAGGATTTTCTCTTGCATCAGTTCCTCCCATTGTCGATTGTTGAGCGACTTTTCACTTTCCAACTTCTGAGCCTATCTCTTTAAGCATTCCTTCTCCACGTCGCAATCTGGACCTAGTTAACATTCAATGGAAAAAATACTAAAACAAAACCTCCTATGATACCAAAATATATGATCTGGAATATATTTGATCGACTACGAAAGTAGAAACGATTATTTGTTAACAATGAATTGATTGTTAGCTCAATCGCTTAATGTGGAAGACTAAAGGAAATAAAATGATTTAACGACTTAAACCAAAAATTAAGAATCATATTAAACATGAAATTACAACAAGGAATAGAGATAAGAGATAAAAAAACATTGATTACAGATTTTTTTCATGGTGGACTATGTCTCCGGGTCTGCTTTCAAGATGGGCACCCGTTTTATTAAGGATTGGTCCAAGGAAGTATTTACATAGAAAAAACCAGACTTAACATGCTCACAGGCACCTCTGGTCACTATCAACAGAAATATATCTCCTAGCTTTCCAACGCCTATCTTTGTGCTCAATTTCATCTATGGACAACCAAATTACACATGAAAACAAAAATAGCCTCTCTCACTCAGAATATGAATACAAATATTAAAAAATTACTCTATGTCCTTGTCATGGTGAAATGTATAAGGTTAACTAAGTTCAGGTCTCGAACTCCTTTTTCAAAACATGGCATGTGGTTGAGCAATTTAAGTTTTTAAGTTCTCGGTTCAATACAAGTGAGACACCTAATGGAGTTGTTACATGGTGGTTTGAATTAAAACTTTTTCCATTTACATATAAAACCCAAAAATACACCTTATGATAAAATTAACCTTGACAGCTAGCTAATGTCGTGGAAACATAGACTGTCAAGCATATGACCAGGCTGCGGTCTAACTGCAGACTGCCACCTGGTGGTCAGTTTCCCAGCGGGTTGACACCGAATGTGATAGTTCTGGAAGTTGTAGTCATCCAAACTGTTGCGGTGTTTCTGGTGGTTCCACATTCATAATTGTTGTTTTCACCCCAATCACATTCACATGTAATCTGTTGTCTATCGGTTCCGCTACGGTCTACCCCGCACGGTTAGACTGTAATGTATTATAAAGGTTTTATATCATATTTTTATGCATGGTCTGAAAGGGTTTTATCATAGGTTTGATACTTAGGTTCATTACATAGGTTTAGTGCTAGTGATAGGACTTATGTCTTAGGTTTTAGTGCTAAGACTTAGTCCATGACACCACTTCACCATTACATTCATGTTTTCACCATATGAACCCATCATAACACCTTAGCTTAGGATTAGGAATTAATATTAATTAGGCTTAGGATTAAAAGACCATCACTTTCACCATGAAAATGTGATTTACCACCACATGAAATCACTTAACATAACCATGAAAACAAATTGAAGCATGACGAAGTAACCCTCATCGGGTAAACTGGAAACACTGAAGATGAAATGGACTTGATCTCATCGGATAAACTAGAGCTGACTGGACCTCACTGTCGATCTACACTGAATAAATATCCTCCTAGATCACTCGCACATGTTGACCTTCAGGCAAAGATTAATGGAAAATCACAGCATTTTTGAAAATTCAACTTCAAATGTGTTTGATGAGCAAATGAAAGCGAATCTCAAAAAAAAAAAAAAAAACATGGGTTTTGTTCAACACATGCCCTCTTAAGTTCTCTATGAACGTGTTTCCCGAAGTCTTTACGATTTTGGAGATATTTCAGGTTCTTTGGAGCCCTTTTTATAGTTGCGTGAGCAAACAGTGTACGCAATAAATGCCCATTCTAGAAAACAGATGTTGGAATGGACTGTGTTTCATCAAATTCATGGAAACTAGATGTCCTTTCAGTTCTGATATTTAGCCATGTGAATCTCCATGATGTTACATTGTAACCCCTATATAAATAATCCATTGAAGCAAAGGAAAGGAAGTGTAATTTTTGAATGCAACAATGACATATTAAAACTTTGTTTTCATCCTTTTAATTGGAGAAATGCTTTTGAGGATCTGGATGCATAGCTGATTTACTGTGTAACGCTTTGAAACCACTTCTTTATGGGGGGGCCCTACAAATAGTGAAGGGCCATTACTATGTTTTTATTTATGTGTTTGAAATATCTAGTTTTACATGTTTCCTTCATAGCTTTTGTAGCTTTCATTTTTTATCATTTGATGTTTTTTATCACATGCTATAAAATCATCTTTATTTTTCTAAGTCTTTTCTCTTGAAGCTTTAAATGCAGAATAGTTTTTATAGGATTCTTCATAAGTTTCATTTCATTTTATGAGCAGTTTCATTTCAGAATATCAATGATTTTATTTCAAGTCTTTGAGTGATTTCATTACAAGTTATGTGTGATTTCCTTTTCAGAAATTAGAGTAATTTCATTGTCATTTATGAGTGATTTCGTTTTAAGCAATTAGAGTTATTTTTATTTCCAGTTATGAGTTATTTCCTTTTCAGAAATTTGGGTGATTAGTTATGGGTGATTTCTATCTAGAATAAAGAGTAATTTCTTTACAAGTTTTCATTTCTAGAAAAAATTCATTTTAGAAGTATGAGAGAAAAGATGTGTGGTTTTCAAAAATAGAATTCAATTCCATTTGTATGCAAAATACTATTAAGACATTAGTTAGAATAATTTTGTTTTTAAAAACTAACATTAGATTGTATAATTAGATTCTAATTTGATATTTTTTTATAAATTTCATCAACATTAAGAATTTAATCATAAGATCAAATCCATTCACTTCATTAGGGACATAAAAATAAAAACATCCTTATAAATAATCTCTGAAAACTCAATCATCGCATCAATAAATTAAATGAATAAAAGAGGCTTCTAACATATATAGTTCACTTTCACTTCACAAGTTTACCAACTCCGGTTTAATTTATGTAAGGAATTTAAGACTATTAAATTGAAAAATAGGATCCATTGAGAAGGCTTGATTCATGGATCAAACCTAGCTACGAGGAGCCCAAAATACACAGTAGCAGTAAGGATCAGTTAGATTGATGCAGTCATATGCTAGGAAGACAAAAATCAGAGTGATATATGTCAGATACTGGAGCACAGATTAGAGTTGGAAGAAGTGTAGAGGGCACAGATGTAAAGCTAGAAGCAACGCAGAGTTTCCAGTAGACAGTGCAGTAATCGATAACAGTCAGAGACTTTGATGATAGATGCATCATATCTGTTTTTTTTTAGGCTATTTAGTTTCACGAGTTGCAGGTGAAAACAACACTAGAGAAGTGTTACATGTAGAACATTCCTGTTATCACTCATAATATTCGAAGCATCATTTGACATAGTCTTAGAAGTTCATTTGTCAAAGGTATGGTCATAGAGTTCATTAGGAAATTTAAATTTTTTCATATTAGCCTATCCTAAGGTCCAAAACCACCCCCATTCAAGTCTTTTCATGTCCCATCAGTCATTATTTTCTGACATATTCCATTTCCCAAGCTTATAAATCCGAAAAGGCCACTTTAGCAAATATTTCTTACTTTCGTAGCGAAAATGCCCAGAAATACACTAACTACACTATGAAAAGAGGTTTTTCTGTCTATCTTCTGAAATTCGGTGCAAGGTGTCAGTTCATTATTAGAGGAGATAGGGTGGAGGTTATTCAAGTGTTTTATGGTTAATTCAAATGTACATAACCATATATGAGGTCATCATTACCCTTTTATCATGTATGTGTCAAGATTAAAGCATGAGTTGTCATTTAAAATACAAAACCTTATCCTAAGCTTCTATTTTTCACTCAAAATTCATTCTTTCATGTGAAACATCTCAATTTCACTGTTTGAGAGCTCCCTCATCACACCAAGCAACTTGTTGTCCAATTTGGCTTTACAAGTGTCACCTTTTTAAGAGGGAAACTTAGTTATAAAAGGAGATGGTCATGTACAAAAAAGCACACAAGGGAGGCTCTGTGGATAATATAGAATCTAATGGAACTTAATCTATTCATGGATGACCCTAGCTTTGTTGAAGCATGCATCAGTTCAAGTTGTCAAAATTTCTGCTAGAGCTAACAAGGAAATTGTTGTGTTTTTGGACTATTTGAGAAGTAAGTTTAAAGAGAGGTTTATGGATGAAGAGAGATGAATTTGGAAATAATGAGAGAGTTTATTTTCAAGAAAAAAAAACAAGGAAAAATAACCTCTTTCACGTTTCTCACAGGTGCTATTAGTTAGGAGATACAAGGATGTCTTTAAGCCCTATTTTTAGAAAACAGAATTTTCATGTTTTATACATGTTTTTAAAATGCAGGTTCTGGACAGCTGGAGATGGTTTTAAAAAAATAAAGAGAGGTTTGTCTTCAGAAAATTCTTATTGACAAAAACCTCCTCAATTTTTCCAAAATACATCATGGATTCAGAGATATAAGCTTTGTTCTAAGACCTATGTTTTAGAAAATAAAGGAAAAATATGCAAAGATGTTTTAAATATGTTAAGTGATGGTGATTGTGTTCCTCATTAGTTTGATCAGGTCCATAACATGTAGAGAGGTTCATGGTATGGTGAAGGTCAATTTTTAACAGTGGAGGTAATTTTTTGAAGAAAATATTGAAATATGGAATTTCTGCATTTTTTCACAGTTTCGTAGCGTTTCCTAGGCTTAAAGCAAGGAAAACACTACGAAAATTTCTGTAGCAACCTATTTTCTTCCAAAATAATTTTTTGAAGTTTTGAAGGAGGGATTTTAATGGTGGTGAGGTGTCATGTCTTGGTTGACACCATGGAATAGCAAAAGATCAAAATTTATGGGTGCAAAATCTATTTTCTGAATGCTACTAAATCTTGCTACGAAACTGTCTTGTTTTTGTAGCAAGCTATTTTTGAAGGTTTTGGAGCAGCTTAATGAAAATTTTTGACAGATGGAATCCTCCAACATGTCAAGGGACCTTAATATCAAATAATTATGACTCAAAGAGATTTTCATGCAGCCAGGTCATCAATCAAAACAATGTTGAAGTCAAGGGTCATGCTTTCCTAAAAAGTAGGGTTATTCTCCATAGATCTAGAAGTGGTTTGAAAGTAAATTTTTCAAATTTGTTCTCCATGGGAAGTGTTAAAGAGTATCAGAGCAGTGCTAAAGAGTATCAGAACATATGATTTCTAAATGGAAACATTTGTCATCAAGATGGTTTGAAGTTGTCATATCATCAATGTAACAACTCCTTAACAATAGGCAGAATAGTTTCATAATGACAGTAAGGGTATTAATGTTTTGATTGTGGTCAGTATGGTTGAAGGAAATGATTCGTTTCGAGAAATTTGGATCATATTTATATAAAATTGTGATAAATAGGTGTTTGAGTTATGTTAGGACTCTAACTCATAATTTAAGAGGTGACAATTTCTAGTTATCAATATCTAGTTTGTGGTTAGATTAGGTGGCAGTAAAGGAACTTAATAATCTAGCCATTTGGTTTTGTGGATGTAAAGGCTAGATGTCTATAAGTAGATAGTAGTTCGACGTATGAAGGGTTGGGATATGTTATGACTGACTGCTACTATTAAAAACAAGTTTTGATGAGTAATAGAGAGTGCCTATTTGTTTCTTCCTTCACCTGAGATTCATTTGATACTTTCAGAACACTGTCCTATGTATCTTATTACTTTTTGTCAATATGTTAATGTTTGATTACTCAGAATTATTTCTTTGCATGCTCTAAATTCCTTTGAACATTTATATATTGAGTAAACTCTATATGTGTGTGTATTATACTTTCATTTAAGTATCTACATGCCTCAATTTCCACAAGGAGAGCCTTTGTCATTGAGATCCCTGTCACTGACTCCATAGCCCAATGGTAGCAAGCCTTCATCTTTTCAACCTGCAAACATACAAAAACAAGACAGAGTTCATAGATTTAGCCATCTATATTTATCATTAAACAATATCATAAATTACCTGTGAGAGATCCCTCTTAGACTGAAGAGGCTAAGCTTCAATTAGAAGTGGTTTGAAACAGTTACTCCAAGTTGACCATTGAAGCAACCCAAGAGGAATAAATTTGGTGATAACATTTTGGCTCGTCTTCTGGGAGTTTGAAGACTAATTTCCTGAAGTTTTTGTGCAAAAAAGTGAAGCTGAACTCTTGGAGGTAGCAGGAGCTCAGAATTTTTTGAGGCTCCAGAACTACGTTGGCAATTCCATTGTTGAAGAATTCAAAATTTCATAGATTCATGGTGATTCCACTGGACTTATGAAGAAATAAGATGCTGGAATTCTTGTTTCAAGGTATGCATGTATATATTTTTCAAAAATTTATGGCTTCCCAAATCCTTTTCCCAAGGATGCATATTTTTTAAGGAATGGTCCAAAATTTAATGGAGAAGATTTGAGGTTGACATTGAAGTATATATCATATTTCCGTGACTTTACTGAGCTTCTTAGAGTCATACATGAAGATATTTTCATCATATTGTTCTATGTTTCATTTCAAGAGAAGTGGAAACAATGGATTGAAATCTTTTATATCAGATCTATTAAGTCATTTGCTGAGTTTTGGCTTATTTTTGTGGAAACATGGATGGAAAGAATAGAGTTGGTGGCAGATTCTCCTTCCATTCAAGGTTTTAAACAATGGAATGATGATCACACTAATGAGGAAGTGGATGAAAATTTTTATTTGTCTTTGTCTTCTTATTTAAAGTCATTTGAGTGCAATTCAGAAGATAAGATTCACTTTTTGGATGAAGTTTCTAAGAACATTGAAAAATACATTGAAGTTTTAGAAGACCAAATTCAATCCTATAGTCTTCATGATCAAGATCAGTCTTTAAAAAAAAAAATCATGCCAGAATACAAAGAGAGGGTGCTGCTACCTTTCTCTTTTGAGATTGAGGAAGAATACCTTGTTCCTGAAAATCAATTTGATAGCACACAACTGAAATCTTATATTGTTGAGCAAAGCATATATGAGTTGTCCAAAGTTGTAGAATGTATTCAGAATCATCAAACATATTATGTCTTATATGACCCTATAGCTGACTACATGGAAGAGTTTTACAATCCAAATTTCCAGTAATATTTTCATTATGAAGATCAGATACATCTTATGTTGCCTTGGTCATTTCAGTATCCTGTTTACTTTTTGTTCAATTGTTGTCAAGAGGTTCAAGTGTCAGATCAGATCAATGACTGGATTCATTGGAAGTTTCATGTTGCTTGAATCAAACATGAAGATTTTAGTTTCTAGGGTAGGTAGAAGTGTGTGTGAATAAGCTCAAGTAGACTGAGAATCTTTTCAGTAGGTACAAATTTGGTTTTCAATAGTAATCATACAGTTTCAGCCCGAGGTGAAGACCATTAGAGTTTGAAGGAAGCTCGAAAAATTTCAGAGTTTTTATTTCTAAGAAGATGGATGGCACTGGAACTACATGTTCTTTGGTGTACCACAGGGGCACACTATCCCAAGTGGAGCCACTGTTATCACTCATAAAATTTGAATCATCATTTGACATAGTCTTAGAAGTTCATTTTTCAAAGGTATGGTTATAGCGTTCATTAGGAAATTTAATTTATTTCATATTAGCCTATCCTAAGGTCCAAACCCACACACATTCAAGTATTTTCATGTCCCATCAGTCATTATTTTCTGACATATTCCATTTCACAAGCTTATAAATCCTAAAAGGTCACTTTAGCCAAGATTTCTTACTTTCGTAGCGAAACTGCCTAGAAATATACTAACTACGCTACGAAAAGAAGTTTTTCTACCTGTCTTTTGAAATTCTGTGCAAGGTTTCAGTTCATGATTAGAGGAGATAGGGTGGAGGTTATTCAAGTATTTTATGGTTAATTCAAAGGTAGATAACCATGTATGAGGTCATCATTACCCTTTTGGCATGCATGTGTCATGGTTAAAAAATGATTTGTCATTTAAAAAAAAAAACTTATCCTAAGTTGCTATTTGTCACTCAAATTACATTATTTAATGTGAAACATCTCAATGTCACTATTTGAGAGCTCCCTCATCACACCAAGCAGCTTGCTGTCCAATTTGGCTTTACAAGTGTCACCTTTTTAGGAGGGAAACTTGGTTATAAAAGGAGATGGTCATGAAAAAGAAAGCACACAAGGGAGGCTCTATGGATAAGATAGAAGCTCATGGACCTTAATCTATTTGTGGAGGACCCTAGCTTTGTTGAAGCATGGATTAGCTCAAGTTGTCAAAATTTCCGTTGGAGCTAACAAGGAAATTGTTGTGTTTTTGGAATCTTTGATAAGTAAGTTTAAAAAGAGGATTATGGATGAACATAGATGAATTTGGAGATATTGGGAGATACAGGGATGTCTTTGGGCCCTATTTTTAGAAAACAGAGTTTTAATGTTTTATACATGTTTTTCAAATGCCCATTCTAGATAGTTGGATATGGTTTTAAAAAACCCAAGAGAGGTTTTGTCTTCAGAACATTCTTATTGAAAAAAAACTCCTCCATTTTTTCAAAATACATCATGGATTCAAAGTTATAATCTATGTTCTAAGACCTATTGTTCAGGAAAAACAAGAAAAAGCTACGAAGATGTTTTAAATATCTAAAGTGATGGTGATTGTGTTCCTCATTAGTTTGATGAGGTCCATAACATGCAGAGAGGTTCATGGTATGCTGAAGGTCAAGTTTTAACATATAGAGGTCATTTTTTGAAGAAAATCTTGAAATCTGGAATTTCTGCACTTCTTCACAGTTTCGTAGTGTTTCCTAGTCTCAAAGCCAGGAAAATGCTACGAAAATTTCTGTAGTAGCCTATTTTCTTCCAAAATATTTTTTTGAAGTTTTGAAGGAGGGATTTTAATGGTGTTGAGGTTTCATGTCTTGGTTGACACCATGGAACAACAAAAGAGAAAAATTTATGGGTGCAAAATCTATTTTCTGAATGCTACTTAAGCTAGGTATGAAACTGTCTTGTTTTCGTAGCGAGTTGTTTTTGAAGGTTTTGGAGCAGCTTAATGATAGTATTGGACAACTGGACTCCTTAAAAATGTCAAGGGACCTTAATAAAATAATTATTACTCAAAGAGAGTGTTATGAAGCTAGGTCATCAATCAAAACAACATTGTAGTCAACAGTCATGCTTTCCTAAAAAGTAGGGTTATGCTCCATAGATCTAGAAGTGGTTTTAAAGTAAATTTTTCAAATTTTTTCTCCATGGGAAGTGTTAAAGAGTATCAGAGAAGTGATAAAGAGTATCATAATAGAGGATTTCTAAATGGAAACATTTTTCATGAAGATGGTTTGAACCTGCCAGCTCATCATGCTGCCATATCATCAACGTAACAACTCCTTAACTGTAGGCAGAACAGTTTCGTAATGACAGTAAGGGTATTAATGTTTTGATTGTGGTCACTATGGTTGAAGGACATGATTCCTTTCGAGAAATTTGGATCATATTTAGATAAAATTGTAATAAATAGGTGTTTGAGTTATGTTAGGACTCTAACTCCTAATTGAGTAGGTGTTAGTTTCTAGTTATAAATATCTGGTTTCTGGTTAGGTTAGGTGGCAGTAAAGGAACTTAATAATCTATCCATTTGGTAGAGTGGATGTGAAGGCTATATGTCTATAATTAAATAGTACCTCGATATATGAAGGGTTGGGATATGTTATGGTTGACTGCTACTATTTAAAATAGGTTTTGATCAGTAGTAGAGACTGGTTATTGGTTTCTTCCTTCACCTGAGATTCATTTGATACTTTCATGAACATTTTCCTATGTATCTTATTATCTTTTGTCAATATGTTAATGTTTGATTACTCAGAATTCTTGATTTTCATGCTCTGACTTCCTTTCAAGCACTAAACTATTGAATATCTTTCTCAATGTCCCGCTTTCAGTATCTTAATGTTGATTACTCAGAATTCATGTTTCTCATGATCTGCCTTCCTTTTAGCATTTATATATTTAGTAAAATCTGTATATGTGTATTCTAATTTCATTTAAGTATCTACATGCCTTAGCTTTGACAAGGAGAGCCCTTTTCATTAAGATCCCTGTCACTGACTCCATAGGCCAATGGTAGCAAGCCTTCATCTTTTCAACCTACAAACATACAAAACCAAGACACAATTCATAGAGTTAGCCATCTATCTTTATCATTAACCAATATCATAAATTACCTGTGAAAGAGCCCTCTCAGACTGAAGAGGCTAAGCTTCAGTTAGAAGTGATTTGAAACATTTACTCCAAGTTGACAATTGAAGTAGCCCAAGAGGATTCAATTTGGTGATAACAAATCCAAAGGTACCATATCAGGATATATTGAATTAATTTCTTGTTGATAGGGAGTGTTTAAATTTGCAACAATAAAAATTTAAAATGGCAACCAAAAATGGAAACCAAAAAATGGCACCCAGAAATGGCACCATATGAGACTTTTGATTCAATTTCCCCTTAATTAAATTGAAAGAAAAATTTTAATTTCATCTCATGACAACTTATATTATTTAACTGAGTCGGGAAGACTTAGGCATGCAAGGGAATTTTTTATTTTTAGGGTGTCCATATACAATTATTTGTGAGTTATAATTAGTTAACTCAATTAATTGAGTTAAAATAATTTTAACTAGTTCTAACTGAGAGATGAGCTAGTGAGAGCCCAAGTGAATTAAATATGATTTAATTTGTTAGTGTCCTATGATTTAGAATATTGGTATATCGAATGTACAGGGTAACATTAGACCAGTCTTTGGAGTCCGAGGACCTAGCCTTCCTGGACTCAGAGAGGGCTCTCTCTATTGTACGCAAAGGATGTGAACTTGTTTTCTTTTAGGGCTTTGATTTTGGCTAGTTGTTAAGTGTAGGGTTTGTTGTTTGTTTTGGTTGTGTAAGATGAACAAGTAGAATAGGCGGAGTGAGAGGTCTTCAAATAATTGGGCTATGGAGTCAATGAAAGTCATGGATATCTCAATAATGAGTCAGAGTGCATCACAGGGAAAATCTAGTGTGGTCAATGGATCCTTTAAGGTTATGTGTGAAGTGAAATGAACATTAATTTGGGGAAAACAAGGTAGGGCAAAGGGAAATTAAGAATCCTTTGTCAAATACCCATAAACAAGAAGGTATAAAACACCATTAACATCAATAAATAATCAATAGAAAGGGGAAACCAATAACTCTTTGATTCAACTTAAGAAAATAAGCATTCTAGACTAACATTCCAATGAAATATAGAAGGCGAGAAACTCATTTAACTTCTAGTGATTTCACCTTCAAGCTTTAGAAAACATTTAATATCACAAATTAAATTTAACCAACAAGGATGGAACTCCTAAACATTATTGATCAAGATACCAAGAACTTTGAGGAAAACTGATAGGCATGGACAAAGGGCAAGATCAGAACAAGAACTCTTTGTCTTAATCTAACAAGTAATACTTCAAAGAGAGATTTCAAAATAGAGTGTTAAGTCCCTATATTAATAGTGTAGTCCCTTATTATGTTAGTGTAGCCCCCTTATTGTTATTTTTGTACCCCCTGTAACACCCATATTGTTATTATTGTGCCCTTACATTATTATTATTAGGTCAGCTAGGATTACATTGTGGCCCCACTAGGATTATATTGTGGCCCCATGGACTCCTATATATAGAAGGAGGTTTTGGTCATTTGTATCATCCAAGAATTTTTCATTTATATAATGTATTGGAGGTTGCCCCCTAGAAGTGGCTTATTTCTAAGGTGTTGATATCTCTTTTCTTCTATTTTTGGAGCTAGTTTCCGAACATAGAGTTTAGATAGCATCAAACTAGCAGGGCTTGCCATGAAACATATTTATAAACTAGCATATTAATCCATGGATTAAACAAAAAAGCATAAGGGGTCTAAGGAGAAATCAAGAATTCTTTAAAATGTCCTAGCAGAGGAAAACATCAAGGCAATAGAAGGTAGGAAGGACTAAGGTGCTTCAAACAACATTTCTTAGCCTATACTTTTATATTCTACTTCATATAGAAGGATGAAACATAATGATAAACAAGAAAACATGAACAAATTAGAGACACATCACAATTAAACCAAGCTCAGGGATCTTGCAAACAAGCTTCTCCATCATCAATCAAAGCAAGGCATTTATAAAATCCACAACACCAATTTCTTCTCCAAGATCATAAAAACCATGTATTTATCTCAAAGCTCATCAAATGCCAACATTTAAAATGAGGCCCTCATGCTCTATTTAACTCAACAAAGGAGGGAAAAATCCCCGAATAGGGTTGGAAAATCTCAAAATAATTCATAAATGCCATTTATGCCTAGGAGACAATGATGGGATGCAAAGGTAAAGGCAAGAGTTTTCTCTTGCCATTAAAAATTTGGCACTTATGGAAATTCATGACCAGTTTGTAGGTGTCAGGGAAAAGGGTGGGCCAATAGTAGCCAGCTCTAAGAATCTTGTTAGCTGTGTTTTTCTAGTAAAGATGGCCCCCACGTTCTCCCTCATGCAGTTCATGCATGATCTTTCCTGCATCATCCTCAAGAAAACACTTAAGCAATATACCAATAGGATTCTTCAAATACAAAATTCCATCTAAAATGCAGAAATTCAAAGCTTTTTGTTTCAGGAATCTTGCTTTTGTCTTTGACAAGGTAGGAGGAGCACTAAGATAAAACAATACATATAGGATATCAGCATACCAAGATGAATTCAAGACTACTTCTTCAACATGGGGAACTATGCATTTTTCTTGTTCTTCTAAAGTATCAACCAAATTCATATCAAATGCTTGGAAATTTGATTCAGCCATAATTTTTGCAAGCCCTTATCCTTTAACTAGTATAGTGGGTCTGATTTCTAAGTCATATTCTAAAATAATAGCAATCCACTTTCCTCTTTTACCATATGGGTCCTGATTTAAAATTTCTTTGACAACTATGTGAGGAACAAAAGAAATGATATGATAATGTAAGATATAAACTCTAAAGTATTTCAATGCTTTAATCAATGCAAAGACCTTCTTTTCCATGATGTTGTACTTTAGGGGAGCATCTCTAAGGGCTTTGATGAAGAAGGTTATGGGTTGTTCTTGCCCCATCACGTTGTTTTGTAAAAACACTGCAACCATGGCATGTTCAGAGGAAAATGAGAAAATATAGAAGTCTTTCGTGAAATCAGGACTTCCCTTTCCCTTTTTCTGATTTGCGGTGGGTCTCTTCTGAAGTTCTGATTCCGGTTTCTGTTTTGGGGATTTGGTTGATTTTCTCTAGGAGGTGTTCTTTCATTTATTATTATTCTCTAGATCATTCTCTCCATGGTTCTAACTAGGTTTTTAATATTGGAATCAGATGAGGAGGTTGAGGGCATGGTTTCATCTTTGTAGGTTACCCTCTTTTCTGATCTCAACCTAGCTCTCTTTTTAATTAAGTTGGCCTCTACACTTATAGCTCCCTTTTGCATGTCTTCTAAAGTTAGGGACTCTCTTTCTCTTAGCTGATAGGCCATGTCTGGGTCAAAACCTTCCAGAAATTTAGCTAAGGTTAGGCCTAGTGGGGGTTCCATGTTTGGTGGTAGTGCGTTGTAAGCACTATTGAACCTAGTGCAATAGTCTTGGACACTCTCCCCTGTGTTTCTTTTAAGATTTCTATATTATGAGAGGATCTGGAGAGGGTTTTTCTTAATCTCCCACTTTTTTATGAAATTTTATTAAAGGGAAGGGAGATCATGTATGTTGTTGGGAGTTAAGTTTTTGAACCATTTTTTAGCTTCTCCTCCTAGGCATTGGGCAAACATCCTCATCTTGATAGTTTCCTCTTCTAATTCCATGTATTCAAAAGAATCATTTATTCTATCTACATGTTGTTGGGCAGTGGTAGATTCAACCTCGGTAAAGTGACGGATTCTGGACTGGTAGTCATTTGGCAAGGGTACCAAAGGTTGTGGTAAAACCAAGGGGGTATACCAAGTTGCCATGATAGGAGCTAATGGTGGATTTACAAGCAGGGGGTTTGTGAGAGGAGGTGTAGGATGAAGTCGGGTGGTTTACACAGTGGTGGTATGGATGTGTGTGGTGGAAGTACTTGGACCATCCGACCAATTCTGAGAAGATTTGGTATGAAAAGAGCTAAAGTGGTGGAGAAGATGAAAATCAGGTGGGGTGGAAGGAGAGGCTTTTGTACTAGAACTCTGCTACAAATCTATGGGCTCAAGGTCAATATGGTCAATCTTGTTGTGTGACTTGGTTCTGAAAAGGTTTCTTGTGTTGTGCAAGTCAAAATAGGAATCTTGCAAGGTTGTGAGATTTTCAGATATAGAGCTTGCTTTATGAATGGTCCTATTAGTAGTTAAGTTTCCAGTTTTAGAAGTTTTCCACAAAATATTTTCTGGGTCATCAACTATAGTAGGAGCGTTTGGGTCTAGATGAGATCTGGTACTAATTCTTTGTGAATCCAGATTTCAAACTCAAAATGCAGAGATGTTGAAATTATGTGACCGCTTTTAGAAGGCTGGCCACTCTAGGCATTGTTAAACTCGCGTAGTGTGTGACTAGGCTTCTAGACTTCTCGGGGCTGCTTTGACACAATCCTAAGGGAATCTATGAACACTAGTAAAGTTAGAAGGCTTACTGGAGGCTAGTGGAGTCACCAGGTGGATGTATTTAGTTTGTTTTGAAGATATGTGTTTATGGTTCACCATCAATAACTGAAAAAAAAACCATTCTAGGGATGTTTTTGGGTTTTCTGATTTCCTATATGTAGCCCTAAGGTTTGTAAGAGTATCGTACAACTGATTCATCATTTTTCTAGGATGGTGAAACAACTAGGTTCTACTCTTGGATATCAATCGATTTTATAAGCTAAAATGAGGGTCTAAGTGAGTCTATAAGATTTTTTAGGCTACTATGTACTCAGTCCCACCTTGATACCCATTATGTTAGTGATGGTGATGAGGTGGAAATGAATCAATGGATATAGAATGTCTCAGCTTGTGACTTACTCAAAAATTCCCACTGTGATCGCCATTATGTTAGTGTGGCGATGAGGTGGTGGATTCACTAGATTTTCTAAGTCGAAATGAGGTTCTAATGAGTCTTTAAGAGGTATTCAGGCAACTATATACTCAGAGGTCTCATCGTTATTTCCATCATGTTAGTGATGGTGATTAGGTGGCAATGAATCAATGGATACAGAATGTCTCAACTTGTGACTTACTTAGAAATTCCCACCGTGTTCACCATTACGTTAGTATCCCGTGATTTAGCAGATTGGTAGACCAAATCCATAGGGTAACATCAGACCAGTCTTTGGAGTCCTAGGACATAGCCTTCCTGGACTCAGAGAGGGCTCTCTCTATTGTTTGCAAAGGATATGAACTTGTTTTCTTTAGATGGTTCATTTTAGGCTAGTTGTTAAGTGTAGGGTTTGTTGTTTGTTTGGTTGGGTAAGATGATCAAGTGGGATAGGTGGAATGAGAGGTCATCAAATCAATTGGGATACGGAGTCTATGAAAGTCATGGATATCTCAATAATAAATCAGGGTACATCACAGGGAAAATCTAGTGTAGTCAATGGATCTTTAAAGTTTATGTGTGAGGTGATATGGACATTAAGTTTGGGAAACAAGTAGGGAAAAGGGCAGTGAAGTATCCTTTGTTAAATACCTATGAATAAGAAGGTCTTAAATAATGATAAGCAAAAGATACTAATCATGAGATAGGGCACACCATTTACTCAGTGACAATACTTGAAACAAGTAAACATTCAAGATGAACAATCCAATGGAACAAAGAAATCAAGAAAACTTATCTAACTTCAATGATTCTAATTTCAAGATTTGAAAACATATAAGAATAAAAATATCTTTAATAAATGAAGAGGGAACTCCTAAACATCATCTATCAAACTATAAAGAACTTTGAGGCAAACTGATAGGCATGGACAAAGGGCAAGATTGAAACAAGACCTCTTTGACTTAACCTAACAATAAATACATCAAAGAGAGGTTCCAAGACAGAGTTTAGATAGCATCAAATAAGTAGGGCTTACCATAGAACATATTTGGAAACCAGCATATTAATCCATTAATGAAACAAAAAATATTAGGTGGACCTAAGGAGCAACTAAGAATTCCTTGAACTAACCCAGCAGAGGAAAACATAAAGACAATAGCATACAGGAGGACTGAGGTACCTCAAGCAACATTTCTCAACCTATACTTTTATGATCTTGTTATCACTATAAAAAATCTCTAAAACTTGGTTAGTTACATATTTTCCTAAGTCCTACTGTTAGATAGGGTTAGAGTCATTTTGATATTTTCAAGGTCTAGATCATGGTTAAAGTTCTCATACCATCATTAAAAAAAAATTATTGACATCACTTCACTCTTCACAAGTCTCATGCCCCGTTTTAAAACCCATTTGTAAAGTCTGTTTTGAAAATTTGATTCAATAAGCCCAGAAACCTCATTTTCATAGTGCACCTAGTGTAAAAATTCCATTTTGCGCTATGAAAACGCTGGTGAATTCGTAGCGCAAAAACCAAAATTTGCACACCATGCGCTACAAAATCGGGAATTCTCAGATTTGTCTCTGAGCTGTCATATCTATCAAATACAGTTAAATTTTCCATCATTGGGTGTCCTTCATGAGTTTTCCTCCACACATGCAACCATTATTTGTCATCCTTAGAGGTCATTTGTCATAAATTAGAGGTCAGTCATTATTGTTCCTTTCAAATTTCAAATAGTTGGCCGTTTTCATTTGTCTCATGCAAGAAAACACTGCATGGATTCTTAAGTGTTGAAAGAAAGAATTCATGGTGAGATTCCTAGTTATCAAGTGAGGCTATATTTCTTATCAAGCAAGGTTGTGTTGTCTCATTGCTAATTGAGATAGAGGTTATATTTCAAGCGAGGCAGAACTGATTCAAATTCAGGTTATATTATCCATTACTGTGAAACCTAAGTTCTTATCAAGCGAGGCTGTTAACTTTTCAAGCGAGGCAGAACTAAATAAAATAAAGTGAGGCTATTCCATTAAAATATAGGTTATACCAGTGTTTTCAAAGCTTGCTAATTTGAGTGAGTTTGATATTCATTTGTGTGGAAACAAAATTGTCATCAAGCGAGGCAGAGTTCTTATCAAGCGAGGCTGAATTTGATTCCTGAGTGAAACAGTCTATTCAACAGGAGACTTAGATTGTTAATTTGCTGAAGACACAGGGTTTTTAGAAGGGTTTATTGTATATTTCTGAAGATATCTGTTTCAAGAGGAGAATTGAAGATTTAGAGATACAGTTAAATCAGTTTGGAGATGAGCTACAACCTAAACAATAAGTTTCATCTTTGAAATAAACTTTGAAGGTTATATAGTAATGCTCCATTTTTGAAATTGCTCGAGGTTGATGGTTATTGTTATAATAATGGATCTACACCTGAAGATTAAGTTTTAAAGGTTTCTGACTTGAAATTTTGGGGAAAAATTTGAGAAAGATGAAGAGTCAGCAGTTTCGTAGCGCGCTACGAAACTGCTGTAGGATGCAGTTTTGTGAATTTTTGTAAATTTCAAAGAAGAAACAGTTCAAGTTTGAAGCCTTGATGCCGATGGGAGATATATATTGAATATAAATGAAGATTCAAAGGGTTTTGGCACATTTAATTGGAGTCTAAAGCATGTTTTTAAAAAGAAAGGTCTGCGCTATGAAAACACAGATAGTTTCATAGCGCAGCATTATGATAGTTTCCACATCATTTTTGAAAAGTTGACATATACACAGATGGAAGGTCAAATCTCTATGAATACTTCAAGACATTTGGCACATGTTTTGAGTTCAAATTATGCAAAAAATGGTTCGAATTGGTATTAATGAAGCACTCAGCGACTATACAGGAAGCACTATCCTATTTTACAAGGACAGATAAGGAAGAGATAAAGGGGGTCTAACAGCAAGAAGATAGACATGATCATAGTCAAAGACTAGAAGATGCAGCTGTCAAGTGTTGTTTTAAGTATTTAGATAAGGTTGTTATGTTTTAATAAATGATGTTTTAGTCCTAATTGTATTAGGAGTCTAAACAGATAGTTTAACTGTCAGTTGTAAATGTAGTTTGTTTTATGAAAAGTGTTAGGTGTCAAATTTAGAATTATCCAAAGGATTGGAGAGAATCCTAAGATGTAATGAATACTCTATAAAAGGGACGAAATCGAATAGCACAGGGTTGGACTTTTACTGGAACAAGTCTACTGTTTGGTATTATCTGCAACTCTATTTTTATCTTAATACAATGGTATCAGTTTGTTACTCAGGATTCAGAAAAGGCTATGGATGATTGATGTTATTATGTTTCTCCTTTATCTTTTACTTGTAGTGGCATGAGTGTATGTTACTTAGAAATCACTGTGAAGGTGCTCTAACTTCCTTCATATATTCATGGACTGTGTGACCTACTGTTTTATTGTTTTACTGATGCATCTAAGCCTTAATATGCCCTGACTTCCATATGAATTTGATATCCATGTTTAGTAAAAACATAAGGTGACCCCATAAGCCCAATGGATGCTTGTTTATTGTAGTACAACCAATTACTAAATTTAATCCATTTACTCATAGATTTAGCCATCTGACTTTTATTTGAAAATCATAAAATATTTGAGAGAGCCCTCTCAGGCTGAGGAGGCTAAGTCTCAGCTAAAAGGCTGGTTTGAAATAGTTACTCAGGGTCTCCTTGATTAGCAGCCTATCAGGGCCTGATTTTGGGATAACATTTTGGTGCGTCTTCCGGGAGTCTGAAGATTATTCATTCCCGAAATCAAGAAGCTGAACTTCTGAAGGTAGTAGGAGCTCAGAAATTTTTTCGAGGCCGCATTCTACCTTGGTGACTCCATATATTTTTCAAAGTTTAAAAGTGGCTTCGAGAAGGAGATACACACGAATCAATCCTGATCCTAATCCACCTACCCCTGTGGACAATCCAAACACAATTTCAAAAGGTCAAAGAATTTCAGAAATATCAGGTACTCCATCTCATTCGAATTTTTTTTCCTATGAATTATTGAGAAGTCCTGAAGATAAGAAAGTTGATGACAAGATTCATGAAGTGATTTTTAGATCAGAAAGTGAAAAATAACTCATTGGTATTATCCTAGAATTACAAAAAAGAGGAATTGACACTTCATTCTTATTTACACAAGAAGACAAGGAAGAGTTTTGGAAAGATGTTACCCATGAATTACAGTTAGAAAAAGAGTATTTAGATAAAATCAAAGAACTTGATCCTTTTGAAATATTGTTGAATTCCAAAGCTGGTTTACCCCTTCAAAATTGGAGCTCTATTGTCAGTGGCCTACAAAAACCAAGCAGTCCCCCTCATATCAATTCTTCATCTTCTTTTGCTGTCCCTCCTCAAACTACTGTTCATCCTCCAATCATGGTTTTCGCTGCTAGGTATGCACCTCTTGTACTTCCTGCTATTTTGCATGACCTTCCTAGTAAATATGCTGCTAGGATTCCTACTTGGGGAAGTGATGAAGATATTACTATAGAAGAACATGTAGATAAATTCAACGATTTACTGATAGAGAAGAAGTGGATGATGAAGATGTGAAGTTAAGACTATTTGCACAGAGTTTTATTGGTGAAGTCAGAAAATGGTTTAAAGCTCTTACACTAGGCAGCATTAGAACTTGGAATGATTTTGAAGACAAATTTCTTAGAAAATGGGGTAATAGAACAAATCCAGTCCAAGCACTCACTGAATACAACAACCTTATAAGAGCAGTAGATAAATTTTTCCATAATTTTTCAAAAAGATTCAATAAATTTTTTGACTCAATTCCAGCCCATTTGAAACCTCCTAAAGCCTTAGCACAAAGGAGGTATGCCGAAGAATTTGACTATGAATTTTCTATCTTGTTGAGGGAGAGAGATTCACCTACACTTGATGAAATGAAAAATGATGTAGTTAAGGTAGAGATAAACATGATAGCTGCAAAAAAGTCAAAAATGGGAAAAAATAAATTGAAAGAAGAGGAGAAACCTTCCACTTAAACTTCTGAAGACAATTTTGATTCAATGATGAAAACCATGGAGAAGTTGATGGATAGGTTAGCTCTTGGTAACACTTCAGCTCCTCCCATGCAACATGAACCTCAATTTAGAAATCCACAATTTAGGAGACCTCAAAATCAGCAAAGGCCAAGAGAGAATAGAAATTAGCAAGCTGACCCTCCAGTGAGACCTCATTTTCAACAAAACTTGGTAGATGATAAAGACGAGCCTGAGATTCCTGAAGAATCTATCCATTGTCTTGACGAAGAAATGTCAGGAATTTTCTTGACTAAAGAAGAGCATGATGAGTCAGATTTGGCTAATCAGGGAGAAGAACCATCAGATTATTTTAAAGGGTATCAACATGCTATTTTCGAGATGCAAAAGCAATATAATCTCAGAAATAGAAATGTACCTATCATTGCAAGCAAAGCGCAGCCCAAGAAAGATGCTCCAAAGGCTTTTGAAGCTAAAAATGATACCCTAAAGATGGCTGAAGGTAAAAATCACACTACACTTGGTAATAAAGATACTCAAATTCCTCCTCTTGTCAAAGATGTTGAAAAAAATGTTCCTGTTTTCAACCTTGAGAATAAAATTTCAAAGATTAAGATATCAATTCCTTTCAGTGAGATTCTTAAGGTGAATGAATATAGAAGCAAGATAGTCAAGATGTTGAATTCACAACTAGGGGCTGCTGATATATTAAATGTTCAAGAATATAATCCTACTATATATTTGGGTCCAAGGTTAGAAGATGATCAAAATGAAGAGTTTCCTCCTTTCTATGTCAGCATTAGTATTCATGATCTGACTTTGCATAATGCTATGTTATATTCAGGAGCCTATCATAACCTCGTGCCTAAGGTAATAATGGAAAGAATGGGATTACAAATCACCAGACCATATAAGGATTTGTTGTCCTTTGATTCTAAGAGGGTTCAATGTATTGGTCTAATCAAGGATGTTGTTTTTGGCCTAACACAAATTCCAGCAAAGATAGTTGTGATGGACATTGTTGTAGCTGATGTTCCACCAAAATTTGGCATGCTTTTGTCAAGATCTTGGGCAGCGAAAATCAAAGGTACAATGCAGATGGATCTCTCCTACGCCACTATTCCTATTTTTGATGAGCAAAGGAGGTTGTATCGGGAGAATAGAATGGCATACATGGTAAGTAGAAAGGATAAACCTCAAAATTTTCCTATTTATTCCTTTGATACTGAACTTGGATCTGCCATTATTTTCAATGAATCAGCTGATAATGTTGACGAAGAAATAAGAGCAGAAAATCAGCATTCAGAAAATCAACAATCAGAAAATCAGCATGCAGAAAATCGATAAGTGAATGAAGAAAATATGGAGGAATGGTGGTAATTGTAATTTGATGGATTAGTAGGAAAAGAAGGGGCAGGAACAGGGATTTTGATTACAAATCAAAATGATGAGAGTAATTTTTACTCTTACAAACTGAATTTTGATTGCACAAACAACATGGCTGAATATGAATCTCTGATTTTGGGTCTAGATGTTTTGAAAAGAATGAAGGCTCAAAACATTTCTGTTTTTGGAGATTCTGAATTGGTTATTAGACAAGTGGAAGGTGTATATCAAATGAAGGATGTAAAGATGAGAGCTTACAGAAATTTAGTTTTAGACATGTTGGAAAACTTTCAGTCTTATTCCTTCATAATCAAAACTAGAGATCAGAATTCTATTGCTGACTCTCTTGCTATCTTCGCAAGTCTTTTCATCATTCCCATGCATTCAAATGAGAAATATGAGATTGAAGTTCATCATAGGCCAGCCATACTAGAAAATATCATAAATTGGCAATTTTTTGAAGACGATAAACAGGTAAAGAATTTTATAGAGCTGAAAGAGGAGTTTGAAAGTACACATGAAGATCAGAAAAATATGTTTGTTGAGTCTAAAGAAAATTCTAAAGTTTTACAATTGAAGAATAATGCAATACAAAAGGGTCTTATTACTCTTGAGAAGCTTTTTGATCAAAATGATGTGTTTAAATCGCCAAAATTACAAGCTGATGAAGAGGAAGTGGAAAGTTGTAATCTTGGTACATTAGCTTTGTCTAAAATGATAAAAATTTCAAAGTTTCTTTCAGCTGATATGAAATTCAAATATATTGAGATGATGAAGAAGTTCATTGATGTTTTTTTTTGGAGCTATGCCGATCTAAAAAGGTATGATCCATCAATTATTTAGCATACTATTCCTATCAAGGAAAATGAGAAGCCTTTCAAGTAGAAATTGAGGAGAATTAATACACTTCTCATGCCATTGATTGAGAAAGAGATTAAGAAAATTTTTCATGCAAATATCATTGTCCCAATCAAATTTTCAAATTGTCTTGCAAACTTAGTTCTGGTACGGAAGAAGAGTGGAGAAATCAGAATCTGTATTGACTTCAGAAATTTGAATAAGGCTTCACTAAAGGATAACTATCCTCTTCCTAAGATGGATTCAATTCTGCAAAATATTGTTGGTTCACAAAGGATGTCTATGCTTGATGGTTTTTTAGGTTATAATCAGATTCTTGTGCATTCGGATGATCAAGAAAAAATAGCCTTCACAACAACATGGGGTACATTCATGTACGCCAAAATGCATTTTTGTCTCATGAATGCAGGAGCCACTTTCCAAAGAGCAATGGACATTGTTTTTTCTGAAGAAAAGGATAAATCAGTGGTTGTCCATCTTGATGATATCACCGTTTACTCAAAGAAAGAAGAAGATCATTTGAAACATCTAGAAAACATTATGTTGGAATGTAGAAGGTTTGGTATCTCTCTTAATCCTACTAAAAGCATTTTTTCTTTGACATCAGGAAAATTACTTGGTCATATTATTTTTGAAGAAGGAATTAGGATTGATCCTAATAGAGTCAATGCAATTCAAAAGGTAGATTTTCCAAGAAGTAGGAAAGAGATTCAATCTTTTCTTGGGAAAGTGAATTTTGTTAGACGTTTCATTCCTAACTTTGCTAAGATTGTCAAAGATATAACAAGGATGTTGAAGAAAGGAGTTGACATTAAATGGACAGTTGAAGCAAATAAATATTTTGAATAAATCAATAAGGTACTCACACAAGCACCGGTACTCATTAGTCCAGATTTTTCCAAAGCATTTCTGGTTTTTACATTTGCTTCGGAAAACACAATTGTTGGAGTTTTGCTACAAAAAGGAAAGCAAGGTATTGAACAACTATTTCTTTCCTTATTAGGACATTAGAAAATGTTGAGCTGAAGTATAATATTATTGAGAAGCAAGCTTATGCTTTGGTGAAAGCTATAAAAGATTTCAGAATTTATATTTTGCATTCGCACATCATAGCATATGTTCCAAGTGTTGTGATAAAAGACATTCTAACTCAGGAAAATCCGGATGGCAAGAGGGGAAAATGGATCGCAAAATTGCTGGAATATGATATAGACATCACGCCAACCAAGTTGGTGAAAGGACAAGGCTTGGAAAAACTAATGACTCAGTTAAATCTGGATTGTCTTGACATAAATCTGAATGCAGAAATATCAGAAATTTCTGAAAATGAAGAAGAGTTGGTCCAAATTGATGAGAAATTTCTTACTTCAGAGTGGTACAAGGATGTGGTTTTTGTTCTACAACATAATAAAGCTCTCGCTGGTCTAACGAAGTCCAAAGCAAGGTTTTTTAAGCTAAAATCATTGAGATATTTTATTTATGACAAAAATCTATTTTGGAAAGATGCAGGAGGAATTTTGTTGAATTGTTTTCTTGAAGAGGAGGATGAAAAGATAACTGATGAGTTCCATAAAGGTGATTGTAGAGGACATCATTATTGGAAATCTACAAAAAATAAGATCCTAAGAGCTGGATACTTTTGACCAACTATGTTTAAAGACATTTACAAAAACATCGCTGCATGTCATGAGTGTCAAATTTTTGAAGGAAGAAGAAAGCTTGTACCTCTACCTTTGGTTCCTATCTATGTTGAAGCTCCATTTCAGCAATGGGGGTTAGAATTTATTGGAGAAATACATTCATCTTCATCAGGGAAACATCACTGGATTCTTACAGCAACGGACTACTTCACCAAATGGATAGAACCGATACCAACCAAGCAAGCTAATGACTCTGTAATTATTTATTTCTTAGAGAATAATATATTGTCAAGGTTTGGATGTCCCACAAAGATTATAATAGATAATTCTCAAGATTTTAAGTCCAAGAAGATGATAAATTTCTATCATCAATATCACATCAATCTTGGACACTCTACAACATACTATCCACAAGGTAATGGCCTTACTGAATCCTCAAACAAAAGCATTGTAAGAATCATAAAAAAGGTGCTGCAAGAGAACAAGAAAGCTTGGCACTTAAAGCTGAAATATGCCTTATGGGCTGATAGGATTTGTACAAAGAGATCAATTGGAACTTCGTCATATGAATTATTCTATGGGGCTGAAGCTGTTTTTCCAACATCACTTGGGGTGCTGGTTATGAAGCTAATTCAAATACTTGAAGAATAACCAAATGCCATCCAAAGGAGGATTAACCAACTGATAGAATTACAAGAGAAAACGAATTAAGTCTATGACAGCCATCAACATGTTCAAAATAGAATTAAGAATACATTTGATAGGAAGATCAAAGAGGACAGTTTTCAGATTCATGACAAAGTGATGAATGGGAGGCAAAAATTGAGGAAAAGGGCAAGCATGGTAAGTTTGAGAATTTATGGAAGGGTCCTTGTTGGTACTATTTTATTGCTACCCTTTTCTCTTAAAAATCCATCATTTATCTATCATTTTTCTCCATAAACTTCCCATAAGTCCATTGAAATTTATTAGTGAAGCATTATAGTTTTTATTTTGCATTAAATTTAATTTATGAGTTTTTATGTTAATATTTGGAATTTTTCAACAAAATTACGGGATGTAGTGACTTCCTGTAATCAGTTTATGCTGTGACATGTGGCATGGCAGGAAAATCGAAATAGAAGGCATGGAAGTGATCTAGGATGTACATATATGGTGAAAAATCTATTTAGCATCAAATTTGGGGTTCCTGAAGAAAAATGGCAAGTGGACAAGAAGGCAGAGGTAAGAAATTGCCAAGAGAATTGAAAAAGATAAAATCTTCACTACTTATAAGAGAAGATCAAGGAGAATGAAAAGGAGTCAAACACAAGATGAGTTACCAGAGCAGAATGCAAGCACACCAATGGAAATTGAAGGCAGTGAGTCAGCACAAGAAGCAGAGATGGAAACTGGAAGAAATGAGAAAGAAAAGGAAGAACCAATACCTACAAATAAGAAGCAGAAAAGGTTAGAGAAACAGATTGAAAGGCTGAAAGAGGAATTAATGGAAGAAAACATGTTAGAGAAGGTTATAAAGAAGGAAAATGAAATGTTGAGAACTCAAAGCAAGAAAATACAACAGAAAAATGAGAAACTGAAGAAAAAGAGCAAGGAACTTAAGACTAACCAAACTGAAATATGTGATTGGGCAACAAAATGGTATACTCAGAAAAAGATTCTCAAGGAAAAATATAAGAAGTTAAAACATCAGTCTCAAGTTCAGAAGAATGTCAGAGTTCAGAAGAATGTGGATATATTGTTACAGGCAGCAGAGGCACAAGCAGAAACAGAGTTTAAGGGGAGCACATCAGGATTAGCATGAGGACATGCTAAATCATTGAGTTTGGGGGAGATGTTGGTACTATTTTATTGCTACCCTTTTCTCTTAAAAATCCATCATTTATCTATCATTTTTCTCCATACACTTCCCATAAGTCCATTGAAATTGATTAGTGAAGCATTATAGTTTTTATTTTGCATTAAATTTAATTTATGAATTTTTATGTTAAAATTTGGAATTTTTCAACAAAATTACGGGATGTAGTGACTTCCTGTAATCAGTTTATGTTGTGACATGTGGCATGGCAGGAAAATCGAAATAGAAGGCATGGACGTGATCTAGGATGTACATATATGGTGAAAAATCTATTTAGCATCGAATTTGGGGTTCCTGAATATATGGTCAATGACGGTCAAACTCAGCCTCTTCAGCGGAAAAATAAGAAGCTATAATGATGTACTTGATCTTTTGCTTAGAATTAGGAATTCTAAACTGATTTGAACTATGTTGGAATCAGTTAGGATGAAGAAGGAACGAATATAGCCTTCTAGTTGTAAATTTTAATAAATAGGAGGATTTTGATTAGAGATGAAAAGGCTAGTGAAAACATTGAAGAAATCAGACTTAAGACTGTAAAGCGTATTCCAGATCTCTGTTTTTGAATGTAATCCATTTCCAGAATTTAATGAAAGGCAGAATTTCATCAATTACTGTGTTTACGAGTTAAAGGTTTATCATTTGAAGTTATCAAAGTGTGCCATCAGTGCGTGGAAGGGCCCTACGTAAATATTGGTACAATTTCTTTTATGTTTATGTTTCATAGAAATTAGTATTCAGATCTGAACAACGTATTTCATTTCATTGCTTGTGAGTTCATTCATTTAATTATAAGTTCTTGAAATTATTGTTATTTTATAGTAGTAGCCTGAAAATTCAATTGAAGAATTATTGAATCAGTCCTTGTAAGAGTTTTAATCGAGCATTGGATTTCAAAATATCTCTATGAACTCTATTTGTTTTTATGAATTTGATTTCTAGAATGTTTAGTGTGTTATCTTAAAGGATTTTTTGTGAAACATATCCTCGTAAGAGGATTGAAAAGAACAGATTAGTAACACTCTGATTTTTTAAGATCAATAGATTAAATTTGATAATATAAGTGTTTAAATTGTGAAAAGGAAACATATTTTAATCTCCTGTAAAGGAGTACTGGAGCCTGTCACAATTAGACATTTATTTAGATAAACAAAACAGAACCTTTTAGGTCTAAAAATATTAGATGTGCCTCTAAGACTACCTACCTTGGTCGACATTAAATTGAGTCTAATCTAGAATCCTAGATTGGTCTTTACAGTCCTTTTCAGATTGCTGGTTTTCATGGGAACAACACATACATATTGTAGGAAATTGATGGAGGATCATATGCTAGAGGGCTTGTTAATGGTAGGTTCCTAAAGCATTATGTTTGTTGAAGTAACATCACTCATTCATGACATTGTATATATCCATCTTGGTCAAGGTTTTTGCTAATAAGTGACAAGCTGAAACAAAGAGCATAAGCCCGAGGTGAAGGCCCAACAGTTTGAAGAAGATGCTTGTCAAAAAAAAATTATGTTTTTATCAAAAAGGATAGCACTGGTGCTGCGAGTTCTTAGTGTACCACGGGGGCACACTATCCCAAGTCGAGCCACTATTATCACTATAAAAAATCTTTGAAACTTGGTTACTTACATTTTTTCCTATGTCCTAGTGTTAGATAGGGTTAGAGTCATTTTGATATTTTTCAAGGTATATATCATGGTTAAAGGTCTCATAACATCATTAAAAATTGTTTATTAACCTCACTTCACTCTTCACAAGTCTCATGCCACGTTTTAAAACCCATTTGTAAAGTCTGTTTCGAAAATTTGATTGAATAAGCCCAGAAACCGCGTTTTCGTAGCGCGCCTAGTGTAAAAAGTCCATTTTGTGCTACAAAAATGCTGGTGAATTCATAGCACAAAAACCAGAATTTGCACACCATGCGCTACGAAATCGGGAATTCGCAGATTTGTCTCCGAGCTGTCATATCTATCAAATACAGTTAAATTTTCCATCATTGAGTGTCCTTCATGAGTTTTCCTCCACGCATGCAACCATTCTTTGTCATCATTAGAGGTCATTTGTCATAAATTAGAGATCATTCATTATTGGTCCTTTCAAATTTCAAACAGTTGGCCGTTTTCTTTGTCTCATGCAAGAAAACACTGCATGCATTCTTAAGTGTTGAAAGAAAGAATTCATGGTGAGATTCCTAGTTATCAGGCGAGGCTGTATTTCTTATCAAGCGAGGCAGAATTGATTCAAATTCAGGTTATATTATCCATTACTGTGAAACCTGAGTTCTTATCAAGCGAGGCTGTTAACTTTTCAAGCGAGGCAGAACTAAATAAAATCAAGCGAGGCTCTTCCATTCAAATATAGGTTATACCAGTGTTTTCAAAGCTTGCTAATTTGAGTGAGTTTGATATTCATTTGTGTGGAAACAAAATTGTCATCAAGCGAGGCAGAGTTCTTATCAAGCGAGGCTGAATTCGATTCCTGAGTGAAACAGTCTATTCAACAGGAGACTCAGATTGTTAATTTGCTGAAGACAGGGTTTTTAGAAGGGTTTATTGTAGATTTATGAAGATACAGGTTTCAAGAGGAGAATTGAAGATTTAGAGATACAGTTAATTTTTTTTTGGAGATGAGCTACAACCTAAACAATAAGTTTCATCTTTGAAATAAACTTTGAAGGTTATATAGTAATGCTCCATTTTTTAAACTGCTCAAGGTTGATGGTTATTGTTATAAGAATGGATCTACACCTGAAGACTAAGTTTTAAAGGTTTCTGACTTGAAATTTTGAGGAAAAAACTGAGAAATATGAAGACTCAGTAGTTTCGTGGCACGCTACGAAACTGCTGAAGCAAACTCATCAGTTTCATAGCGCGCTACGAAACTGCTGTAGGATGCAATTTTGTGAAATTTTGTAAATTTTAAAGAAGAAATGGTTCATTTTTGAAGCCTTGATGCTAATGGGAGATATATATTGAATATAAATGAAGATTCAAAGGGTTTTGGCACATTTAATTGGAGTCTAAAGCATGTTTTTCAAAGGAAAGGTCTGTGCTACGAAAACATAGACAATTTCGTAGCGCAACATTATGACAGTTTCCACATCATTTTTGAAAAGTTGACATATACACAGATGGAACGTCAAATCTCTATGAAGACTTTAATACATTTGGCATGTGTTTTGAGTTAAAATTATGCAACAAATGGTTCGAATTGGTATTAATGAAGCACTCAGCTACTATACAGGAAGCAATATCCTATTTTACAGGGACAGATAAGGAAGAGATAAAGGCGGTCTAATAGCAAGAAGATAGACATGATCATGGTTGAAGACTAGAATATGTATCTGTCAAGTGTTGTTTAAGTATTTAGATAAGGTTGTTATGTTTTAATAAATGATGTTTTAGTCCTAATTGTATTAGGAGTCTAAACAGACAGTTTAACTATTAGTTGTAAATGTAGTTTGTTTTATGAAAAGTGTTATGTGTCAAATTTCGAATTATCCTCAAAGGATTGGAAAGAATCCTAAGATGTAATGAATACTCTATAAAAGGGAGGAAATCGAATAGCATAGGGCTGGAATTTTTCTCGAACAAGTGTATTGTTTGGTATTATCTACCACTCTGTTTTTATCTTAATACAATGGTATCAGTTTGTTACAAAGGATTCAGAAAAGGCTATGGATGATTGATGTTGTTATGTTTCTCCTTTATCTTTTACTTTAGTGGCATGAGTGTATGTTACTTAGAACTCACTGTGAAGATGCTCTAACTTCCTTCATATATTCATGGACTGTGTGACCTACTTTTTTATTGTTTTACTGATGCATCTAAGCCTTAATATGCCCTGACTTCCATATGAATTTTATATCCATGTTTAGTAAAAACGTAAGGTGACCCCATAAGCCCAATGGATGCTTATTTATTGTAGTACAACCAATTACTAAATTTAATCCATTTACTCACATAGTTAGCCATTTGAATTTTATTTGAAAATCATAAAAAAATTGAGAGAGCCCTCTCAGGCTGAGGAGGCTAAGTCTCAGCTAAAAGCCTGGTTTGAAATAGTTACTTAGGGTCTCCTTGATTAGCAACCTATCAGGGCCTGATTTTGAGATAACATATCTATTGCAATATAGAAGAATGGACATATGATAAACAAGAAAACATGAATAAATTAGAGACACATCACCATTAACCAAACTCATGGATCCTACAAGCAAGCCTTCATTATCATCAATCAAGGCAAATCATCCACAAGCTCCATAACACCAAATTTCTCTTTAACCTCAAAAAACCATGTATTACTCTCAAAACTCATCAAATTCAAAAATTTACAATGAATCCTCATGATCCATATAACAATAAAGGAGGAGAAAAACCTAATAGAGTCTCTAGAAGCCTATGGGCTAATTAGAAATGTCACTATTGTCCTTGAGACCTTGCAAGGCCCAAGGCACAAAATATCTAAAACAAAATATCTTTTTAGGAATTTTTAGAAAAGAAATTGATGTTTGAGGTCTCACAAGCCTCCTAAAAATTTCCAAGCATACATTTTTGACTTTCCCTCTGCTAAGGGCGCAACACTCTGTTTAGGAGGAATTTCCATGCCAAGGGCATAGCACATGAGCAGGAAAAATGGGTCATCTTGCAGTAGTGCTTTGAAGGCCTTCCCGATGTTAGAAAAGGATCCGTGATGGCTCGTTGGAAAGCCCTTGAAGTATAATTTCTAGATCTACCCTCAGTTCTTTGATATGACCTATGTAACCTATTCAAAAACCAAAAATTCCAAGTCTGGTAAAGGCGCAACACATGTATTGAAAAGCAGGCATAATGGTGAAAAATTGGGTGTTTTTGACCCTTTTGGAGGACGAAAACTACTCCAAATTATCTAAAACTTTGTGAGAATTATACATTAGTGATGAGGATCTCAAAAATGTAAGCCTTGCCTCCTAAAGATGCTCTAAAAAATAGCGTACCACCATGTGTGCTACCCCCTTGGCCTCAAAATTAGAAAAAAAAAAAAAAACTTGTCAAAATTCTCCCAAATTTGGTGGATGAGTGCCTCATGGGTTTTGGAAGACATGTAGAGAAGCTTTTTCCAAGATCCCAAGGTTATCATGGCTCTTTTCCTCTTTTAGTACTTGGATCATGGTTTGGGCCTTTTTGAATTTTTCCCTTGCAAATTGATTTCTTTGGGCATACTGCTTAGTCATTCTTCTTTGTAGATCCAAGTCTTTATTTTCCTTCTCTAGCTTGGCCTCAAGGTGTATGTTAGCCCTTTCAAGCCATGATTCCATATCATGTTCAATTTCCATAGCAAGTAGTTCATTGAGAGAAAGTTGTTCTGCTAGGGCTGATTCTTCTTCTTTTTTATTTTCCAATACTTTATTCAACTCCATGGTTCTAGGCCTTCTCCTAGATTTTCCTTCCTTCTCTTAAATATCTTCATAAGTGCCCAATAACTTTCTATAGGGTAACATGATTTGGTGGTGGTTATTAAATATCCCTCTCAGGGCTTTCCGGTGCTCGAGGCAGACGATCAGATTAGCTATAAAGTTCACAAAGATACTGCACACATGTTCATGCTAATGTATATAGCTTACAAAGTAAGATGGAGAGATTATCTATTTATAGATAGAAAATCCTATGGAGAGAACCAAGAAGCGAAGTAGGGATCCTTCTTCACCACCTCAAAATCCAGATCTTGCAATCAGTCAAAGCACCCATGTAATCTATACAACAATATATCTTCTTATCAATTAAGCTAGCATATAATAAACATAAAACAATACAGATATAAGCCATTAATATCATGCTACATAGAAGATTGTAAAATAATTGTGACACTGATGCATCGAATGGACAAAATATATACAGTTCTATTGATTTATAAAAAAGAGGATTACAACCGTCGATTGTACCAAGCCCTCCTCAGTCTTCCAATCCCTCTCTCTCTTTCTTTATCTGCAAGTGTGATGATGCTCAAGGCTGAAAGCTATCAATGAACTTCACTGATCTTCAAGCCTCACACTACAACAATGAAATTTTGCTCTACATATAATTAAACCTTCGACCTTAGACCAAGAGCCCACAACTCCATTTTATAGGAGATGGAGAGGGCAAACTTTTTCAACTCTTTCAACCAATTTGAAATGGGAAAGATCAAGATGTTTCCTTGTTCTTCCATGATTTTTCCTTCCTTAGGAGTCCAGTTATATTTTTCAAGGCCTAATAAAAGGTTTGTGCCTTTTAGTTTCTATTTTGAACTGGCTCTTTGTGAGAAAAAGCAGGAATTTCCAGTCACTTTTCCGCAATATTTTTCCCTTTTCACACTCAAACATGGATAACGCTACCCCTTTGGCAAGACAAAGCATTTCCCTAGTCAGTAACACTCCCTTTCCATGGCTCAGGTGTGTTATAACGTTGTCTAGCTATCTCCAGGGTGCATTACCTTGGTAGAAATGGGTTTTGTCTAAGTCGTTTTCTTCCTTCCATGTTACATTCTCCTCTGAGCTAATGAGGAGGTCATTTGTCCTATAATAAATGCCCCATAAAGTGTGAGGTAAGAGATGAAGACGATGGCCGAAATAATTTATAACAATTGTAGTAGAATGAGAGGAATTGAAAGACCGAGGAAAACCTAAAACAACAACATATGTCAGAAAATATAGTATCTGTCTTGAATTAGGAATTCCCATGCTTAGTAGCTAATCAACATGATTTCTCTAAAATAGAGATATGAATAGTATGTCCATCGATAAGTATTTTTATCCTCCTATATTTTACAGATTTCACTAGATGACTGTCGATGTTCTACAAGCACCTAAAGATGGCATTATTTTCCCATCGGCTATCTTTAGAGGTTTCACTGCCTTCATCATCCTAAAATTGATTATTTTTCACTAAAACCTTCCAATATTTATGCTTCCTCAAAATTTCACCCTACTGCTCTAAAGAAACTCCATTTTTGGGCCTAATTTCCTCATTTTATTACCCCACCTATACCCCCATTCATCCCATTTTTCCCTTCTAAAAACCCCTTAAAAATCCTCCCTCATTCACCATTTTCTTCTAAGAAGTCTTAAAACAATGTAAAAAACCTTTTACATTGTTTTAGCCTACCATTTTAGCCTCCATGATAAACCACAGCGGTTTTGCAAAACCTCCTTCCTCCTCTGCATGCCGAAATTCAAAGTTCCTTGCCCTCGCTTGCATTTATTCATAAACCCACCCCCAAGATCATTCCCCTGCACCCTCTGTTCCTCTGCAAATCACTCCCCGACACTAGAAACCAAAAAAATGCAGTGTTACCCCCCTCTGTAGGTTTTAGTTAATATTTGTTTGTATGTTGCAGGTTTAATGGCAGTGAAAGCCCAGAAAGGCAGTTAAATGATGAATAACCTCTGGATGACGATCTAAGAGAAAAATGCATTATATACTGGGCCAAGGGTTTACATAACAGATTTAACCTTTTGATGTGTCATGATCATCGATGGGTTAAAAACCTATATGGCATTAAGAAACCCTGCCTATGCACAAAGAACAGTTACTGTCAGAGAAGAAATGAAGAAAACAAAGGACAAGAATATTAGAGGGCTACTTGCATATTAAAGGACAAAATAGAGAATTAGCCCTGTAAACAGTTTTTAAAGATGAAAAGTCAAAGGTTTAAAGATGAAGGACAAACAAATAAATAGTCATAAAGCAGAACAAAAAAAAATATAGTGATGCATAAATATTGAAGTTAAATCAAGGTTAAAGGCCTAATACAAAATATTGATGAATAAAACAAAGGCATATTACCCAAAGACAGCTTCGAAGAACTCAACAAAGAAGAAATTACTTCTCCAAAGACAAATTTTCCACTTACGTCATTTTTTCTTTCCATAAAGGCATCAAGCATTTATTACTCAGTCGGAGATATTTTAAAGCAACTCAGCAGTTATTACAAAGTTATTACAAACCCTTAAAGTCAAATATTTTAGCTAAATTAACTTAGAAGTTAAGACATAAGTTATTATTCAGAGTAACTCTTTCAGATATTTTTTCCTTGGGCCTTGCATGGTCTCAAAGGTCAAAAATCATTAACTCTATAATAACTAACATTTAAACACCCTAGCTTAGCATCACCTCCTGATTTTGCATATGAGCCTCATTTTAAATGTTGGTTACTTGATGGTTATTGTACTAATCTCTACTGCTAAGCTAATTAAGGAATGCTAGACTGAACTGAATAAAGCTCTGAGTTTCATAGAGACATTGTACATGGAATATTGTAACTTGTTTGATCATCAATAATACAAGCATGTTCACAGGATCCTTAAGCTATATCAATGGTGAAGTTTTCGTAAATTGTTATTGTTTCTTCTTATGTTTTTCCATTATGTTCATATTTTTCTGATAAAGAAGCATAAGTTTTAGATTAGGACCTGCTACTTCAACACCCTATTTTTGTATTTGTTCTTTATATTTATGTTTTTTTTCTGCATAGGTTTGATTGGAAGATTCTTAATTTCCTTCTAGTTATATCTAGATTTTTGTCTTGATAATGATTCAATAGAGTGAAACCAAGGAAATTATGGTGAACCCATGTTCCTTTGAGTAAGACTTCAGATATTGTTTTTAGGACCTTTATTTAAAGTATACTTACTAGAGTCTAAAACCAGTGAGGTTTATGGTATCCCCTGCCCTCTGGACTGCCTTGAAATGTCGCTTTGAAGATTCTTTTTAAGAGTTTTTCAAAAGCAGATTAGATTATTTCTGTTTTATCTTAGACCACTCTTACTATTATCTTATATGTTTTCTTTGTCTGAAAATAGTTTTTGAATTACTGGATTGTTGTCTTAAAAGTTTGCTTATTAAATTTTGTCCAAAGAGGTTTTATGGTTTTCCCTACCCTTTTAATTGTTCCAAACAGTTACTCTAAAAGGCTTTTCTTGTCTAAGTAGAGATGGAATATTCTTAACTCGCTATAGCTTTGCTGCCTTCACAACTTATTATTGTTTCATATCAAAACCTAATCTAAAAGAATCCACTTGATATAGTTAGCTTGCCCTATGAAACTCCTTTTCAGAGTTGATGAATAATTAAATCCTTTTATGACGCCATTTCCTAGTGAATTTATGTCTTCTCACAGTCTATTTTTTTAGCTAAAACATTCTCTCAATCAGTCACACCATTGATCCTTCAATCTGTCAATTAATCCAACCAAAACCAAAACAAGTCCTTAAAACTTCATAACTAGCCTAAAATCTTAAATAGAGAGCACAAAGATATATCAATTAAACACCTCAATAGAGATATCCCTCTCTAAATCCAGGAAGGCTAGGTCCTAGCATTCCAAAGAAGTTCTGATGTGGCCCCTGTAGTGTTTTTTTTTTTCATTCTTACAAATCATAGGGAGCCAACATAGTGGCGACCATACTGGGGACTACTAAGTAATAAACATTTCAGATTCACTCAAAACTTAGAAACCCTCATTAGTCTAAAAATGAATCAAGTGTCAGCCAAGAATGGTTCCTGATTGTTGATGATGGACAACAACCAGTCCTATAAGACAAGTAAAAATCCTCCACCTGGTGACTCCACTAATTCTCATTGAATCCACTGGGAAACTTACCCTATCATCAAAACATTCAACAATACCCAGTCAAGAATACTTTGTGGATTAAGTATCTCTTTTACAGTTTGATTTGTCTCTTAAGACTGTTATATCTCTAAAAAGGCTCTCTGACTTGTTGGGTCAAAAATCCTGGCTTCTAGAAGAATCCATACTAGAACCCATCCTGACCCAAATCCTCTTGCAATAGTTGACAATCCTGAAAGCATTCTTAGGAAGTCTCCTACATCTAAAAATCCAACTATTGTCAGACCCATCCTAAGAGCAATTTCTGTCCCTGAAAACCTCATAAACTTACAAAATACCCTAGTTGACTTACCTCACATAAGAAGCTTATCTAGAACCAAGTCACAAATTGGTATAGACCATATAAACCTTGAGCTTGTAGACTCACAACAAAGTCGTAGCAGGGAATCCTCTCCTTCCACTCCTCCAGATCTCTATTTCCTCAATAAATTTGGCTTCTATGATCCTAAATCTGCTCAACATCACTTAGCTGGTCCAAGTACTGTAGCTACACCCATACATACACCCACTGTTCAAACCACTCCACTTCATCACCTTCCCCCCCTTGTTAATCCTCCACTGTTTCCACAAGTTCATATCATGGCAACATGGTATGCTCCTTTAGTCCTTCCTTTACCTCTAGTTGTTCTACCACCAGACTATCAGTCCAAGATTCTATTATATGATGCTAGTGGTTCTACTATAGCTCAACAACATGTGGAAAGAATGAATGACTACTTTGACAGACAAGAAATAGATGATGAAAATGTTAAACTAAGAATGTTTACTCAAAGTTTAGGGGGAGAAGCAAGAAAATGGTTCAATGGATTAACCCCTAATAGTATCAATGACCTCCCTGATTTTCATCAATTATTCTTAAACAAATGGGAAGTTAAGATAAAACCCCCTTCAAATCTTGTCAGAATACAATAATCTTAAAAGAAATGCTGGAGAGAGTGTCCAAAATTATTGCACTAGGTTCAATAGTGTTTATAATGCACTCCCTCCACAAATGAAACCCCCACAAGGCTTAGCCTTAATAAATTTCCCTAAAGGATTTGACCCAGACATGTGTTACCAATTAAGGGAAAGGAACCCCTCACATTAGCAGACATGCAGAAAGGGGCAGTAAGTGTAGAAGCTAACCTAAATGCCATAAGGGCTAGATTGAAAGAAGAGAAAAAGGTTACCTACAAAGATGAAGCTGGACCCTCCAAATCAGATTCCAAAATTGATATCTTGGTTTAAACCATGGAAAATATGATGGAGAGAATAAACATGAATGAGAGAGCCTATCCTAAAGAGAACCAAACAGCTCCTCAAAATAAAAATCAAAATCAGAACTAAAAATCTAGAAGGAATCCCCCTCAAATTAGAAAAAGAGGCCCTGATCTGCAAGTCAGACCTCCTTTACAAAAAAACTATACTGATGAAGATGAGGGAGTGATTGAAGAAATAGATGAAGATCACATAAACTTATTGGGAGTAAACAATGAGGATACTGTTTTCCTCACTAAATAAGAACAAGGCATATACACACCCTATGATGAAGAAAGCCCAGAATCTGAAGATTACAGATAAGGCTTTGAAAATGATATAGTGGAAGTACACAAACAATATGACTTTAGGAGCAAAAAGAATCAAGACACTCCCAAAAATAAAACCTCTGAAATTTCTGCTAGAAACAATCCTGAAAACATTTCTAAAAAGACAGCAGAAAAAAATAGAACAATGGCTGAGAGTTCTGATAAAAACAAAGAAAAAACACCCAAAATTATGACAAACCTAGTGGTGACCAAAGTAGAACTAGCAACTCAGCTAATGCTCCTAGTAAAACTATTTTAACTAATGTCCATAATAAAAACCAACAAGCTGATTTTGCTGAGAAAAAGTGACTAAGAAGGTTGATTTAAACATATTAAAAGCTCAGATACCTTTCAGCATAGAGGGTGAAATTGCCAAAATCAGGATCCATGTTCCTCTTATTGAGTTAGTCACCCAATATGTATATAAAACCCAAATTTTGAGAGCTTTAAACATAGGAGAAAAAATTGATTCTGTCAATGTGACTGATGACAAACCTGAGCTTCTGTTTGGACCAGAAGTAGAAGGAAAATTTCAAGAGGGAGGTGTCCCTCCCTTTTATTTCACTCTAAACATCCATGATAAGATTTTGCACAATTCCATGCTTGATTCAAGAGCATCCCACAACCTTATGCCTAAAGTAGTAATGGAGAGACTAAGCCTTGAAATAACTAGACCATACAAGGATTTATACTCCTTTGATTCCATTAGAGTTAAATGTCTAGGCCTAATCAAAGATATATGTGTAAAATTAGCACAAATACTAGCTAGGAGCTTAGTGATGGACATTGTAGTGGCTGATATACCTCCTAAATATGGCATGCTCCTTTCAAGGTTATGGGGTGCTAAACTCCAAAGTACTCTGCAGATGGATATGAATTATGCAACCATCCCTGTCTTTAGTCAACCAAGAAGACTATATAGGGAAACACACATGAAATACATGGTTAGTAATCAATAAAAACTAGACAAATCCCCACTTCATTCTATTCACGCAGACCCTAACTCATTTATTCTTTACAATGATGAAAATATTCATGAGCAAGGAGAAGTAGATGACAAACCGAAAATAGGAAAAGAGGGAAAAAAGGAGGAAAGGCCAAACCATTTTGCTAATTCAGAAAATTACAGCAAACACAGGGAAGATCCTAGGCAGCAAAATAGTCACCAACATAGTGCTGACCATGAGAAGTAAATATAAAATCCTCAACATAATGGAAACCATGAGGAACAAGACACAACTGAACATGGTGCAGACCCTAAAAAAAAACACAATGACAACCAAAAGAAATAGAACAAAGAGGACATAAATGACTTTAATGACAAATCTAAGCATGAACCTCTTTGGAGTATGAGTTTTGATGGGTCTTGTAGAAAAACTGGTTTAGGAGCAGGCATATGGGTACATAACACAGAAAATAACCATGTTGAGGTCCATCCATACAAACTAAAATTTCAATGCACAAATAACATAGCTGAATATGAGGCTCTCCTCTTAGGACTACAATTATTGAGAAAACTGGGAGCTAAGACGATAACTATTCATGGAGACTCAGAATTGATTAGTAAACAAGTAAATGGAGAATATATTGCTAAGCATCCAAGATTACAAGCATATAGAGATGATGTTGTTGACGTTTTGAAAACATTCACAGAATATGAGCTTAACTTTGTCCCTAGAAACCAAAACATTCTTTCCAATGGTTTAACCTTTGTTGCTAGTACATGTCAAAAACCTTATGAGAGAAAACAATACACATTCCAAGTTAAATATAGAACAACAGTCCCTGATAATATCAAATATTGGCAAATCTTTGAAGGAGATAAACAAATAGAGGATTTCCTACAATCTAGAAATGGGTTTGAAATGATCAATTCAAACTCAGAGTATGAGGAATACTATCCTACTGAGGAAAAAGATTATGAAGAAGAAATTCCTAACACTGTTGATATAAACCTGTTAACTAAAAAACACCCATAGAAAACAGGGCTGAGCACTGATTTAAAACAAGAAGATTTTGAAGTGCTGCAGTCCCACACTGATAACTTGCCAAAGGGATTGGTACCTCTAGAAGAATTGTTTGACTTTAATGATGTTTCTAAAAAGCCAAAAATGGAACCCACTGAAACTAAAGTGGAAAAGTGCAATATAGGCAGTAAAGAAAGGCCCAAAATGATTAAATTATCTAAAACACTACCAACTCATATAAAACTGAAATATCTTGAGCTTTTTAGAGAGCTTTCTGATGTTTTTGCTTAGATTTATGAGGACTTAAAATAATATGATACAGAGATAATCCAGCATAAGATACCCCTCAAATAAAACCAGAAAAATTTCAGACGAAAATTACATAGAATAAACCCTGTGCAATTACCCCTGGTTGAGAAAGAAATCAAGAAAATGTATGATGCTGGAATTATAGTCCGAGTGAGATACTCAGACTGTGTGTCCAACATTGTATCTATGAGGATGAGAACTAGAGAAATAAGGCTTTTTATAGACTTTAGAAACTTAAACAAAGCCTCTTTAAAGGACAACTACCCCTTGCCCAAAATGGATCATATTTTACAAAGGGTAGTGGGTTCTAAGAGAATTTCTTTGCTAGATGGATTTTCAGGTTACAACCAAGTGCTGGTACATCTTGATGATCAACTTAAAACATGTTTCAATACACCTTGGAGCACTTTCATGTATGTGAAAATTCCCTTTGGTCTAATGAATGCTGGTGCCACATTCTAAAGAGCCATGGATATTCCTTTTCAGAAGAGATAGGCTTCTTCATTGTGATATATTTAGATGAAATTACTGTCTATTCCAAAATAGATGAAGAACACCTTACTCACTTAAGAAATGTCTTCGAGAAATGCATAAAGTATGGTCTATCCTTAAACCCCAAGAAAACTTTATTTGGCCTCCAAGAAGGTAAACTTCTAGGCCATATTATATCTGAAGAGAGAATAATAATAGACCCGAAAAGGATTGAAGGAATATTGCAAATCAATCATCCTAGAAACATAAAAGAACTACAATCTTTCATTGGAAAGATTAATTTCTTAAGAAGGTTCATACCAAACCTTGCTGAACTCCTTAGAAACATAACAAACATGCTAAAATGGAAAACAGGAGTTAAATGGACCATTGAAGTAAAGAAATCCTTTGAAATGGTTAAACAAGCACTCACTCAAACACTAGTTCTCATTAGCCCTGATTTCAAAAAGGATTTATTCATTTTCTCCTTTGCATCAGAACATACAGTTGTTGCTGTCCTACTATAGAAAAACATAAAAGGACAAGAGCAGCCCATTGCATTTTTCAGCAAGGCTTTAAGAAATTCTCCTCTAAAATACAATATAATGGAAAAGCAAGCTTTTGCCTTGATCAAAGCACTAAAATACTTTAGAGTTTACATTTTACACTCCCACATCATTGAATTTGTCCCACACACAGTTGTCAAAGATATTTTAACACAAAATCTTGATGGCAAAAGAGGAAAGTGGATTGCTATTATATTAGAGTATGACTTGGAAATTAGGCCTACCAAACTGATAAAGGGACAAGGACTTGCAAAACATATGGCGGAGAAAAATCTCAAAGCCTTAGATATGAATATGATTGATGTTTTAGAAGAGAAAGAAGAATGCAAAGCCCCTCCTGTTGAAGAAATATTGCTAAATTTACTTTGGTATGCTCATATTTTGTATGTGCTCTTTTATCTGAATGTTCCTCCTAGTTTATCTAAAACAAAGGGAAGATTTCTGAAGTTAAAAGCTGTAAATTACTGCATTATTGATAAATGGTTATATTGGAAAAATGCTAGTGGTGTATTTCTTAAATGTTTGCTTGAGAATGATGCAAAGAAGATCAAACATGAGTTTTAGAAGGGGAATGTGGAGGCCACCTCTATTGGAAGACAACTGTAAACAAAATCCTTAGAGCTGGTTACTATTGGCCCACCCTCTTCCAAGATATCCATAAAATGGTAGTTTCCTATCACAAGTGTCAAATCTTTGAAGGCAAAAGAAAAATCTTACCCTTACCTTTGCATCCTATCTCAGTTGAAGCTCCTTTTCAATAGTGGGGCCTGGACATCATTGGGGAATACATCCTTCTTCATCAACCCAACATAAATGGATCCTCACAGTAACTGGTTACTTTACAAAATGGATAGAGGCCATCCCTTCTAGAACTTCCACTGATCTAGTCATCATTAAATTCCTTGAAAACCATATTTTGTCTAGATTTGGGTGTCCTAGAAATATTATCACTGACAATGCAGCTGCCTTTAGATCCAAAAGGATGGTGGACTTTTGCCACAAATATTAGATCACATTGGGTCATTCCATAGCTTATTATGCTCAAGGTAATGGGTTGGCAGAATATTCAAACAAAAGTCTTATAAACATGATAAAGAAGTTACTGGATGGAAATCAAAATTCATGGCACAACAAGCTAGTACATGCATTATGGGCTGACAGGTTAACATGCAAGAAATCCATTGGAATTCCTCCCTATTAGCTAGTTTATGGATCAGATGCAATTTTTCCAACAAGCCTAGGAGTGATAGTCATGAAGCTGATCTAGGAGGTACATTCTGAAGAAAATGACATGATAAGAAGGATAAATCAGACCATACACTTTCAAAAAACAAGAGAGGAAGTCTATAATAGAACATAACAAGTGCAAGAAAACATCAAGAAGCTATTTGACATAAAGACAAAAGCAAATGATCTCAACATTGGTGACAAAGTGCTCAAATGGGACTCATGGAGAGAAGAAAAAGGAAAATATGGTAAGTTTGAAAATTTGTGGAAAGGTCCCTATATTGCCCATTCTATCAGAGGCAACAACGCATTTTTCTTATAGGAAATAGATGGAACAAAACTTTCTGTAGGTCCTGTCAATGGCAGGATGCTTAAACCTTATTTTCATTAGTGATGCCAAGTTTAAAGCTTTATCCATTGTATATAACATTGTTTAAAGAAAGGATCAAAGAAAAATAAATATAAAAATAGAAAGCAAAGAAAAGGAGGGCAGAAAAAGAAAAGATACAACCCCATACCCAAAAAACAGTACATACTAAAAGTGCTCAAGTCTAAATGCCACTGTTGGTTCAAAAGAAACTCCATTTTTGGGCCTGATTTCCTCATTTTATTACCCCACCTACACCCCCATTCATCCCCTTTTTCCCTTCTAAAAACCCCTTAAAAATCCTCCCTCACTCACCATTTTCTTCTAAGAAGTCTTAAAACAATGTAAAAAACCTTTTACATTGTTTTAGCCTACATTTTTAGCCTATCAAAACTCTAAAAAAGACTTATAAAAACTCTGTTTTTATAATAAAAGCCCACTTTTGTGAAAAATAGGCCTTAAGCCCTTATTTGCTTAAACCCAAGCCCTTTCTACCCATGTGACCCTAAACCCCGACCCTCCGCTATTCTCCTAAACCATTTCCCTTCCTAACCCCCAGTCTCCATTATCCCCACAGGACCATTCCCTCCACCCATTTTCTAATCCCCTTTCTCCTATTCAAAAAAAATTCCACCTGTTTTCACTTCACCTTGCTTAAACCTTCCCCATGCAATCCTCACCGTTGATCAACCCTGATCTAATGGCCATCACACTCCTGCTCTTCACCTCGTCTCCCAACCTGACTCCACACTACCCAATGAAAGTGCTTACGTCATTACTCCGGCCCCACCTTCCACTCAAGTCTCCGTTGCCCATTCGCCTAGTGCCACCTATCCACCGGGTCCCCTCCGCCAAACTTCCACCGCGCTCCAAGATGTTGTCTACACCGTAGATCTCATTGCCCGAGATCTAACAATCCAAAGCCATATCGTGCAGGATTTTGCACCAGTGTTTGATGGCCCCAATCCATGTGAAATCGGTGGTATTAGCCTAGACACGTGATGGCCAGTTTGTGGTATCACGTTGCTCCAGGCCAAAACTACTTACCGCCTATAGCCCGTGTGATAAACCATGGTGGTTTTGCAAAACCACCTTCCTCCTCTGCGCGCCGAAATATAGAGTTCCTCGCCCCCACTTGCATTTCTTCATAAACCTACCTCCAAGATCATTCCCCTGCACCCTTTGTTCGTCTGCAAATCACTCCCTGACACCAGAAACCCAAAAAATGCAATGTTACCCCCCTCTATAGGTTTTAAGTTAATATTTGTTTGTATGTTGCAGGTTTAATGGCGATGAAAGAACAGAAAGGCATTTAAATGATGAATAACCTTTGGATGACGATCCAAGAGGAAAATGCATTATAAATAGGGCCAAGGGTTTACATAAAAAATTTAACCTTTCGATGTGTCATGATCATTAATGGGTTACAAGCCTATATGCCATTAAGAAACCTCGCCTGCACACAAAGAACAATTACTGTCAGAGAAGAAATGAAGAAAATGAAGGACATGAAGATTAGAGTGCTAATTGCATATTAAAGGACAAAACAAAGAATTAGCCCTGTAAACAGTGTTTAAAGATGAAAAGTCAAAGGTTTAGAGATAAAGGACAAACAAATAAAATAGTCATAAAGAATAAATGAGAAAAAATTTAGTGATGCATAAATATTAAAGTTAAATCAAGGTTAAAGGCCTAATACAGAAGATTGATGAATAAAACAAAGGCAGATTACCCAAAGACAGCTTCGGATAACTCAAAAAAGAAGCAATTACTTCTCCAAAGACAAATTTTCCACTTACAGCATGATTTCTTTCCATAAAGGCATCAAGAAGTTATTACTCAGTTAGAGATATTTTAAAGTATCTCAACAGTTATTACAAAGCCTTAAAGTCAAATATTTCAGCTAAATTAGCTTAGAAGTTAAGACAAAAGTTATTATTCAGAGGAACTCTTTCAGATATTTTTGCCTTGGGCCTTGCATGGTCTCAAAGGTAAAAAATCATTAACTCTATAATAAATAACATTTAAACACCCTATCTTAGCAGCATCTCCTCATTTTGCATATAAATATTGCATATGAGCCTCATTGTAAATCTTGGTTACTTGATGGTTATTGGACTGATTTTTGCTGCTAAGCTAATCGAGTAATGCTAGACTGAACTGAAGAAAGCTCTGAGTTGCATAGAGACAGTGTACATGGAGTATTGTAACTAATTTGATCATCAATAATACAAGCATGTTCACATGATCCTTGAGCTATATCAATGGTGAAGTTTTCCTAAATTGTTATTGTTTCTTCTTATGTTTTTCCATTATGTTCATCTTTCTCTGATAAAGAAGTAGAAGTTTTAGATTAGGACCTACTACTTCAGCACCCTATTTCTGTCCGTGTTCTTTATATTTATGTTTTTCTTCTGCATAGGTTTCATTGGAATATTCTTAATTGCCTTCAAGTTATATCTAGCTTGTTTTCTTGAGAATGATTCAATAGAGTTAAACCAAGGAAAGTATGGTGAACCCATGTTCCTTTGAGTAAGACTTGAGATATTGTTTTTAGGGCCTTTCTTTAAAGTATACTTATTAGAGTCTAAAACCAATGAGGTTTATGGTATGCCCTGCCCTTTGGACTGCCTTGAAATGTCGCTTTGAAGAGTCTTTTTAAGAGTTTGTCAAAAGTAGATGAGATTATTTCTGTTTGATCTTAGACCACTCTTACTCTGATCTTGTATGTTTTCTTTTTCTGAAAGTAGTGTTTGAATTACTAGATTGTTGTCTTAAAATTTTGCTTATTAAAGTTTGTCCAAAGAGGTTTTATGGTTTTCCCTGCCCTTTGACTTGCTCCAAAATTACTTTAAAAGGCTTTTCTTGTCTAAGTAGAGCTAGAAGATTCTTAACTGACTATAGCTTTGCTGCCTTCACAACTTATTATTGTTGCATATCAAAACCTTATCTAAAAGAATCCACTTGATATAGTTTGCATAGTTGATGAACAATTAAATCCTTTTATGACTCCATTTCCCAATGAATTTATGTCTTCTCATAGTCTATTTGTTCAGCTAAAACATTCTCTCAATCAGTCACACCATTGATCCTTCAATCTGTCAATTAATCCAACCAAAACCAAAACAAGTCCTTAAAACTTCATAACTAGCCTAAAATCTTAAACAAAGAGCACAAATATATATCAATTACAAACCTCAATAGAGAGATCCCTCTTTGAATCCAGGAAGGCTAGGTCCTAGGATTCCAAAGCGGTTCTGATGTGGCCCTTGCAGTGTTTTTTTTTTCCATTATTGCAAATCATGGGGAGACAACAAGGATAACGTGAAAGTGTCTGTCACAATGGGATCAAACTGAAAATTTGTCTCCAAAAAACAATATCACAACTTGGGGGAGGAAACATAGTTGTAATGGTGTAACTCTTCACCCAAGGTCTTGGTCGCCGCTTCACTAAACTACATATTTCCATACATGTGAATGAATGAGTCATAGTTGAACATGCAAGAAATCATCTAATTACCAGTAAATAACAAAAACTATTAATAGACGCGAGGGCGGCCACCGATAATGATGATGGTCCCCAAGATGCACTGTACAATCTAGCTAGTGTGAATAAAAGGATTTGATGTTGAAAACTCATAGAATCATTCCATCAGGAGCCAATAATGAGAACCCCAAACCAAACACAAGATGACCTACCACTAATGTCTACAAGTATCTGGGTACTGATGTGTTTCTGGATCAACTTCCTAGAGAAGATGTTGAAGTCGATAGGAAGAGATCTGTCAAAAGGTAGGTACTAAGGCATCCTACATCAATTGACATGAAACGAGGAAAGATGATTTTTTAATGATGGAAATAATCAAGAGCAAGTGGGAATAACTGACAAAAAATAAGTTCTGGAATATGATGGCTTTGGTTGATAGAAGGAGCAGTAGTGTAATGATCTTTTTTCAGGAAATTCAACAAGGTGATCAACAGAAACGCTGTATAAGTAAAATTGTGAAAAACTAATGCAGATCAGGACTTTTTTCCCATTATGTATGCTGTATGAGACTTATATAAGGAGTTTCATCAAAATAAAATCAGTTTAGACTCATTAAACAGATCTCCCAAAAACCTGACTAGCTAAAAAGCACCCAAAGAGGAAGGCTGTAGAAAAATGCAAGCACTGCTTCAGGAATTGCGCAGTTTTAGCATATTTTCAGAGGATATCAGCAAGAAGAATTACATTTTAGTTATACAGTAGCAAATCAGAATTATGATAAAGCCCTTTCATTATACAGTAGAATGCATGAGTCAATACAACAATAAATCTTCAGAAAAGAGAGCAGGAACACATGTATATTTGCAGAAATGCTTCAACAACATTATTTTTGAGGAGCTTCAGTAGCTAGAAGTTACAACTCAGATCTAGGACAGATCTGTGGATGAAAAATCAGATCTATATCAGATCTGCAAACTATATAGTTTTCTCTTCAAGATCCACTTGGAATTTTGTCAAAAGCATGCATGAATAAGAGTAGATCTGAGAAACAAGTTGCAGATCTGGAAACTGCTACAGTAAATTTATGAATATAACATTTCATTACAATGGATCAGATCTGAAAAAAACATAGATTATCAAGCTAATCCATGGATCACCTAGTGGAAGGCAAAGCTCAGCACAAGAGATCTCTGATCTAAACTATGAGCAAGACACCCTGCAAACCCTCATATAGAAATAACACAGTTTAATCAATGGGACAACACTGTAGCTCAAATGACATAGAAAAATACTGTAAAATTGCAGATCTGAAGTACAAGAAGTAGAGACACTATTTCAGGAGGTTAAAGAACATGTTCCATGAGAAGAGGCTCCAAAAAATACACTAGATCTCTGCAGATCTAGAATCCCACTTGCTGCAGCTCCCAAGACAGCTTAGCCCTCAAGATGAGCAGCGCTGTAATGTAAGATGGATCTTGGACTCAAGCCTGATAGTGGTTCAATTCAGAAAAATTTCCTCCTTGAATCCTCAAAGGAAGAGGTGAAATCCCTGCATAGGAATTCCAGATCCAATCCTCCACTAAACAACAGAGAATGGTATTTGTCTAAGCAGAAAAATACTCATAAATATGATCAATCAAGAACCCTCTCTTGCTGCCCTCCTCCTCCTTTTATAAGATGAAAAATCCTTTGCAAACCCTAAACCACCTTGACGAGTTAGCCCTTTTCACATGAGAGGCTCCCTTATAGAACTGTGTTGTCCCTTTTGGAGATGCAATGAACCTAGACAACGTTGTTGATTTGGTCAAGGTTTACCTAGTCTTTAACTCAAACCTCTTTCACACTTGCAAGTGATTATTTACATGGCCCTGATTTATCTTTGTTCACATGGGAATTGATTTATTCAGACTTTTTAGGAGTTTTACATGTCCTCCTTTATTCATTTATTCATGAGATATAAATTAAAACAAAATTGAATGTTCCTCTCAGCTAAGGATAAGTGGGAACATTACAAGTAGATAGTGGGATCCTCATGAACAATAGAAGGCACTCTAACAGGGTACTAGGCAGCTTAGGCTTAATGAACACCAAAGAGTGTTAGGATTCACCAATGCAGGAACATTGGGAGACGAAGGCTAAACTCATAGATGTTAGGGTTCGACTAAATGCGTAAGAGTTTTCTAGGAAGTGCCATGTTCAAGATTTTGTGCTGCCAAATCAGCCTTAAGAAAATGTAACATAAGAAGTATCCATTTTGTCCAAATTTTTTCCTCGTATGATTAAGTTTAACAAGTCCAGATGGGTAAACTCGGTGATTTTTTCATATTTAGAGAGTCTGAAAAACATTGTAAAAGACAACTCCAGGGGGTACCTTTGTCATGTTTGATAACCGGGCACGATGAAGGGAGAATAGTAAGCCCAAAACAGTTCATTTTCCATGAGTTAGTCCATTGAATCTGGAATAGTGAGAAAGCTATGCTTGATGGAAATCTACCTCATTTTGTTATGAGTACGAGGAGATGGAGTAAACTCAATGTTCTTTGTGAAATGTTAATGAGTCCAACAAGGAAAAACCTGATGCTCTCTATGAAATTTTAACAAGTCACATGGAGAAAAACTCAATCAATTTTTATGTTTAAAGAGCTTTGAAAAATATGAAAATAATGGCTCATATGTCTCTGTCGTGGTAGTTTAACGAGCCTGGAAAAGGCAACTCAGGATTTTTTTTTAGTTTTACGAGCTATAAAAAGTCCCTAAAAAGAAATATCGGTGCTTCTTCGCGTAATTTTAGCGAGCCCGAAGAATAGGACTCGAGGTTTTTCGGATTAATGAGTAATAAAAATACCATAAAAAGAATGATCGAAATTTCTTGATCTCTTTCTCGTTAATAGAAGGATCTATGTCGGGAAATTTCTTGTAAGACCAAGTAATCACATCGCAGAATTCCTTAAAAAGGGATGTGAAGCGTTCAATTTCCTCGAGATTGCAATCAGCTCCAATATGAATTTTTTCCATGATACCCATTTTGACCAAGATATTTATGAGCATAGTCCTAGAAATATTTCCCATGTTTCCTACCGAATCAATAGTTTGAACAGTCGTGTAAACGGAGGGAATGATCCCAGGTGGGTCAAAATATGGGATTTGAGTAGTGATTGCATCCGAATCAAACATAGAAGCGTGATGGTGGAACTCTCCCCAAGGTCATTCTTCTAGAGACATGATCTCTCAAATAGCTTCGACTGTAGGTAGGACTTCATTGAGGAGATCCTTAGAAAGAACCATGATGGGCAAGAGGTTTGTACCATTGGTCGAAACCATAGTTGTGGAGGGTTCAGATGTAATTTGGATGGCTTGATAAGCCAACTCAGCTAGTGAGAGCGGAATATGATCTCCATAGGAATCAATGTATGAAGGCACCGGTATGATCCATGGGTCGATAGAGCCATCCAAAGTGGTGGATATCATTTCAACTGCATGTGGAACCTCAGGCAGCGAGAGAGGAAAGAAACCCATCAGGGAATATTCCTTTAGAAGACCAGTACCAATACTAATGTATGATTCAGGAATGCCTCCTATTAGGGGTACAATGCTGCTTGGTAACGTGGCATAATCAGGGGTGCAAAAGGATAACTAATCCACTATGACTATTTTCCCATCCAATGGAAAGAGGATGAGTCAGATAACTGAAGAAACAATGGCAGTCATTGCGTACAACCAACTACGACCCAGCAATATATTATATTCAAGATGATGATCTATGACTTCTACGTCCACTCTTATCGTTTTCCCACTAATGGAAATGGGAAAGCTAGCAAGGTAGCCTTTTGGGAGGAAAGTGTGGCCATCGAAAGCTTTAAGGGAATTCGATGGTGGGGACAAAGTAGGAGAACCCAAAGTGAGCCAACAAGTAGTTGACATAACGCAGGTCGAAGCACCTTTGTCTATGATAGTACGATGGATTGGTCTTCCTTTCAACACAACTTGCACCTGGAATGCAAGTTGGTGTGAGAGGCAAGGCTTAGATTTCTCCATGTCAAAGATAGCTAGCGTAGAATCCTGGGGGTCAATTCCACCAATTTCTGAAAGCAAAGCTTTCCTTTGTGCTGGGCAAGATTTCAATACCTTGAGAGAAGACATAGTTGATGGTGCCTATGCCAAATCTTCTGCAATGTTGTAGTTTTGGGCAGCACGTGCAGAGGTGTTATGAGTCATGCGTCGAAGTGTCCCTTTGGGGGGACGAATTGCGGGGTCAGCAGCAGGTCATTTGATATGGAAATCCTTGGGCAGCGGTGGATTTGAACTAGTACTAGGTTCTTCAGTATCAATGACAAGATTTCCATAGAGTTTGGCTCGTGTCTGGAGTTAAAAAATTTCTACGCCATAAATGGCGGAGAATCCTTCATCGGAGGATGTGTACCACCATTTCCCCTTTGTGGGGTTGTGGTGGGTTTGCAATCATGTGTTGTTGTTGCTGTTGTGGATTAGGGAAGGGATTATGAAGGATGATAGTGGTCCTCCGAGAGTCCTTGTTTGTGATAAAATCTATGCATTCTTGCAGTCGAGGAAATTTTTATGTCAAGTGGTCCTCTGCACAGATTCTGCAAGGAAATTTCATGGGTTTCTCCTTCCCTTTTTCATTCTTAGCAGCTTTTTTTTTATTGGGATTATTCTGATGATCCAACTGCTCTTCCGAAGAAGAGGTCTTTTTCTTGTTCTTCTTGTTTTTTCCACTAGGTTTTTGTGAAATTTGCATAGAATTTACTTCAGCGGTAGGAAGAGTAGTTGATTGGTTAGGGGCGGTGGCAGCCGAAGATGGCTGGGAGGTTTTCCCACTAGGCTATTTTATGGCTACATCAGAGATTGCACCAACGAGATTGTCAGCGTGTGCTCTAGGTTTCTGAGTAGAGGGAGGGTACAGATTATTGGGGGCATGGTGGAGTAAATCATATAGTGTGCCAGATTGTGAATAGATCAAATCTAAATGCTGCGCACAATGAATGGATTGATCTTCCGTGACTGCACCAGAAAGATAAATGTCCTTAGCTAGGGTTGGTAGGAGTGAATTACAAAACCAATTAGATAAGAGATGATCCGAGATTGGTGCTTTGACCAGCCTCCTCCTACATCTCCATTCATGAATGCGATCAAAGATGTGGGTGGCGGTGTCTTTGCGCAGCGAGGTTAAGAGTTCCGTGGTAGTTTGGTATCTAATAGGTAATTGGAAGTTCTTAAGAAATTCTGTATTTAAGGCACCAAAAGTGTTGATGGCTCTACGTGGTAACTCAATGTACCATTTGGCAACATTTCCTAAGAGAGTGCGGGCGAAAAGTTGAAGCTGAATACTATCATCCACCATGGAGTTAGAAAAATGCCATAGATGAAAGGTGGTGACATGCATAGCCAGATCATCCTCTTGTTTCTTGTCAAATTTAGGGATGTTAGATGGAATCTTGTGCAGTACTGGAGGCCAGATTTGGTTGTGATTGATGGGATCATTTGTCATTTTGTAGATGTTGGGGATGTCTAGAGCTACCAAGAATAACAATTGTGTTTTTTCCCCTAGATCTAGCCAAGGAAGTATTGGCTAACTATTCAGACCATAGGGTCTGCCCATCAATGTGTTACCAATAGGATAAGTAGGACTTTGTTGATAAAATTTCCCTATGGGTGGGGGTGTAGGGATGTATGGTTGTTGTTCGTAGGGTATATTGTACTGTGGGGCTAACTGTTGGTTTCCCCCAGTGTAAAAGTTTCCCCCTTGTCCAAATGGATTTTGGGGTTTGTTTGCCCATATGGACGCAATAGAGCTAGTTGGAGGCATGCTGCTATTTGCATAGTTAAGAAATGGCGTAGACCCTACACTGAAATTTTGACCACTCAAAGGAAAATTTTTAACAATAGGTTGTCCTATTTTCTATAATAATTGCAGGGGTACCGAAGTGCCCCCTGTCATCTGTTTATTGGTGACACTGCCCCCTGGCATGGTGGCTAAGGGTTTTGAACTCAGCTAAGGGTTCCAACTGAAAGGGTTGCTAAAAGGAACCAAATTAGCCCCACTCGTGGGAGAGGGAACCAAGGGTCCCAATGTAGTCATTGTAGGAGTAGATCTCGAAGGACTCGGAGATCCATTAATAGTTGTGGTGACCGTAGTGTTGGGACTAGGCATAGGATAGCTACTGGGGCTATCGATTATTGGCATAGAATTGACTAGCAGTGGGGAAGATGGTGGCGAACCTGGGTTGGTTGCCATCAGCACCGACCCCATGGGTGCTCGTGGTGAAACAGATGTTGGCGCAACCGAAGACATATCTTGGCTTGGTGTAATCTGAACTAACACTGATGTCGATGGATCAGTGAGTGGAGGATTGCAAGGAGGTATGACTCCTTCCATAAAAGGATCCTCTGGAAATTCCGTGAGATACAGTGCTATGTGAAAATCAGGGGTTGTCACTGGAGACTACTCTTCCGAAGAAGGCACGGGCTCGCAGAGACTCGACTCCTCCTCCAGTGTCAACGGAGGGAGAACTCACTGTCGTCGAGATAGACAACAAGGGTCAAAATACGCCATGGTGAACTATATATTTCTTAGAAAATTTTAATTATTTGTGATGTATTATAAAGTCTCAATGATAGTAACCACACACCTAAAAAAAAAAGACTATCTAAAATCAATCAACAAGCAGCCAAAATAGGGTGGCCCTGTCTGAGTACTACCATTTGCTGGAGATGAAATCCAGTATCACAATAGCATACAGAGAGGGTTAGTCGTAAACATAGTTACGGTTACTCTAGAGCTTCGCCCGAACCTAAGAAATAAGGTGTAAGCACTCTCGTGAAGACAAGTACCCTCCCAAATACCGAAGATAGAGTAGGTCCATCTATTTTAGGTACTAGGATAGCTCATCCCAGTCACCTCGTGTAAGTCCCTAAAAATTTTGGGCACTAAAGATACCTCAAATCACATACATCATCAGGGGGGTCACAGTCGTAGACAGCACGCTATATGGGTAGAACACCTAGATCCCCAATCTAGTTCTGACATCCTAGAAGGGAACCCCAATATATAGCATGCCCACTAAATGCACTCGAAGGTGCGCTACCTTCTCATGCACCCTGGTGTTGTCTCGTGCTTAACTTCGGTGGTAGTGGAGTCGTCTCGATAATATGAGTGCAGTAGGATTTCACTTATTAATGACTCTAGTATCAAGTTTTGAGATCTTTGGTGATTTTCTCACTTCTCCTACCCCAAGATCCTAGCCTGAGCTACTGTTGGTGTGAGCTCAGAATTTTTTTTATGATTAATTTTATTATCTCTTAATTATTAGTGTACTTGATTATTAGTCTTGCAGAGAGGGAATGGACGTATGAAATATGATGAGACTCTGACTCATAGAACCATGTAGAAATATGCTCTAAATATTCAATTCAATGAAGAGTTTTTTCTATAAGGAGAGATTTTCTTTTGACATCCATGCACCAAACATTCAAATAACATAGTTCAACTTTAAATATTCATATATCTATCTATCTTCTCTTAACATCTTTTTAACCAAAAATTTTCAGAATGAATTCAGCTAATTTCAGAAAACTAAAAAAAAAAAAATTCTTCTTCAAAAATTAGATGTGATTGACATAACTCTTTTAAACAAGAACAAATGATAGAAATGCTAGCTGGTAAACAAGAAAAAAAGAAAAAAAATTCTAGCTGGTAAACAAATACATGGATCTAGCAAGAGATGTTATTATGATGGCGAAGAACTTCATAGCCAAAGGGAAACACAACAGAGGTGTAAACAATAGATTTTGGCTAGGTAACGCAGGCAAGAAGAGGGTACAGAGCATTAATATTGGGACTAACGCATTGTATTTGAGCCTAGACTGTGTTATAATGCTCTAAAACACTTACAGGAGAAGCGTTAGTTAGGGTAAAGTTGCACAAATGGCTAAGCAGGGTCTAATCTAGACTTTGTGAGCTTTTGAGATGTTTACTGAGCATATAAACTAGTCAGAAGGATATATGAATAGAAGGAAAAAGGTAAAGTGATAGGAACAACCTGGAAACTTGGGGTTTCATCCCCAGCGGAGTCACCAATTCTGCTATAGGGTAATATGCTTGGGTGGTGGTTATTAAATATCCCTCTCAGGGCTTTCCGGTGCTTGAGGCAGACAGTTAGATTAGCTGTAAAGTTCACAAAGACACTGCACACATGTTCATGCTAATGTATATAACTGAAAAAGTAAGATGGATAGATTACCTCTTTATAGATAGCAGATCCTATGGAGAACACCAAGCAGCGAAGTAGGGATCCTTCTTCACCAGCTCCAAATCCAGATCCTGCAATCAGTCAAAGCACCTGTGTAATCTATACAACAATATAACTTCTTATCAATTAAGCTAGCATATAATAAACATAAAAAAATATAGATCTAAGCCATTCATATCATGCTACATAGATGATTGTAAAACAATTGTGACACTGATGCATCGAATGGACAAAATAGATACAGTTCTATTGATTTATAAAAAGAAGGATTACAACCATTGGTTGTACCAAGCCATCCTCAGTATTCCAATCCCTCTCTCTCTTTCTCTATCTCCGAGTGTGATGATGCTCAAGGCTGAAAGCTCTCACTTCTTTGATCTTCAAGCCTTACACTACAACAATTTAATTCATCTCTACATATAATCAAACCTTCGACCTTAGACCAAGAGCCCATAACTCCATTTTATAGTTGATGAAGAAGGCAAACCTTACCAACACGTTGAACCAATTTGAAATGGGAAAGATCAAGATGTTTCCTTGTTCTTACATGTTTTTTCCTTCCTTAGGAGTCCAGTCATATTTTGCAAGGCCTAATAAAAGGTTTGTGCCTTTTAGTTTCTATTTTGAACTGGCTCTTTGTGAGAAAAAAATGGAATTGCTAGTCACTTTTCCGCAAGATTTTTCCCTTTTCACACTCAAACATGGATAATGCTGCCCCTTCGGAAAGACAGAGCATTGCCCTAGTCAGTAATTATCCCTTTGTATGGCTCAGGTGCATCATAACACTGCCTAGTTGTCTCTGGGGTGCGTTACCTTGGCAGAAATGGGTTTTGTCTAGGTTATTTTCTTCCTTCCATGTTACCTTCATCTCTGAGCTGATGACGAGGTCATTTGTCCTGTAACAGAACTTTCCTAGTTTCACTTGTGTCCTATGGGCTTCTTTCCAGGCTTTGAGTGCTCTAGATTCATATATGGCTTGTTGGGAACTCATTTTCTTGTTTTCCATTTGATAGAAATGAATCACATCCTTTGCTCTTTCTAATTCAGCTTCTAGGTTTTTGATTTGTGCATTACTGTCTTGGAGGAGGGAGTTTGAAATTCTTGCTTCATTCTCCTCATCACTATATATTTGAATAAGTTCAAACACCCTTTCTTCTTCATGATTTTCCTCTTCTTCTTTTACCTTTTGCTTACCTTTGTCAATATTCTGATTTGAGGAGGATGGGATGGCCCCTTGCCCTTTGGAGGCAGCAAACACATGCCTCTCTCCTCTTTAATATGTGAGAGGAAAAGTTTTAACATGTTTCATTTGCATATCTTCATCATTGGTGACCTTAAGACTGCTTTTCTTCTCATCAATGATATCTACATTTTTGTCCTCTTCATTTTGTTCTTGACTATCTTCTTGAGACAAATTTTAATTTTCACCCATGCTAGCATCATTGTCTTGACCTTCACCACTATCATCAACCTCTTAACTAACCTTTGGGTTCATGGGGTCACTGCTGTCACTATTATTAGGGCTATAAGTCATCATTTTTTCTTCATTACCTTCATGATTGTCATTAACCCTTTCTTGAATTTCTGCACCATTATTATCTTCATTTTGTTTATCTTTGTTGTATTCTTTGTTATTGCTTTGATCTCCATCACCGCCCCTATCTTCATAACTACCTTTGTCTTTAAACTCTACCTTTTCACTATCTGTCTCTTCTTCATTAGTATTTGTCTCCTCTTGTTCTTTTGTCTCTTCATCTTCATAATCAGCCCCTTTCTCTTGATTTTCATCATTATCCTCCTCATCATTTGTTTCTTCTTCCACATTGTTTTTCCCACTGTCTTCATTGTTTTTCCCACTGCCATTTCCTTCAAACTCTATCTCTTTTTCTTGACTGCTACTTCCATATTTGTCACTGCTCCTTTTATCACTACGATGCTCATTTTCTTATTCAGTATTCTTTCCTATCTCTATATCTTCATTGTTTTCAGCCTCTGTATTGTCCTCTCTATCACTAACGTTGTCTTCATAATCTGCCTCTTCATTTGTTTCTTCTTCATTGCTATTTTCTGTGGGGTCACTGTTAGAGGGACCTTCATCACTTTCTTCATTTTCCTCAAACTCTTTTTTGTCCCCTGTACTATCCTCATTGCTTTCATTTTGATCACTGTCATGATCTTCTACATCCTTTGCCATGTCATCTTCTTCTTCATCCTCATTTGGCTCACTGCCTTCTTCTTCTTCTTCATTGTTTTGTTCATATCCTTTGTCCTCATCATCCTCTTCATTATCTGCCTTATCATTTATGTCTTCATCATGACTGTCATGCTATGTTTCCTCAGGACTGTCACTCTTTGCCTCACCATTTGTTTCTTCTTCCCCACTGTATTTTGTTTCTTCTTCATCATTATCACTTTCTTCACTTTCATTTTCCTCTTCTTCATCATTTGTTTCTTCCTCTTGACTCTCATTTTCCTCTTGGGGAGAGGATTCATGTGTGGATGATGAATCATGGTCAATGGGGTTTGATAGAGGAAGGGAGGAAGGTAGATCAGATGATGAGGGTAAACTCTGCAAAGGAAGAGGCTGTGGATTGGTGAAAACATCATGGGTGATGAATACTTACCATGGGATACCCTATTTCTCTAACTGATGCAACACAATCATTTTGATAAGTGAATGTTGAAAAATACTTGACATCTGTTGGGAAGGAAGTCTCTTTTGCACAATGTATGGCATCTTATCAATACTTCTATGAAGGTAATAGGGAAAATGTAGCAGCTCGGCCTTAGTTAAGTGCATGAGCAGTCTTACTGGTAGGAATAAAGCCTAGAAAACCTACCCTCATAGGTGAAGTCCTTCATGATGAGTTTCATTAAGGGTGAATATCTCTCCAATAGATGTGAAAATGGAAAAATGGATTTGAAATCAGCTTGGTATCTAGGTTTTAAGAATGGTCGATAATGCCTTAGGTATAAATTCATCTTCTTGAACCATTTTTCTCCCAAGCAAGGTATCCCAGTGGCCATGGAAATTGTATTAGTGGTCAACTCAAAATTCACTCCAGCTATATGCACTTGATGATCATGGAGGTTGAGGATGAAAAGCCTAGTCAACTCAGAGTGACTTTGGACTCTTTGCACTTTCTCACAGAAGTCAAAGAAACCTACCTCTTGAAAACATGTAGCTGCTATAGGGGAGGTTGTCAATTCCTTAATGTTTATAGGCTCAAACCTGTTCACTCTCCCACCCTTTCTCTGTTGTTCTCTAGGCCTTTGGCCTTCCTTGCCACTGTCAACACTGCCTTCTCTAAGCATTTTATCCTTTACTCTTGTCTTGAAACCAAAAACCTTAGAATCTGTTTATGAAAGGATATGGAGACGGTAAGTGATATGATAATGAGAAAGACATTGATTTGCAAATTTGAAGGGGAAATGATGAGTAAAGAAGGCCACCTTGGGCGTCAGTGTGTTTTTAGTTTGTAGGTGGATGGATGCTCTTTAATCAGAATTTTTTTTTAGCATTAGGACCCAACTTTTACTTTTTTAGGGTTTTTCTTTCCTTTACATTTCTTGCTATGTTTGACTTTTTAAAATAGCATGAGAGGGGTCATAGGTGAAAATACCTCTTAAAAATACTTCATGAGGTGCAAGGAAATAATTTGAAAATATTTGAGCAATTTGGATGGCATGACCTTCTAAATAAAACATCCCAGCTGAATAAAAACACATAGGAGTGCAGCATGGGTCAGTCAGGTGGCTTCTGCACGAATTGCACGTAGTAGTAATGTTGTTGGGTGGCTCTTGCACACCCCTGTGCGTAGAATTCAAGCTATCAGGTGGCTCCTACAAGTGGTTGAACGGACCAGCGCGCAGCATTGGGCTATCGGGTGGCTCCTGCATGCCCCTACTTGTAACGCCCAGGCTATCAGGTGGCTCCTGCACGTGATTGAATGGATGGCTCTAGAACGCCCTACGCGTAGTGCCCAGGCTATTGGGTGGCTCCTGCACGTGGTTGAATGGATGGCTGCTGCACGCCCCTGTGCATAGCACCCAGGCTGTCGAGTGTCTCCTTCACGCAGTTGAACGGACCAGCGCATAGCGTTGGAGGTGAGGCTTGGGCCTGTAGGGTGAGCAGGGGCTCGGGCTATCGGGTTTTGCACTGCACGTAGCACACTTCCATAGGTGCATAGTGCCCTGTTACAAATTCTTCAGAGTGCACAAACAGGCGCATAGCACGTCTTCTCAGGCATGTAGCGCAAGGGTTTTTCTATCCGAACTCTGCCATTTTTTCAGATTTCTTCTACTTTGAATGCTTTCTCTCCTTTGTGAAAATGAAAAATGAGCTGAGTGATGAATGATGATTCTTTTATATCTTTGGAAAAATAAGTTAAATATAGAAAGCCACCTTTTCTAATGTTTTTTTTTTGGTATTTTCATCTCTTTGCTGATATTTCCTTTTCTTTTGCAGGTGGTGAGTTTAAACAAAAAAAATGACCTTTTGGTAGCTGATTTGAAAACATAACCCTTTTCCCTCTCAGTGTTTTTGAAAATGATATATTTTTTTTTACAAAGGTTGTACATCATGCCTACTATGTTTTTTATTGACCACTTATGTTTTTTGCAGGTGCCATAACACAATGTTTTGTTTTCTTTGTGTAATATCCCCAAAAGGGAACAAGCAACAATACAAAACAAGACTACTCAAAAATAACATAGTTCAGCCAAAATAAAGTAGGAGGCCAATATGGAGGCTCAATAATGTCATTTATATTAGCAAATTAGAGTTATATTGAAGCCCATACATTATAGAACAGCGAGAAGAAGACTTTACATGAGGAAATGCTCAAAAATAAGAGGTTGCAACCATATGATATGATTGTACAAGCTTGACAGCGTTATTTTATTAGCTGAAAAGAGTTGTAGGTTACACTTCAGATCTAGAGAAGATCTATGTAAAACAATATAGATCTATATCAGATCTGTACACTGTTATTGCCTAAATCTACCTCAGGCTGAAGAAGGCAGAGTCTAGGGTAACATCAAGCCATGCTTAATCTGGTAGCTAGCCCTACCAGATCAGGAGTGGGCTCTCTCCTTGTAAATATCGCCAAAAGAATCAGTGAGGCTTGAGATGACTTTGAAAAAAGGCTGATTTTAGGCTAGGTATATATGTAAAAGAGTTTGATTTTATTTTAAGGGGTTTTGTTAGATCAAAGGGAAGGGTAGATTTTGGGTGCGGGGAATGATCAGTTTTACAGAGAGCTGAATGGGTCAAGGTAGGAAAATGTTTTGATGCTTCAATTTTGAATGAAATGGATAGCTCAGACCGGTGAGGAGTTGAAGAGGGCAAGATAATTTCAGGAATCCTCGTCAAAAATTTGAAAACATAGAAAATTAAACAAAACTCAAGGTAGAGCACTGCAAATCTAATGAATTCCACCTTTATCCTTGTTTGTTTAACTTAAGAAGAAGTAAGAGGGAAGATGATACACATAAAACACCAGTAAACTTACATTAACAGAGAGAAACACATCATCAAAACAAAGAGCCACATGAATCCCAACGAGTGCTGCAAACCCTGGTCTATTCCTTTGCTAAACTGCAGAGATGAAATGTACAATGAAGCTCAAAGAAATCCCAAGTGTCCCAACCCTCTGCAAAAATCCAACCTCTACACTATGAAATTCATAAAATATATACATTTCTCATCCTTGTACTCAGGGAATTGAGCTCAACCATTTTCTTAAAAATAGAATCAGTTACATTAAACTTGGGCCGAATTTCTGAAATAAGGTGTTGAAAATGAACTCGTATCTCCTAAACCATAGACCTGTTACAGAAATGAAATATTTTTGTGTATATAAGGTCATGTTGGAGAAAAACCTCACTCAAATTTATAAAATTCGTTTCCAGTTGCTCGCAATCCGTTCCACAAAATCATCTCTAAAATCAAAAATCATTAAAAATTTAAATCTATGAAAATGAGTTGTAAAGATCTAGTCACATATCCCAATTCGTGACACCTGTGAATAAAATGAAAGAGGTTTTTGTTATATGGCTCGTGTTTAACATAAAAATCCTTGGGTTTTGCAAAATTACTTTCCATCTATTGTAAAATGGCCTCGCACTAAAATGACTAAAACAGTAAAAAATATGAAAATTTTGCTTTGTTTTAATGTAGGCTCCAAATATCACTGTATATCTCCCACATAGTAGCACTTGTGCATAAACTGAAGGAGGTTTTTGTTATTTGGTATGTGATGAACAAAAAAATATTTCACTTTTGAAAAATTCCTTACCAGTATTTCACAAACTGATTTTGTACTAAACTTGTCATTGTGTGCAGCAACTGACCTCAAAACATGCATAACCAAGAAAAACTCATTCATTTCGATCATATCTTCTAATCCGGGAGCTGGTTACGGGAGTGTGATATACCGTTGGAAATATTTTTCTGAGCTTCTTCTGATGGACACACTTGTGACATGTTTTTTTGCTAAACATCATGTGCAAAACATTTAACAAAACCAAACATAGTAAGAGCTCATGTTGATCCCTAGTGACAGGTTGCGAAGACTGGAACTAACATCTAAATATAGAAAAACACCTTTTCTAATGTTTTGTTTTTGGTCTTTTCATCTCTTCGCTGATATTTTCTTTTCTTTTGCAGGTGGTCAGTTTAAACAAAAAAAATGACCTTTTGGTAGTTGATTTGAAAACATAACCCTTTTCCCTCTCAGTGTTTTTGAAAACGATATATTTGTTTTTCCAAAGTTTGTACATCATGCCTACTATTTTTTTCATTGGCCACTTATGTTTTTTGTAGGTGCCATAACATAATGTTTTGTTTTCTTTGTGTAATATCCCCAAAAGGGAACAAGGAACAATACAAAACAAGACTGCTCAAAAATAACGCAATTCAGCCAAAAAAAAGTAGGAGGCCAATATGGAGGCTCAATAATGTCATTTATATCAGCAAATCAAAGTTATATTGAAGCCCATACATTATAGAACAGTAAGAAGAAGACTTTACATGAGGAAATGCTCAAAAATAAGAGGTTGCAACCATATGATATGATTGTACAAGCTTGATAGCGTTATTTTAGTAGCTGAAAAGTGTTGTAGGTTACACTTTAGATCTAGAGTAGATCTATGTAAAGAAATATAGATCTATATCAGATCTGTACACTATAGAGTCTCCTCTTCAAATGACCCTTGGGGTTTTCAGCAAAAAGTGAAGTACATGGAGTAGATCTAAGATCTAATGCAGTAGATCTGCAGAATGATTCACAATTTCTGAAGCAAATACATCAGTATTAAGATCAGATCTGAATGGAACATGGATTAGATCTATAATCCACCGATCACCATAGTGAAGAGTAGATACCGACACTAGAGATCTCTCCTCCTTGATATGCCAAAATTCCCTGCAACTTTCTCACTTGAAAATAACACAGTACTAGAAGATGGAATACGCTATAGGCTCTAGAACATGATGCGGTCTCAAGCCAAGATCTGAAAATGGGATCTCCTTATCCAATACTCTCTTGCCAAGGGGATAAAAGGCTTTACCACTGAAAAGAGGCACTAGAATGGCCTAGATCTGGGTAGATCTAGCCTCCACTTGATGCAGCTTACAAACACAACCAAACCCTCAATAGGATCTGCGTTGTAGTTGGAAGAAGAGCTTGGCCAAATGCCTAATAATGGTCAAGAAATGCAAGACTCCTCCAAGAGCTTCTCAATGGAAGAGGTGGGATTCCTGATCAAGAACACCCAGTGCTAAACAACACTATTCTCTACTAAATAGCCAAGAGAATAAGAAATTTCTAAAAAGAAAAAATCTTCAGAAATAATATGTTCATCAACAACCTTCTCATGTTGTCCTCCTCTTCCTTTTATAAGATAGAAACCTTGCCAAACCCTAAACCATCTCAATGATTTAGCTTCATTCACATGTGTAGCCTCTAACTAAAACTACGTTGTGCCTCAAGGAGGTTCACTGTATCTAGACAACGTTGTTGATTTGGTCATGGTTGACCCAGTCAAATAGCTCAATCCATTTCACACATAAGGGTGTTTTATTAAGATAGCCCAGATTTGTCTTTGTTCACATGTGGCATTGATTTATTCATTGTTTTTAGTAGTTTTTATTGTCCTCATTTACGTATTTATTCATGCAACAAGAAAATTAGACAAAATTTTATATTCCCATTAGCTTGGGCTAAATGGGAATATTACAGTACTCCCCTCCAAAATGTTGCTTGTCCTCAAGCAACTAATAGGGTGAGTGTTGCAATACTTCTCCTCCTCCATTAGTGACACCATCAAGAATTAATCTTTCTTCATAAGCTAAGTGTTCACCAATCCAACCCTCTATGAATTGTTCCTCCAAAGTCATCATAAGATGTATAAATTCCAACCCACAAGGAGTCAAGAAGTCAAATGAAACAAACATGGCTGAACCAATACTCTCCCTGAAACATGTAGCATATGATACACGGAGAGTTTCCATCCCATGTGGTACATACATGCCTCCCATCCTTCCTCCATTCATACCCATAAAAAGTACAACTATATCATCAAGGTATGGAAGAAAAACTACATACAAGCAAACAAAAATTTGAGCATGTAGAGGTGGGTCATACTCCCACATATGGTTCCAGCGCAGTGCATCTCCTGCCTACATCAGATCAAGGTGTGGTAAGTGGTTTCCCCACCACTTACTTGCTGCACATGTCATCTCACCATGGCTGAAAGTGGGAGATATGTTTGGTGCTTTTGGGAAGCACCCATCATGAAAGAAAATCTCTCTTTGCACATCAAGGGAGTGACCAAGTTCAGAATTTTTAGTGGCCCAACAATTTCCATGAGATTTACTTGATACATTACTCCTCTTAGGAGTCATGGCTTGCATAAAAGTGGTAAAATAACATGTAAAATTAGAAAAATAAACTTTTTTTACATTATCAGATCCTTTACCAACAATGTCTTTAATACACATGGATTTGTGCATGGATCTTTCTCCTCTTTCAAAAGAAGGAAGAGATGGCTGAAATGACTCTTGCATAGAGTCCCATGGCTGCCCCAACTCCACATAGTTTATGCATTCTTGAAAATTTTGATGTAGTTCCTCCTTCAAGCCTTCCCAATCCAAACTTCTCATGACAATGTTGTAGATCCTCATGGAATGTATGTGGCTGAAACATAACTCTTTGTAGGCTCCTTGTAGTATCTTCTGCTTGAGCTTAGAAGCTCTAGGCAAGAAGATCCTATCATGATGATAGATGACCCCTCCTTGGACTAAGTATCCCTCTTCATGCAACTGGTCATCAAGTATCATACATGAGTGAAGATCTTCGGAATAATCCACTAGCAGTTGGGATTTACAATACAGATCTACACTGCTCAACAATGATAGCACTGATGATGCATCAATAGAAATTTCTGTCATGTTGCTGATCTCCTCCTTGACATCTCCTATTCCCAAGGTGTGCATTGGAAGGCTGCTCCTTCCATTCGTCTACTCCCATAGTGCAGATCCAGAAATGAGAGTGGGTGATGATGATAAGGGAAGAATATTTCCCTCCTCCTTGAGCTTACCCAAGTCTTCTAACGTTGTAGCTTTATTTTCAAGTTCTCCAATCCCTCCTAGATCTAATTTTGGAGCAGAAAGTTGTGAGGTCTCCCCCACAAGATCTGAATCAGGTGGCCTCCCAAGTGGTTTTCCACTATATAAGAATGTACCATGCATAAATTTCATGAACACAATAGATGGGACTGTGAAGTCCTTGCTTCCACTGTGCAAATCCATCTCTATTTTCTGTGTGGAAGTGTTATGCGAGGGGTAATTATGCATGCCTTTGATCATTTGAGGTGCACCACTTTTCTTGTCCACCCATTCCATTTGCAAATCCTTCCAATCAATGGTGACTTTCCCTAATGTAATCAACCATTGAACACCCAAAATAACACTGGTGTCCAGTATGCCAACCACAAAGAAGTGATCTACCAAGATATAGGATCCCATGGTGACTGAAAGTGATGGGACATAATGCATGCATTGCATTGTTCTATCTCCTAGGACCAAAATAGAGAATCCTTCAAAAGCATTGGTGGGTATTGCCCTCCTTTGCACAAGATGGGCATCAATAAAATTGTAGGTAGCCCCACTATCAATAAGTACAAAAACACTTTGGTTCATGATTGAACCTTGAACTCTTAGGTTCAAGTACTTAGGTAATCCTCTCAAAGATGAAAATTTTCCTCCAATAGGAAAAAATGCTCCATTTCCATCTCCTGATGGTGTTGGATCTCCCTTAACATTATCAGCATTGTGACCCATTCTTGGTTCATTATCTTCATCTTCTTCAAGATCTGAGATGACCTCTATGTAATGTACTTTACCAGCAGCACATCTATGTCCAGGTACCCATGGTTCTTGGCAAGTGAAGCATAGATTATTTCTTCTTAAACATCTCTGGACTTCAATATCAAGAGGCTTCTTGAATTTGCTCTCCTTGGAAGGAGCAACTTTTCTTCCTTCCCTTTAGAAAGGAAAGAGGGCTTGTTATGAAAGTTTTCCTTTGCTTTTGGCAAGGCATATTGAAGGTCTCTATCCCTCTCAATGGAATCATGAAATGTAGTGGGCTTGGTAGATTTTACCAACCCATGAAGAGGTTTATCTAGACCATCGATGAACATATACACCCTTCTTGCTACAGACAAGTTAGGAACCATAACAGATAATCTTAAAAATTCAGAAATGTAAGAGTTTGTATTACCTGATTGTTTCAACTTTGCAAGGCTCATGAGAGGTGCCTCTAGATCTCTTCGGTCAAATCTCTCCACCACTCTTCTAGTGACCTCATAATAAGTATTCACATTGGCATGACCCAATGTAGACAAGCCATGGAACCACCAGTCATGTGCTTCACCTTCAAAGTGCAACACTGAAATCTTGATAGCTTCCATTTCAGGGAATTTGTTTAGCTAGAAGTAGATGTCAAGCTTCTCTACCCATAATTTGGAAGAACACTTGGATGACCCATAAAAATTGGGTAGAAATAATCTGCCCATAGAGTGATGTCGATCATGATTTTGAGTGAATCCACCATCTCTATGTTGATACCTTGGTCTTCTCTTGTACTTCAAATGACAGAAATATTCTTCAAAGTAGTCTTCACAGGATTCTTGTTCTTGTAACCCTTCATTTCCCACAACCAAAAAGGTAGGCATGGTGGAGCATTGGGAAACTTGTGGCTGATTCACTGGTTGATCATTCCAATGGTAAGATATGCTAGAGCTTTCTCCAAGATGAAATCACTTATGAGATTCTTTGACCCATTCCATTCTCATTTCTTTGATTTCTCTAGCAATATATTTCATAGCTTTCAAAAGATTTTTTGCAAACTCCTTTCCTTCTTCATCACTTCCAGATTCAGGGGCTTTACCCTTGTCTTTATCATCATTTGTGTAATCAAACTTCTTCTATCTTCTTTTCAGATACCTCATTCCTCTATTAGTAAGAGGTTCATATTCTTCTGAAGACATATTGGCTTTGGCTCTTCAAGAAAGCACAAGCTGTGCCAAGATGATTGCTCTGATACCACTGTAATATCCCCAAAAGGGAACAAGCAGCAATACAAAACAAGACTGCTAAAAAATAACGCAGTTTAGCCAAACTAAAGTAGGATGCCAATATGGAGGCTCAACAATGTCATTTATATCAGCAAATCAGAGTTATTTTGAAGCCCATACATTATATAATAGAAATAAGAAGAAATTACATGAAGAAATACTCAAAAATAAGAGGCCGCAACCATATGATATGACTGTACAAGCTTGACAACGTTATTTTATTAACTAAAAATAGTTTACATTACACTTTAGATCTAGAGCAGATCTGTGTACAAAAAGATAGATCTGTATCATATATGTACACCATAGAGTCTCCTCTTCAAATTCCCCTTGGGGTTTTCAGCACAAAGTGAAGTACATGGAGTAGATCTTAGATCTAATGCAACAGATCTGCAGAATGATTCAGAATTTCTAAAGCAAATACATCAGTATTCATATCAAATCTGAATGGAACATGGATTAGATCTATAATCCATGGATCACCATAGTGAAGGGCAGATTCCCAACACTAGAGATCTCTCCTCCTTGATATGCCAAAACACCCTGCAAATTTCTCACTTGCAAATAACATAGTACTTGAAGACAGACTGCGTTGTAGACTCTAGAACATGATGTGGCCTCAAGCCAAGATCTAAAAATGGGCTCTCCTCATCCAATACTCTCTTGCCAAGGGGATAGAAGGCTTTCCCATTGAAAAGAGGCATTAGAATGGCCTATATATGAGTATATCTAGCCTCCACTTCCTGCAACTTACAAAGAAAACCAAACCCTCGAGAGGATCTGCGTTGTAGTTGGAAGAAGAGCTTGGCCAAATGCGTGATAGTGGTCAAGAAATGAAAGACTCTTCCAAGAGCTTCTCAATGGAAGAGGTGGGATTCCCGATCAGAAACACCCAGTGCTAAATAGCATTATTATCAGCTAAAAAACCAAGAGAATAAGAAATTTCTAAATAGAAAAAATCTTCAGAAATAATATGTTCATCAAAAACCTTCTCATGCTGTCCTCCTCTTGCTTTTATAAGATAGAAACCTTGCCAAACCCTAAACTATCTCAACGATTTAGCTTCATTCACATGTGTAGCCTCCAACTAAAACTGCGTTGTGCCTCAAGGAGGTTCACTATATCTAGACAGCGTTGTTGATTTGGTCATGGTTGACCTAGCCAAATAGCTCAATCCCTTTCACACATAAGGGTGTTTTATTAAGATAGCCCAAATTTGTCTTTGTTCACATGTGGCATTGATTTATTCACTTTTTTTAGGATTTTTTATTGTCCTCCTTTACATATTTATTCATGCAACAAGAAAATTAGACAAAATTGTATATTCTCATTAGCTTGGGCTAATTGGGAATATTACACTTTGTCATTCTTTGCAATCTTGATAACTTCAGCCACTTAATCAACAAACTCATGATTTTCTTGGTGTTCCATTTTGACACTTTGACCTTATGATCTCTTTCTTTTACCATTTTGATGAAAATTGACTGTATTAGAAAGTTTTGTATCCCTCATACTGATACTCTTTGTAATTTCTCCTTTTGGTGTAGTGAAATTTTTTTTCCTTGACAAACCGTGTAAGTCACCTTGAACATACCTTTTGAAAAACTCTTGCTGTCATGGTGGAGGTCCATAATTTTCATTTTTAATAAACCTTCAATTCATTTTTGGTGATGCTGATGTACCTCTATCCTTTTGGACTTTTTGCATGTACTCCTTGCTGGGAAAAACCTTTTAGCCAATCAGTCATACAACCCTTATTTTATTTGTTCATAGGCCTACTGTCTCTCTCTTTGCTGTGAATGTTCTTTGGGATGATTTAACCTCTTAATTTACCTCTCCTTATACTGATGGCCTTCTCATTCATTCCTGCAAAAATTTCTAAGATGGGCAACTATCTTTTGTAGAGGTTGTGCTTTGACCAAGGAGGTCCTTTCTTGAAGACTTTTTGATACCTTTTGGACAATCATGAGCTCACCCTCCTTTTCATTTGATTTCATCTTTGGGCACATGTAAAACAATAAGTTTAGAAAACCAAAACAATGAATAACCTAAGAGACCCTACATGACCTATTGGGAGGCTTTATGGACTTGGATTTTGGCTGAAAACTTGACTTAGGGTTCTTAGGTGTAAAACAGAGTTTTGACAAACATTTATGCATTACAATCCCCGAAACTGATGACTTTGATTTATCTAAAGAGCCTAGAACGATAGCTTAAAACCACCAATGCTTGAGGCACTTGTGAATAGGGGAAAAGGTTAGGCTACTTGGAAATCCAAGGTGTAAAATAGAAGGGTTAAGCAAGTCAAAACAGAGTGGTAAGGTCAGAGGTGGAAAACATAGTGAAAATGAGTGGAAGAAGCCTCATGATTGGTCTTCTGGGAGTGATAGCATTAGGGGAATTTTGAGGTCTAAAATGGGCCTCCTAAGGAAATTATAAAATAATAGTGTGAATAAAAAAATAAAAATAGATGACATCATCAAATTTTAGAGGGAAAAAAGAAAAAACTACTTTTTCAACTCGTATTTTAAACTTATCTCCCAATGGGTTTACCCAAATTTCGAGTGGGAACACTCGTTGGATGCATAATTTGATTTCTCATCCAAGGAGTACCCATGTTTCATGCTTTCGATGTAACCTACTACATCAAAAATGAGAAATACATGAAAAATGTGATTGAAATCACGTTTTTTCATGTATTTCTTATTTTTCATATAGCAGGGTCCATCGAAAGTATGCAACATGGGTACTCCTTCGATGAGGAATTAAATTTTGCATCCAACAAGTACTCTCACTCAAAATTCGAGTGAAACCTTAGGGAGATACGTTGAAAATGCAAGTTAAAAAAGTAGTTTTATTATTTTATTATTTTTTAATCTTTTTACTTTTTTTACCCTAAAAATGGTGAATCATCCACCATGGTTGACATCATCATCTTGAATCCTATTGGCTCTTATAAATTTTATTTTGGTTGTACATTTTTCTTAGGAGGCCCATTTTAGACCTCAAAAGTTCTCTAATGGTTGGCCATGCCCCGATATGTAATAGCCTTATGCTATACATAAAGTTAACCTAGGTTAAACACTATAATCCCACCTCATGCCCCCGCGCACATACATTTTAATCCATTTTAACTATCCATCCCTTAACGCATATCATTTAAACCCCGGTCCCACATAACTTTCGACCGCAACTTCTAAACTAATCCTAGCCCTTCGCTTCAACCTTTTAGATCTGACGGCGCAAGATCCTTTTCGCGCTCACAACATGATCATCCACCCGAAGCCCAAACGGACATGAAATGGGTTGTTTTGACATTTCCACCTCCTGCGACGTGGAAAAACACCATTTGATCGCGTTCATTCGGAGAAAAACATCTTACCACCATTATCCAACACAAAAACTATTGCCTGTTTCGCATTTCAAAATCAAAACTGTCGCCCGCCATCTAATGGGACCTACAATTAATGCATTTACGATGGTTAAATATCAAAGTTTTAAACCTTTGATATACCATTTTTAATGTGTATTTGTGCATTTCAAACTGTAAAGAGCTCTATTTGATTGTGAAAAAACCCTTTTGATCAAAATTATCGACTTATTCCTGGAGAAAGTCAAAATTGATCACAAATTCCCCATTGAAGACCATTAAAGCCATCGAAACTTCACCATCAATCCAGACCAGACTTCAAATTCAACCGCGACTTCCTAAGAACCCTGAAATCAACCAAATACCTGCATTCAAAGTAATTTTTCGACCAATTCTAAACTTGCAAATTCCTTTCAAATCCTCCTATAATAAAAACCAGGTTTTCAATTAAGGGTTTTACCTAAAGAAGTTGCCCAAAAACACCGAAAAAGAGTCCAAACCCTGGCCAATTTTTTCCAGAAAGTCCCGAGTCTGAAAGAATCACCTTTTTAACCAATTTCCTCAAAATGCATCCTCTGAAAATCAATTTCTCATACAGAAAAGGGTTTAAGTCCTTTAAATATCTTAAAAATATTTTTTTACAGACAAATCTATTCCGAAAACCCTCATTTTTTGTCTTATCGCAGTCTTTACCCTCTGATAAAGAAAATTCACTCTTGCAAACAATTTAAGCTTGCAGCAGTTTGTCCAAAATGACCAAAAAGAAGATAATAGTCAATCCTGGAGGATCCAAACCTCCTAAACCTGTAACACCTAAAACTGTTAAATCTACCTTAGCCCTCACTGTTAAATCCACTATATCTGTAAATCCTCTCCAGCCACCTGTAGCTGCTGAAGAAACTATTCCATTGATTGATATGGATTACAAGATTGTTGACCCTGTGGTAGAATTCAACCTTGTATAAATACATAACTGGTGTTATGATAAGTACTTGGATAAAGATGAAATGCCTATTTGGGAGACTCGTTTACCCAAATATGTAGTTCCTTTGACCCACCCTGGACAAGACCTTGTTAGATTGTGTCAAAAGCATTATGAAGCAGACCAAAGGGCTATTGTTAATGCTGATAGAGAGATCTTATTTACCATCACAGCAGAATCCATAAATCAAATGCTGCAATTACCATCTGATCCTCAATTAGTCCCCTTATCTATTGAATTTTTGACCCAGTTATACTTGAGCTTGGATTTCCCAAAAAGGTTTATGATATTTCAAAATTTTTGGCCTTCCCATGTTGACATTCCAAAAATAAAACCCCCTTATTCTACTACTGAATTTTCTGAAGGGTCTAGGCACATTATTTCAATGTTATCTTTTATATTGGGATACTTTACAGATGGATTCACTTATAAATCTATTCTTGATTTTCTATCCGCCTTATCTCCAGGCCAACCCGTAGCACTCATTTTTTATTATGCCACATTCATAGCAGATAGTATTCATCATCAACTTACCAAACTACCCACTGAAGGGGTTTTCAAATACTCTTCCTATGTGTTCCACTTGTTTGTATTCTTACAAGCTAATAATTTTCCAATTGCATTGCAAAAAATGGACTTGGAGAGTAAGCCTTTGTCTATTGTCTTCTGGACTTCCTTACTAAGGAAAGAGAATAGTGAATTTACTTATACAAATTTTTTGGACCTCTTCATCTATCTAGACATGAGCATTTTGTACAAAGAAGAGCAGCCCAGGGTCAATGAAGAAATGAAAAGGATATTACAACTATAAGAATAGATCAAAATGGGAGACTAGTTTCTTTATGAAAAGCATATAGAGATAAGAATTTTTGGATCAAAATTATTACCTTATAGGTTTCCAAAATACATGAACATGAGAGTTTTTGCATTGGAATATTTAAGGCAGATTCTAAATTCTGACTCTATCAACTTTTTATCTATAAGGAAAAAGTCTTAATTCAAATTGAAGAATCAGGTGGGTCCTTTCATCATAAATAACAGAGAGGCAGAAAAGGATATCTCAAAGAGAGTAGTATAATTCAAATTTCAAGAAAGCTTTCACTGGAACTATGATCCCCAATGGATCCTAAGCAATTTAAGGGTAAAATGTAAACTTACACCCTTCATACATGATCTGAAGCCATAGATTGAAAGGTTTTCCAATCAAGAATAATGGGTGGAAAACACATTGATAGTAACAATCACTAATACAGGGACAACGGGAAAAATGGTTACGACAGAAGCCCTGGAAGATGTAAAACAACCAGAGACTTCAGTCAAAAGAGGCAGGGAAGAAGGAACATATACAGCTGAAACAACCACAGAAAAAAAGTTTAAAATAATCTACAATAAAAGGCCCAAATTCAGTTCAATTGGGAAAGAAAAGGTAATTGATTTTGAGGATACAAATGAGCCAGAGGTAAATAATGATGAGGCTATAGTAATAATCAATGAAACTCTTGCACAAATTGAAAAGGAGAAAACAACATGAAAATATGATACTCAAATGATTTAGAAACAAAATATGGAGGCCTCTTCCTCACAAGAAGCTGAGGAAAAAGACTTAGATATTAATGAAAAGTATAAACAGATAAAGAAGAAGAATGCGGAAATTAAATCAGAGATATATTCTCAATTCCTCCAGCAAAAAAACAGGGAATCAAAATAGGTTACTGACAACCTTTGAATATTCTACAAATAAAATGATTATGTCATTTCTGAAACCAAGTACTTCAGCACCAAAGACAGTAGTAGATTACAAAAAGGTAGAGTTTGAAGTAGACACTGAAAATGTTCATGAGCTAGACCAAATGGAATTCCCCAGACATAGCTCTGAAATGTTATATTCAATCGTGGTGACAAAGGCAATGAGTGCTACTAAGTTGCAGAATACTATTATTAACATGCAGGATCAAATTAAGCTAGACAAAGGATCTTTGTATGCAAAAGACATCAGGATTAAAGCCTTAGAAGATTTAATTTTACAGGTGGGATATGATCCCTCAAATGTTCAAGTAGTAGAATTTTTTATCAAGAAGAATAATGATGATATTGCAGCTTTGAGGAAACAGCTTAAGCTTCCTCAAAGTGAGCACCCACAGACTAAAGAAATCCTTCAAGAGAAAAGTGAAAAAGGAGAGATGATGAAGCTCATCCTCAAACTAACTGATCAGATTAAATAAATGGAATCTCAAATGGACCAACTTTTCCAAGAGAAGGAAAGTGTGAAAGAGACTAACACTCCTATTATTCCTACAGTTATACCAGTGATTACCACAACAGTGGCATCCACACTAGGAGAAAATTTAGCACCAAAGGAACCACTAGCAACTCCAGTGCCAGTGAGTTCAACTACTACTTCAAACACAGAGTCTTCTACATCACAGGTTCAACAAACAGATGGAGCAGGTTAGATTGTGAAGGCTATGGAGGAATTGTCCTTGAAAATAATGAAATCAACAGTTTAAAGAAGATGATTGAAAACCTTTAAGACACAAATAAGTTAGCTCAAATAAATTCTAAAACCCATGAACATAAGGCAATAGTACTTGGGGAACAAATAAAGAGCTTACAAAAAGAGTTAACATTCACCGAGCAAATTTCATTTGTAAAAACTCATCTATGTTCAAACATAATTGAAGCCATTCATACTCAATGGCCTTCAATTCAGGTGATATATGAGTAGAGAGACTTATTGGTAGCTGCTCAGGCAGAGATTCAAAAGACCAAGGATGAGTTAACTGATAAGCCAACTCAGGCTTTAAAAGTCATCACATTCCTGAATAGAAAAAACAGAGAAGAATTGGAAGAATTACAGGTAATGGATAGGGAAGAGACCATTCTATAGATTAAAAAGGTAGTGACAAAGAAAAATTTGATGAACTACCTAGAAGAGAAGTGTGAAACAATGAATATTGCCATAATAAAGTTTATGGTGAAATATACAAACTTAAGAAAGAAGGGTTTGCTAGACATTCATGTCTTCAATGAAAAACTAATGCCCCAAGAAGATTATGATAAGAAAATCAGGGAATTTTCCAAGGAGCAAGTTAGCAAACCATTGCCACAAGGCACTCCCATAGGTAAAGTCTTCCTTCAACAATTTGAAGATTTGTTCTTCCTACAACAGGAGATCAAACATCTTTTTGTGTTCAAACCCAACTTTGCTAAATACATGGAAGCAGAGGAAAATTTTAGAAAGCTAAATAATGTCAAAATTCCCAGTGAAGAGAGATGGCAAGAATTTACAGATTTAATGTGAAAACGAAAGGTAAAACAGTGAAGAAATTACCTTGAAAACAATCAAGAAGAAACAATGAAACAAAAGGACAATCTGCTGATTTTTACTGCAAAAGATATATTTTTACAGCAGCAAAATAGTGGAAATATTAGTCAAAAGTGTATCAGAGTTAAAGAGCTGCGTTAAAGAGTATCAGATGAAATATTATCAGCCAAGGCAACTCAAATGAAGATATTTTCTAGCAGCCAGCAAAGCAGGACAACTAATCCCTCAAAATATCCTTGATTAGATAAAGTAGTTCTATTTATTTTGGATAAGTGGACAACTTGCTGATTTGTTTAGCAGTTGTCCCTCTTAGTTTGTAAAGATATATTTTATTTTCTAAAGATATTCCTAGATGTCTCCTAGGATATTTTTAACTACATTTTGTATAAATACTTCTACATTTGAAGTATTGAGGGTGGAATAAAATTGCTAGACTTTACTATAGAATTTTTTTCTGAACATTGGAGGCTATTATGTGTTGATTTCAAAGTAGCAGACTGGACAAAGCTAAACTAGCATCATAATTCAGGATGCCTGTGATAAGCTAATGAGTAAAGTACTTTCTTCTTGTCATTATTTTATTTTCTGAGTTTCATGCAATTCATTATATATGCTTGTTCTATCTTAATGTGTAACTCGGAATATTACTATAGGCTAGTCCTTTACTCCCTATTTTTAACTAGTTACCATTTTAATGTTTTTCTGCTGATTTCCGATGTTAGGAATTCTAAATTGCTCCTACTCCCGTTTTACCCCTGCCTCCTTCTTCCATTTTCTGGATAAAAGGATCCTTCATAGTCCTTTATCTTGATCATACCATTTCACCAAAAAAAAAGCACTTTCGCAAATCTCTGAGGGTTATCTATCATGCCCTGAATACATTTGCACCTTTTTGGCCTTGACTTCTAGTGCTGCTATCTAGATTTAGACTCCATAGCCCAATGGACAAGTTGATTTCTCTCTAGTTTACCTCTAAGTGATTTTTTCCCACCAAAACCTTCAAAAACAAAACCAATTGT